>BMAV01009492.1:0-66475 GCA_019973955.1 Trichonephila inaurata madagascariensis
TACTGTGTGGGAAAAGATCAGAAAGAACATGGTGAAAAATTTTAGGGGGTTTTTTTATAAAAAGGCAAAGAAGTATAATTTGACTCTAAATAAAGAAAATGTACCTCCCAAGTAATTTTTCCATTTTTTAAATTTACATTATTCAGGAGGGAATAATTAAACCAGATCCTGAACGACTAAAACCTTTGACAGATATGCCGTTCGAAAGACTCATCTGATTGCAACGTGTTTTTAGGAATGTTTGCCCATTATTGCCGAGGGATGGGGGTTTAAAAAAATTCCCTTTCTAGAAAAGAAAAAATTTCTTTAAGATGCTCTTGATTTTAACCCCTTTAAAAAAGATGATGTCGCAAAAGCCCCTTTTGGCAAACAATTGAAGATGATTTTACCAAGAGGGGAAAACCCGATTCATCTGATTTCCAATTTGAGCTCCCTTTGGAAAAGGCTTTTAAGCCCTTTGTTCCCTTTTCTTCTCAGAACACCGACGAATTGGAATTCACCCCCCAGAAAAAAAAGGGCATAGCCATTGTGGAATCATTTTTAAATTTCTTTGAGGGGAAGCATTTTAAGTATTCACTGATCAAAAGGAAGTTGCTTTTTGGTATTCAATCAGCGACATGGAAAAAAAATTAAAAAAAAGGAAATTTAAACCCGTTGGAGCCCTTGAACTTGATGGTTTTAAGTATTCGACTAAATCAGAACCGTGATTTGTAAAGCGAAATGGATTTTTTATGATATTTAGTGTCATTTAAAATTTTAGAAAAATGTTTTTATTTTGGTTTTAAAGGACATTTTGACAAAAATTATTTAAATAAATTTTTTGAAAATTAAAACCCGGAATTTTTTTAAAAAGTTCCCCTTTTTAAAAAAGTTTATTATAATAATATTTCCCCTGTATATAGCCCCCAGACCTTTTTAAGAGGCTCAACTATGGTTTTTAAAAAAATTCCATTATTTTCAGAGTTGAAAACCCTTTTTAAAAATTTAATTTATGGGCTTTTTTCCCCAAAATTGCTCCCCATTGTCGAAAAATGTGGATAAACCTTATTTTAAGTTATATATTTTAAAAAAATTTAAGGGACCCTCTGAGAGGGGTTTTTGAGCTATAAACGGGAAAAAATTTTATTTTTTAATAGAAGCATTTTTCACAAAAGGAAAAATTTTTTTAAAAAAAAATTATTCTAATTTAATTTTTTCCAAAATATTGTATTTAAATAATTTTTTTAAAAATGTCCTTAAAAAAATTTTTTATACTTTGTGTTTAATTTTAAGGACCCCTTAAATATAAAGGGAAAAATTATCCATTTATGCGCTTTTATAAAATCACGGTTCCGAACGTAGTCGGATATTTTAAATTTGACATTATTTATCGTCCTTGGCAAAAGGGATTGTTGATAAAATTATCACGTATAACTGGTGTATAATTTCCCCAAAGGTTTCATTTTATAAAACCCTTCAAACCCTCCTTTCATCCGGGAAACCAATGCATCATTGGGGGGGAAAAAATCCCCCTTTTTTTTTAAAGGGGGATATAAGGAAAGTCACAAATTTCCCTTTTTTTAATATAAAAATTTAAAAACCCAAGATTTTTTTTAAAATGGAACATTTTGGAAAGTTACTGCTCCATTTGAAAGTTTGAATCTTGACTTTAAAGGATTTTTTACCAAAACCCCCCAAAAGGAAAAAATCGCTAAAATTTTAACAATAGTTGATAAATTTTTCTAGATTTAGGTTCGCCCCCCCTTTTAGTGACATTTCCAAAATGTAATATTTTAAAAAAACCCTTTTTCTATTTTTGAATGCCATTATTTATTCATTTTTGGAAAAAAGGATCATTTTTTCATGTTTTTAAAGAATTAAAATCATTTTTAATTTCTAAAGGAATTTTAAAAAAAAGTCGTACTACTCCCTATAATCCAGCAGGAAATGTACAGGTTGAACGTTCTAATGGAATAATCTGAAAACTATAAAACTTGTTTTTAATAATATGAAAACTGAAAATGGGAAGGGTTTTTCCAAACAAAACTTCCCCCATTCCACCGCTCTTTTTTTGGGTAAACAAAAAAATGCCACCCCCATGAACGAATGTTTTCTCATCCTCGAAGATCCCATAACGGGGTTTATACCCCACTTCGTTAAAAGCCCGGTCCAGCCCCTTTTGAAAAACCAGTGTGTAACAAATATGGAGCCAAGTTCCAAGAAGTGAATTACCCGAAGCTAGGGCCCACTTGCGGGATTAAAACATGGAAGGGCAACTTTCCTTTGGGTAAGAAACTTAAACCAAGAGGGGGAATACCAGATCTGAAGACAACAAGGGTGCAGGGGGAAAAGTTTTGGGGCATCCAAATCCGCAGCCACCAAAAATCAGACCAAAATCACTTGGGCACCCCAAATGCAGGAAATGAACACATTAGCAGTGCGTACCCAGCCCGGTTTCCAGGCAACCTTTCTCTTGGGAAAAACTACATCAGGTACCGAAATAACGATTAAAATTAAGGGGGGGAAAGGGGAATATTTTCTTGGTAATCTGGCATCACCTTCTTTTTTTCAACATTGGCAACACCCCGGACATTTTTGAAAAAAACAACCCTGTAACCCCCAAATTTTAAGTCATTAAAAAACTGTTCCGTCCATTCAACTCTGTTTACTTTAAATATAGTACAAGGGATACCTTCCCGGGAGGGGCCCCAAAACCCCAATCCCCCAAAATGGGGGCCCGGCAAAACCGAAAATTTGAAGAGGGTTTAAAATTTTTGAGTAATTTAATTTTTAAAAACCAAATTTTCAAAAGAATTTAAAATTTTTAAAAATGCGACAAATTATTCAACGAAAATAGAAAGGAAATTTTTTTAAAGAAAAGGGGAAAAGTTTTTAAATTTGTTTTTCTCCAATTTTTGAACCCCCCTGTAATCATGGAGGGAAATCCTTCCAACCCCCAAGGGGGGAAAAAAACGCCGTATCAAAGGGTGCGCCCCCCCGTTTTTCAACAAGGGGCCCCCCAAGATAAAAAAAATCTTAAAAAATTGAGCTTAAAAAAAGGCCCTTAAAATTTTGGGGGATACATGGCCCACTCCCGGAATAGTTTTGTTCTAGTGGAAACCCTATTTTAAACTCTTTTGCTTCAGTCGGTCCAGGACTATCCGTATTTATAAGGTAAGAATATGTATTTTAAAATGTTGACACAATTGCACAAACTGTTCTTCATCGATGTCTTTGGGGAAACTTTCAACCAAATATTTCGCCTGCTTTGAAGGAGGGGAACTTTGTGTACCCGTATCAAAGTTCTTTCTTGGCCCCCCCCAAAAAGGGGGTAATTTATAAAAAATTTTTCACCACACTTCCCCACCCAAATCAACCATCAAATTTTTACCTTTTCACCCCCCACTCTGCGCAAGCGCACGCACGCAAACCCAACGCATACATGACTCATTAGGCGATGTTGCCCCATTTTTAATTTTTTTTATTCTTTTTTGCCTAAAATCTTTTTGGTTAGGAAAGTGCCGCCGGAAAAGGGTTTTTGTCCCTCCCATGAAAATAGTTTGTGTTACGCCTGTGGCACGATTGCAGTTATTTTTAAGTAGAGCCGTTTAAACGGAACAAATCAAAAATTGACTGTGACATGCACAAACGTTTTCAAAGCCCCAAAAAATTTTTCCGGGCTCGCAAAAATATAACACCGGGAAACCCAAAAGATCCGGGAAAATGTAACTCAAGTAAAGCTGAAAAAAAAAAAAAACAGGAAAGAAAAGAAAATTTTAGAGTATAAAATTTTTTCTGGAAATCATCTAAAAAAAGTTTTTTGGGGGAGATGATAAAATTAATTAAAAAAGGGATCTTTTTTATTGACCTTTTGAAAAAAATATAGAAGATAAGAATTTTATGTAGTGGCGTAACGCGGAGAGCACTTGGGCTATCCTGCAAAGTCAGGTTTTGGGCCCCCCCGCAATGCGGGGGTGTACGTTACGCCATGATTTTATGCCAGAACTCAATTCGAATATCATAAATAATTCATGTTTGAGAGAACATAGATTAGGGCGACACTAGTGAGGAGTTAGAGATGGCGCTGTGAACATTTTAAAAATATTTCTTGGAATAAAAATACAAATAAATTTTTATAAATTTGAAGATGGGGAGGGGGGGTGAATTTCGCATGTAAAAAAAAATACAATTTCTCATTGATTGATTGGATCATAATCTGTCCACTTTTTAGCTTCCTTTGCTGCTTAGAAAATTGAAAATATTTTATCATGGTAATTCGAATTTCATTTAAACTAAATTACTTGCCTCTCAACACTTGTTGCTCTATTCCATGAAATTGTTTAACTTGAAATATCAAGATGTATTTTGACCCCCAAATTAGAATGATAGCTGGGGGTTGGGGATTAAAAGCCCAGAGGTTCCCCCAAAATTTTTGTTTTCCAAGAACCCCCGGATTTTTTTGGGTTTGGGTAACCCCCACTTACCCAAAATATTTTTTGCAAAATTTACCCAAATTTAAAAGTGTTTTTAAAAGAATAGGCACACAAAAAAGATTTAAAAAATTTTTAAATGTAGTGAAGGGGTATAGTGTTTAAAACTTAAGAAAAAAAATTTCAATTAATTTTAAAAAAAAAATTTAATTAATCCATAAAATAACTTTACATAAAATAACTTTGGGGAACAAAGGGAAAAATTTTAGGGGGGTGATGAATCTGGGGATGAAGTAATAAATTTTCAACATTTGGCATCAATATCTCCTCGGTTAATAGTATCCAGTATTTTCTTCTTTTGATTTGGAGATTGGCAAGCTCACTGAAACTCTATCTCAATCGGAAAAGCATTTAAATACTTTCTTGATATTCCTTAATATGGAATAAATAACAGGTATGTCTTTTTAAAGCCACAATTGTTGTTAGTGCCTAATGGGCTCGATTCATCATTAGAGGGCGCTGCGATCGGTCTTGTATCACGTGATTTTCCATGTGCGATCAAGTAAACACAATAACAGCCGATCATTTTACACTTGTGCGCTAACTTTCGAATATGCTAATATTATTATTTTATATATTCTTTAAATTCTTTTTAATACTTTAAATATTTTTAATATATTTTCTAGTCTTTTAGTTTTTCTTTCGTGACTAAATATATATATAGTTTTAGTCAAAGTATTAGATTTAAGTTTAGTTTATTCTTCTATTCTTTAGCTTCGTGTTTTTGTATACTTTTAGGTTCAGTAATTCTTTTTTTTATTAGTGCCAACCATATATTGTGATTTAAATAATTATGCAACGCTCTATTGAACAAATTTTTTTTGCCACTTAATATTGTGATTGCGCGCGCGCGTCATACGTGTATACAAATTTATATTTAATAAAAAGTAACTAAAGTAAAATTTTTCTTTGTTGATCTGATAAGGAATTGACATAAATTTTGTTTATATTACTGTTTTAGCCGACGCCCGTAATTTTTCAAAACTACCTTTATCCAACAGATGGCGTTGTTTGTAAACTCCGACGCCTTTTCCAAAGGATAATGTAAAAGATAACCCGCCGTTACTTAGCAACGGGGTGTGGTTAAGAAAATGATTGACAGATATAAAGTCGGATTCAGAACGTACGCAGTTGCGGTAAAATAAACGAGAACTATTCTTACCCTTTAGAATTGCCGAAGAAATGGTGCGCTCGCCGTCTTTTTATTTTTATTTAAAACTGTGGAAATATTTTGTGATATCCACAAAGTGAATGAAACAAAGTACGTTTACATTTTCTTGGTATCATAAACACGTTCCAAAGGTTAAGCAAGAATAAAAGATGGAATATTTGTCTAGAGTATTTAAATTTCATTTTTTGTTTTGTTTGATAGGTATGTAAATGTAAATTTCTTTCGTTCATATCTTAAATACAAATTTGTATTTGAAATTGTCACAAGAATACTCATCAGGAAATTATCATTTTCACTTGAGTCTCTCTTCACAAGAAAATGTGCCACTTTTCTAAGTAAATAACCTAGAGCAATTTTTTCACAAATAGTTTGTATAATTCTTGTTTTCAAAACACATCTATTTCTTATTTTACAAAATTAATGTTATTATTTCCGATACGTCTGAAAATATGACAAAAATTTCACTAAATTACAGTCGTCACTAAACCTGAAAAGTTCGTTACTTTGAAAATTTTCGTGAAATTATTTATTATTTTTCAATATGTTTAAAAACCGATTCTTAAAACAAAATTCTTAAATTCACATAACCATACATTATAAAATTAACCTTGTTCACACACCTTTTGTGTTAGATTTATTTATTTATTATTGTCTTACCTATCAAGAAGAATTCGGTTGTGTTCGGTGGAAAAACAACTTTGTCACAAGAAATACCTTCTCAGTATATAAGGAGTGAGTTTCCAACTTTAAAAAATTACCTTTTGTATTATGATTAACGAAAAGTTTAATAACATTTTCCAATTTAAGCCTACAAGGTACTTTAAACATGCATATTTCTTATGACCAATAATTTTAAGAATGCGTGTCCCAATTTAACAATCCGGAGTTAAGTCTATTAATTTTGTTTTGAGTTTTCGTTGTTTTTTTTTAATGTTTTCTCCTCATTTCACTCTACCTGTAGTGCAATGAAATACAATCTCCCTACTGGCGTATTTTTCTTTTTCACAATACCCAAGTCTAATAGTTTCAAAATGATTTTACTTGCTCATTACATCACATGTAGGTCCAGAAAATATTTCAAAAACAGAGAGAAAAAAAATTCGAAATCCCAAGAGAGAAAAGTTCGATAAATGGAAAATGTAATTTAGCTATTTGTGGAGGTATTTGACGAAGAAAAATCACAAAATATTCTTGGTTCTAGGAAAAAGTTCGCGAAATAGAGAAATTCAAAAGATAGGAGGTTCTGCAAAATGAAGAGGGCCGACTATATTATACTATCGAATTAATTTCCAAAACCAAGTTTCCTTTTATTACAATCTCTTTAAATTGGTATGAATGAAAACCCAGCCTTTATTGAATTTACTAAATAAATATTCCCATAGATAAACTGAGAAAAAGCATGAATATTGTTAAATTTGGAAAACCTCGAAAGAAATATGAAACATTTTAAAATATAAACTTAAATGTTTTAAAAACCAGCTAGAGTTCTCAGATCTAAATTTATACAAAAACTTTTATAGAACAGATATATATAAGTAATAGTCTCAAAAATTTCAATATTACCTTGAACAGAAAAATTTTTATTGAATAGAAACCCTTTCATATCTTCTCCAAAATGAAAATCTGAGAAAACACATAAAATTTGTAAAGGCATAAAACAGAAACCAATAATGTTCAGATCTCTAATTTTAATGCGTTTTTTCCAACTGAAGAAGGTTGTAAAATAGTTAGGCTTTCTATGAGACAAAAATCGTTTTGAATCCCCATAATTATATCATATGGAGCTTAATTCTGACTGTAATGTAATGGTATTAATAATAAATCATTGGCTATTGTTACTACGAAAATCACAACTGTATGAATCAAAACTTGAATTTTTTACCTTTACATGCAGCAGCATAGAATAAAGTCTAATTGCCATACATCACTTTTGACACCATTGGTACCCGGATGCAATTCATGGTTAGTTGTCTCTGTGATAAAGGTTTAATTTTTTTGATAAGTATGTAATATCTTTTTATGGATCATGTCTTAAGAAAAAGGATTTAAATTAATTATTTAAAGTTTCATTTTTTAAAATTAGTCTTTAAATAAAATAAACGTATGCATATACATGTATTACACATTACATACGTTCAATAAAAAGTATACAATCACTTGAATTAATGAAATTATATAACAATTGATGTATAAAATAACACCCTCGTTATATAAGCAGATTTAAGCCTCTTTATTAGTATATGTATTTTTATGTTACGAATAATTTTTGAATTCAGTGTTCATTGTGTGAAAGATATTTAATTATGTAGTAACTTTTATAAAATCAATACAAATAACTGATTTAAAAATATGAAGAAAGCCAACAACGAGCTGATTCTTTGGATGACAAAAAGAAGAAAAAAATTTTTGGGAGGAGTAGAAATTACTACTTTCAAACAGCTAGAGTTCCACAAAGTTTTTTCTTGCATAATGTATGCGATGGAGCAATTTCGTCTTGAACAGTGAAATAGCGGCAAACGCGGTCAAGCAGTTAAAACCCATAGATTGCTTCTATCCTCCCCTCCATTGTGGAGCGGGACCAAGAGGGAGACAATTCAGGATACCTTTTTTGTCTCTGCAAGTTTATGCTGCTGAAATGGAATTTGGTACTGGCCAGTTTTGTTGTATTTCTTCATGAATACCTGCGAAATACAATATTAATTTATAAAATAAGAAATGGAAATGTGGTTAAAAAGGTTATAACAATTTCTATGAAAAGTGCTCTTATATGACCATTTTCTCACAGAAAATGACGTGTTTTCTTTAAAAGACCTCTCGTATCGAAACTTTCATTATGTTCGGATGAGTGTTTCCTCTTATAAGGTACTCCAGAAATTCAAATTTAAGTACACAATTTGTTTCTACCCATCTACATTTCAAACAGGATACCTCATAATGTAACCTATTTTATAAGTTGGCTACTACATTAAATGAAACTGTTATTTGTTATGAAACACACACACACATCGTGTAAAAATTAAACAATATGTTTGAAATGAAATTTTCAGGAAAAGGAGCTTATAATTTTCTTTTGAGACCAAAAATCGTTTTAACCTACAATTATATTACATATATAGAAGTTAATCTCTCATTGTTATCGAAAACGATTACTAACATCATATTATTGTTACTAAAAATTACTATGTATGTGACTTTAAAACTTCAGAATTTTCATTTCATACAAACATAGAATATGTCAGGTGTATTGTTATGCGACAATTTTTATCAATGATGTAATCTGTGAATTCGAGGAATACGTACTGTCTGAACTGGCGCAAAATACTACGAACAAATGAATGCGAGGAGGAATATTAACAAAATGTAATTGTTCAGCTACACAAAGGTTTTGTTCCAAAATGTTGAAAAATTGTTACTGAAGCACCAGATTTATTCCCTTCTCTTTAAAAGCAGCATTTGTTTGTGCTGTTCGTTTATTATATGTATTAATTAAAATTTTATTCACTAATGTAAGCTTTTTCTTTTTAAGTTTCTGAAATACCATACTTTTACTCGTTAGAAATTTAAATAGTTTAAAAGTAAAGTAGATCTATATCACCTGTCATTAAATTGCAAATCTGCAAAAATTAATAGGTAAGCAGCAGGGAAAGACAAATACTGGGCAGGTCCAGAACCCCTAAAACTTTGATTTTTTTCCCGACTGATTATAATTCTAAGTATATAGTAATGTAAAATTTAACTAAGTATTTGATATTATTAATGATTAATTTATTAATTATTGCTAATTATTTATTCACTGTTTTACTGTGTTTGTTCCCGAAAATCGACAAAAATCGCAAAAGGAGTATTTTGGCTACAAGATTGGTGAACTTTGACCGTAATCCCTTGAAAAATTCCTGTGTGGAGCTACTGGTGGCAGGTTCTACCCCAAACCGGAAAACTTGGCAAGGTCTAAGTATGAAACAAAAAGTTTTGAAACATCTGTTGTATAGGATCTGCGTTTATTTTTCTTACTCAAAATGGCAAAACATTGAGAATTTCCGGTGAGCGATTCTCCTCACAAAAAGGGGACAATTTTGTGCCAAGGACTGTCACAGTTAAACGCGCGCGCGGGTAAAAGTAATGCTAGTTCTTTTTACCTTTTAGGTGGTGGGGTTAAACAGCAAAATTTTGACCATGGAGAAAGTTCTTATTTCTGTACAAAGATCGCGGTGAAATGCTTCATCCTCGGAAAATTGAGAAAACCGTAAGACGTTTTGGGAATCCCATTCCACACACCTTCTTAGAAGAATATATCTTAAAATAATTTTCAAAGTATATAGATAAACATATTCTTGATATTATGTAAAGACAATTTTTAAAAAAGTATTTTATTTTTATTAAAAATTTCATGATGTAAATTTAATGTTATTTACTCATTGATAATATTAATTTTGATCCAATTGTCACCAACGGCTGTGGCCACATTTAGACTGATAAGTGTTCAATTTTTTCACTCCACCTTTTAATGCTGGAGCCCAAAATGTGTAAATTTTTTTGACAAAGTCAAGTAAAATTCTCTTTACATGAGGCACATTATTACATCCATAGTTTAGAAACAAGATTGAGGTGTTGTGTGTTGAACACAGTGAACGTAATTCTTGCTCTTGGTTGTTTTTGTCCTGAATTTCTGTAATCCCCATAAATGCTCCACCTAAGTTAGTTACAGTCCTTATCATATCCTGAAAACTTCCGACACTTCGCCAAATTAATGTCACCTCCAGACTTTTGCAGTCTGATTTGTGCCGCCCCCAATAAAGCTCCAAGAACGTTCTTGCTGTTAATTTGATATTATCAGGTCTACCATTATCAGTAACATCAGTTGTTACACACCTTATTATAATACCCTTAATTTGCCTTTTAAATATCCTGTGTCGTCCCAGAATAATAGAGAAAAAAGAACATTTCCTTATATTTTTAACAATATTTTTCTTTTTTATTCTAGAGCCTATACAGTACAAGTTCATTTTGAATTTTGCCAAGATATTTCTGAATTCCTTTTTTTCTGACAAATGAACACATTGAGAAGAGGGTCACATGTAGCCAAGAGATCTATTATATTCAAAAAATTTCCTTGAATCGAAATCTCGAGTTTCTCGATGTCCCCGAAAAGGAAGATTGCACCTTTATAGAGTCATTGTAACGTCTATGATTCTTTTGTAAGATTTACAACCTATTAACTTTTCAGCTGTATTTCAATAATGAATCCACCGTTTTATTTTGTTTCCAGATGTCATATGTGCGGAAATGTTTTGATATGACTCATATAGAATTTTCATGCTCTTTATTTATTTATTTATTTTTTTTGAAATTCCCTGCCAAAGTTATTCAACTTTAAACCAGGCCCTTTTAAAATACATATTTGTTCCATCAGCAGTGCCGACATACCTGATTTGCAAGTAACATGAAGTCGTGTTGAATAGCAATAAGCCATTTCGGACCTTTGTCCTGCTCCTTGATACGAAAACTATAATAAGATGATGAAAAGCTCCTTCCCCTTGGTATGTTTTGAAATTACCTTCTGGTTGGTATGGCCCAATTTTTAAAATTTGTTCCCCTTTAAATCTGCATTTCCATGGTGCACCCACATAAAGCAAAATCATTTCTAATCAATTTTGTTTTCGTTTTCATTTTCTGACTCTTTCTTTAGATAGAGTATCCTTATTAGTTGGAAGTGTCCGAAACTGTGTTTCTTCTTTGTGGATTACCACTTCCAGGATTTGTTCATCAAGTCCCCTTGGTATTACTACTTCATAGTATTTGCACAAGATGATGAACTTGCGGATATTAAAAAGTTATCCACCTCAGCATAGTTGCTATTACTATATTCTTTTTCTTTCGAATTTTTTGTGCC
This sequence comes from Trichonephila inaurata madagascariensis, assembly GCA_019973955.1. Classification (NCBI taxonomy): domain Eukaryota; kingdom Metazoa; phylum Arthropoda; class Arachnida; order Araneae; family Nephilidae; genus Trichonephila; species Trichonephila inaurata. The sequence goes on from BMAV01009492.1 coordinate 11,531, forward strand.
TTTTGAGAACCACTCAAATTTTTTAACTCCACCTTATTTAGCCGCGTTTCTTCTTGTTCCTATTAACAAAATAACAGTATAAGAACCGTATTCACCTGTTTACAAAAATAGTTCTAATATCACAAGTGAAGAGAAGTGAGGTCAAAAATGTTTTAACAGTGAAGGAACACCCCTATATTGAAGTGTACTGAATGTAAAAATATATGGTATGTTCTAAAACAATTTCCAGAAACACTCTCATTATGTTTTGTTTTGATTGAATACCATAAATCTACGGAAATTTCTGTGGGTATTAAGGAGTTTTCTAAATCATAAATCTAGACCATATATAATCATTTAAAATGTTCTCTATGTGTTTTCAAGTATCACAATACTATTTTTTCCTGAAAGTATAACAGATGTTATTTACGAGTTCGCTAAATGAAAAATGAAATAAATGGGATAAAGAACGTGCCACAAGTTACTTTGCTACTTCAGTAAAAAAGTAACATGTCTTTTTTCTCACTACCACTCAATATAGAAGTATACCAAAAACAGTGAATTTTTTATCTTTCTAGCATTTTATCCAATTTTCCGTCTGACTTTCTTTTTTATCTGTTAGTACTTAGGTTTAAAAGGAAACCCACTAAAGAAAAGTGGCCTCTTCGTCGCGGAATTACAAGTAAAATTATATAAAATGTTTTTGATTTGTTATTGGATCTAAGATACTCCACAAGTGATCAAAGTTTTGATTTTGAATGATGTTAGATCGCCAATTTGAAAATCGCTTAAAAAATTGATTAAAAAAAAAATGTAAAGGTTGTTTTGTGAAATTTACCGTTAATGACGTGTCAGTTCAGCTTCTTTATGCCTAGAAGACTGTCTCCCTGCAGTGGTGTACGTTAAGCCACCGTCTTACACCCTTATATTATTTCCGTTTCATATTGCTACCTTTTGTCACATACCGACAATTCAAATTCCATTCTAACCCCTTTAACCTTTCACCAGAGCTTTCTTGCTATTCCTGGTGGCCTCGGTGGTAACTTAGTGGTTATGGTCACGAGTTCGTGGCTGGAGTGTCGTGGGCTCGGAGTCCTGTTGCCCTCTAAAGACATGCCGTAGATGAGGCTATTCCCGCTGATGTGGTAGTTAGGAAAGAGGGGGGTACTCCAGCTCAGGTGTCCCCGCTTACTTGACCGAGGTTCAAAATATTGAGTTTTTGTGATCGTTGTTTTGTAGAGCAAACGTTAAACATCAAAATGACAATCCCGGATTTTTCACCCACTCAAGAGTGTACACACCCAATAACAGTGAGTCTCTCAAACTGTGTTCCACATAACTTTATTTGGTAATATCTTTTAAACTTTTATTATAATAAGTAATAAAAGATATTTAAAAAAAAATGTGTTTTATTTATATATATTACGTAATAGATTGTACCTTATTGTTTAATATTCCGAGCCATCGAGATAATTGTATACCTCAGCTAGTATACAAATGTCTTGCAAAACCAAATAGTTTCTCTCCCAAATGGAGTGTACCTTTTGATATTTGTTGTGAAATTGATTGTTGATTGAATATTAACGTCGCACTGTTCAGCTACACGAGGGCTTTTGGCGACGGACCAATGAAATTTTGAACCATGGTCAAGTGACGTGGACGACAATCTTCGAGCAGGCACCCTCCTCCCACCACCACACCACACCAACGGAGCGGGACGTTTCAGCTCGACAGACGGTAACGTGCATCGCCGCCCCACGCGGCGGTCTTTAGTGGTAAAATTGCTCGAACACGTGATGCTAAGCGCCACGGTCCGATCTATACCACCATACCGCGGCCACCATTGTTGGAAAACCTACAATAAGGAAGAGAGGTAACGATTTATCGACCGACCTATCACCAGATTTGATGTCCAACTTCTACCAGTGTATCCGGACTACGCCTGGGGAAATCCGATTTTTAAAAGCACATAAATGTATAATTTTCATGATATGGTGGTAGTCATTTTGTATTAGAATGCTACGTATAAAATTGTTTTATATATACATAAGTGACAGTTATATTAAATTGTTTAAATGTTGGGTTATATAAAATTAACTTAGAATACCTTTTTAAATGTTCTTTTTAAAATGCTTATTATTAATATTTGTGCCTGGGAGTAAGCTCGTGACCTCTGCCAGAGGCTCAACTATGATTTTTGAAAATTCAAATTATTTTCAGAGTTACAACCATTTGAAATAATTATCGGCGTATTTCTTTCTTAAAATTTCTCCCCATCTGTTTTCGTAAAACAAGGATAAACTGACTTCCGATTAAGTGCATTTCAAAATTTAGTTGAGCCCTCTGTACAGAGAGGTCCATGCTGAATACAGGCAAAATATTAATAATAGAAGTATTTTTCACAAAAAGGAGAACATTTGAAAGAGTTATTCTAGTTAATTTTTGACAAAATATTGTATTTAAATAATTTTTTTTTTTCTGTCATAATGTCCTTAAAACAATTTGCATGTACGTATTCTGTAATCTAAGTGACAGTAAATATCATCAATACATCCATTTACACGTTTTTGCAAAATCAATGGTTCTCGAGTCCGTAATGGATACCTTAAGCAAGAAAGTCTCTAAATTTTTTGTTGTAAATTATACAAAATACTTACTATTCCCTCTCTAAACATTTTAATGCCACCAGAACAAATGTATAAGTGAAAAATACTTTGGCAAGTGGCTGTGTGTAAAACAAAAGTATAAAAATAAATTAAGTTCAGAATATGTAAATGTTATTTGCAGTTAATTTCAGTGGGTTTAGACTTCCAACGGTTTTGTGTGAAAAATCAAGCACACATTCTAGTTACTAAACATAATGGCTGGTGGTGGAAACCTGTGGATCACAGATTAATACATTAATTGTGTAAATTAAGTATATTAAAAAGTAGTGTTTAAATTTTTTAATTATCGATGCAATACTTTTTTTAATTGCCTGTACATAAAAAGTGTGTAGAATAGGTTCGACAAAAATACTTTTCCTTTGTTCTAGTTTCGCAAAAGATTCCAGTTCTAGGCAGGGTACAGCCCGTGGCACGATGCAAAGCTGTAACGGGGCACGCATAATGGAAAAATTAAAAGAAATTTGAATACATGATCATAAATAATTTCTACAATTTTATTGAAGTGGGTTGTCTCAGACAAGTCCTTCAAAATTTGATCAAAATATGTTTGTGTGAATAAAATGTTTTCTGCTAAGGAACATAATAAATAAATATTAATACTCATATCTAGCTGATGTGCACCTATAATAATCTACTTTGTTAGTATCTGCAAAAGTTAATCCACAAAATGACTGGTAAAAAAAAAAAAAGAATTCAAAAGCCACATTAAGTAAATACTATGTTTAATATAATTTTAAAATTAAACGTTTCGTGTTACTCATTTTTATTTTGTACCCAACTTAACCTGAATTTTTAACCTGTAAAAGTTAATTAACAATAAAACCTAAATTTGCACTTCATCTTATTTTTTAAATTTCTGCATTAAAAAATGTGCTACTTGGTGCAAAAATACCACAATAAGCCTATAAGTAACATTTTTTTTTTTACTCTTCCCATATTTGTTTGATGGAATGTTAGAAGTGGCCCTCATAAATATTTTTATCAAATTGTGCTACTCTCGTCCCAAAAGTTGTTGACCACCCGTGTTCTTGGGTTCTGTGAGTATAGAAAAGATTGAAGCATCCTGTACTTTTTGCGGAAACAAACCCCACTATCAGTGCTAAAAATAGAGTCCCCCATTCCACACACAGCTTACATAAAAGTGTGCGCAATTCTTCCCGCCGTTTCTGAAAATTTAGCAAAACTAACAGTCAGCTGTTCTCGTCACTTGATCGTTGCCTTTTCGAAAGGGGAGTGGTTACGACGTATGGTTTAGGTTACTTTATTTTCTAACCCTCCATTTTTCACAAAAAAGCAGAAATTAGTGTTTCTGAAGTGTGGATTAAAAGCCATTATTCGTAGCAAAATATTCTTTTTCATAAAAATATGTATTACATGTGTATTTAAGCAGTTTATCAAGTACTCTTATTCCTAAAGTAACTTTTAAAACTTTTATACTTAGATTGTATGTACGTGGCGCCATCTGCTGACTTTGTTATAAAGCTTGCTGAAATATGGCGTCAAAAAATTTCAAGGGAGCTGTTGATAGATGGGCTTTTGTAATTTAAAAATTTTCAGACTATTTCCGACATTGCCAATTCTCATGGTGCGATTTATATGAGTAATTTACATCTCAGCAAAAATTTTAAGTCAATGTGATTTCAGTACTAAAGTACCCTAAACATTTCAGTACATTTGGTAAGTCCCCTTAACATAAAATATTACAAATGGACTAAATTCATATGTGACATTAAGGATCTAGTGATATTTGTTATCACTATCTTCGCCTAACACAAAACAATCTTCGTACTTTTGTTTTGTTACCCTGTATAGCTAAGTGTTTTCATATTCTTTTTGCAAGTTATTTGTTGCTTTACCTTCATATATATATATTGTTACAAATTTTAAAAATTGGAAACGCCAGTAAAAATGGTGTAAATAAATAGTTCTGAAATGTGTAATTCGCACATACTTTTCTGTTGTATTTATTTGTTAAAATTCCGCAATATTCGCAAAGTAACCCGTTCGTTACATTAAAAATTATGAATCAATGAAACATAGCCAAGATGGTAATTAATACTTTTGGCGGAAATATATTGATGCTTCTTCTAAAAAGAAATTCCACAATATCACAATCTTCTGATGCAAACGAATTTTTGAGAAAAATTCCAGCAGACTTTAATTATATGTGTTCCTCGCCGAAACAAAGTATCGTTATTGACTTTTAAGTGGTGTCAAACAAATAGTTATCAATTTCCAGTTGTTAAATGATTGAGTGACTGCTAATGGAAATACATTAGTTATTTGTATTTGTGAGTTGTAATGTGTCTTGTCAATATAACGATCGAAGTTTAAATACATCTAATATCTGTTCTTTGTAAGCAGTTACTCCTTAGCAAATTTTACTCATATTTTTTACATAGAAACTTCTCATAATTAAGGAAAAAAAATAGTCTGATTTCTAATTATTTTTAATATTCATATAGTTTCCTTATTGTTCTTGAAAATCCATTTCTGTATTATTGTTAGATATCAAAAATTTTTAATATTATTCATTGATTTATTTTTAAAATTGTATGAAAATGTTTGTGTGGTTTACACTAGACAATTTATATAATTCAATAACCTTCAAGTAAGAAATAATTTGTAATAAAGAGAATAATCCAAATAAAATTCTAGTCATTACTTTTAAAAATTATGTACAACATGATTCCCTCTCTGGAACTTATTTTCTTTTTTGAACTTTGAAGAGTCACATTTCTAAAAAGAAATTTCAAACCTTCCATAAATGATAATTAAGTAAAGTCAGACAATCAAAAGTTGGTAAATGTTATTTCCACATAGATCACCATATATTTCAAAAAATCTTACCTATGTTCTTGAATTTTATGAACAGTTGTGTTTCAAAAATTAGTATATTAATAAACAATGTTTCAAACTTTATATATCCATATTAATACAAATAAAGATTGAAAACTGACAAAAAAAAAAAAATAAATAAACAACCCTCTTTGGTATACATTTTACAAAATACTCTCCATGATTACATAATGAAGTAAATGTCACTGATAGTCTTCATCAGAATATGAAAATGTATTTAATAAATTACAAATGAATTTTGTTAAAAAATAAAATTTTCTCATATGCTTCACTTAGGCTATACTATGGCCATTAAAATTAAATGTTGATAAATGACGCATTGAAATAAAATCTGTACTACTTCCACTTTAATCCAGCTATCATCTTACAAAATTTTGTATGTTCTATATGGAAAAATTTCTTTTCAATAAAATAATTTAGGATGCTCCTTCATAGTGTAATAGTTTGAGCTTGTAAAGAATTCCCAAAAATAAAACCCATATCTTAGTAATAAGGATTCATTTCTATTTTTTTTTTTCCAACTAAGGAGACAATATATGATTTATGAAAATAAATTTCAAACATTTATAGGTGATACTAGATATAGACTATCAAAAGCGCCAAATGTTAAAAAATTCTTTTATAACAGATATCTTTTAAAGGCTTCACAAATGAATTGCGCTAAATCATACCATTTGAAGGCCACAGCTCAGGTTTTGGTTTCAGTTTCATTTTAAAGCAATTCTTCCACCTCCTTAAATTGAATGAAAATATTTTTCGTGCACAACGTAACTCCGTAGTATAAAATTTTGTTAATTATTTCTGTTAACATTACTCGAAAAGCATTTCTGTTTGTGGGACATGTTTTTATATTCCTCATAAAGCTACTTAATTAAGATTGATTTCAAGGCCAATTTTTGTTTTAATAATTGTTTATACAACTTAGAAGTTTATTCGGCTTACTCTCTCTTGTTGAGAAACAATATTTCAAAGAGATGGAACACTCACTGAAAATGATGTATCCAAAAAAATCACCCCCAGCTGATAAATACGTACTAGACTTTTGAATTCAAGTATTGCAGATAAAACTGAAATTATTTTTCACAGACGTACCAAACTACATGATAATATAATAGTACTATATTTTAGTACTGTAAAAGTTGTACCTATAAAGAACCTCAAACTTCTTCCACACCTCACCCCACTTAAAACTGAACATTTTTGACAAACCCAGGATTTTAGCAAAGTTAAAATTTCATTATTTTGTAGCCATTAAATGCTTTGTGTTTCAAACAGTACTGTGTGCAAACTTAAAAAACTTATTTGAGAAACGTATTGAAATGTTATTTTTTATATCATTAATATGTATCTAGAGAGAGTATCCCTCTTTTATATATATATATAATTATATTTTATAACTTAAAAAGTAGAAGATAAAAGATACAGAATTTCACTCTGAAGTTGCCAAACACAAAAATATTTTTATTTAAAGATTAGTACCATATTACATCAACAAAAGTAGTTACAAGTCATAAATAATTTTGTTCCATTCTAATCACACAAATGCAACAGTTTCTACCACTTATGAGTGTTGATTAACTAATTATAGTACTACCTACCAAGACAATCCTAAATTCTCAAGAAACTTCTCAGTTCAAATTGTACTCTGAGCAAAAATATTAAATTACTGTGTTTGTCAAAGAAACAAGTAAATCAGTACTCATGTAAATTCATCTGAAATCTGAACTTATATATTAAACTGCCAAATAATTCTCCCAGCAAAAAGAGATCAAGTATAGCTGGTGCTATTATTACTACATTTCATGATCCTAATTCTCGACAAAAATGCCTTACAAATTGGGATCGTTCTTTCTTGGCTCACCACGCAGTTAACCTTTTCAACTAAATAAATTTATGCAGACTTATAAGTAAGATAATAATAATAATATGTATGAGTCTTTTTTTTAGACTTACATTTACGTGCAAAAATAAATTCCTAATCTATAATGATTTCAATTTACAAACTGTGTAAAACCAATAAATGTAATATTGCTATATATAAAAATTTCTACATTTAAAGGATAGGTTTATACCACACTAGCTCTCTGAAAACAAATGTTGTGTTTATAAATACCACAATAAATATGTTGTACTTTTTATTTTTTTAAAGAGAAATTATAGATTCAAAATGGTTTTATTTTTGACTCATGTTGACGAAATTGTTTTTTATATCATATATGGACACAAATTCATATTTTATTATACATCACATTTAATCTGAAAAATTGTAAATGCCTTAATTTATTACCATAATTGGAATTCAATTCACTGATTAATTAGTTTCAATGTTTGTATATATACATAGAATAAGTATATAGTTAAATTGAAACATTATATTACGAGCTTTCTTATGTTATATTTGTTAAAGGGTCATGAAAATTACACAACAAACGTTATAATAAATACACTGTCAACATTGTGTAAACTTTTATATTTTTAAACTTTTATACATTTTTTGTTTGCTCTGAACAAATGGATAGGGAAGTTTGTTCCTATTGCATGTTAATTTTTCATCATATCTAGCCTTTGATATTGTTTCCAATTCTTTATAATCGCTCGACATGTTCTACAAATCATATAAATTAAGATATTAATATACATATATTGTTATTTTTCTAAACATGATATTATTTATAAAATACAATACATGTTATATAGATTCAGTATACTGATTAAATAACTATAACAAATTATTGCTAATCTTAATTAGCATAATTAATCTTTATTGGCATAAAATTAAACAAAATTGAAATAAAAAACTAATATTTGAAAAATTTTCATTAAGTACAAGGAAGAATTTGGATTTGATGTGGACGAACACTTAAGCAATTAAATACATCAATCCAACAGTATAGTAAGAATAAAGAAATGAAAATACTTAGATGCATTTTCTATGTATTTTTCTATACTTTTCACTATAAATAAGCTATTAGGATGTAATAAGTGCATACAATTCAGAAATTAAACACTGATTAATCTTAAACTATCCAAAAATTAACAAAATGTAAATATTTATATATATAACTACATATTTATAACTATTTTCCTTTAGTTAAATAGGGGAAAATGTAATACAAATTAGAAAAAAAAGTTTTATATGTAAAATAAAATGAGTGTATCTAATTATATTCTAAATAATATAAAATTTAACAAACACAATTTTTTAAAAAAATTTCCCAAAATACTTGCCATTACTTTTCATTTGATAAACAATAAAAGAAACAAAAATCAAAAAAACCCAATACAGTTAGATAATAGAAGTTCTGATTTTAAATATTTTTTAAGTCCCCAAAAAACCGCGATAATCATGTTTTGTGTCACCCTTGCTCTAAATGAATAAAAAATTTTAAAGATATTTTTGAAAGATACTGAAATTCCCCCGGTATTTTTGGGGTTCCCGGGTTTAAATAGTTTACAAAGTAGAACTTGTCCATAGTTTTTTTAAAAAAATAATCTTAAAATGAAAAAAAAAACGTTGGTGACTAACAGCATAATAACTCATTAGTTCAGAGCACAGAATAGATCACAAAGTGGTATTTGATCTGTGTGTTTCTTTACGTTTGCAAAATTAAAATTTTCGAATTCGAAATCTCGAAATTATTACCTTTTTTTTAAAACTTAAAATCCCTGGGTATTTGATAAAAAAAAAATATTAAAAAAATGAAATAATTAAAAGTACCAATTTCAGTCGAAATCTTTTTTGGGAAACTTTTTTTAAATTTTGGACATTAAAGATTTTTTCCCTTCTCTGCAAAATTTGGGTTAGATAATGGCTCGAAAAAACAGAATTTTGTTGGCACTGAATTCGGTTTAAATTCCCTACTGTTGGTGAAAGGCTGATACAAAAAAGCATGTTTTTCAAATGATCGGAAAATTGAGGAATACTTACTTGATTTGAAATCTTTTCTACCCAAATTTAGTAACCACTTTTTTTTAATAAATATGTATTTTTAGGGGAAACCCCAAAAAATTTTTTTGGGTTACAGACGCCTTTTTTTTTACTTTAAAAAATTTAATCCCTGTATCTCATTTTGCTGTACATAGAAGATGAAACGAAAATGGCGCCTTTTACTGAGTCGAATGAAGGCATGGCTATTTGTTTACGTCTTGTATCAGTGACTTACGTCAGGTGAATGAGTCCATTTTGAATCTGACTTTTTATTTCAAAGTGACCACATGAATTATTTCCTACCAGGTTTTGGTCAAAAAAATTTAAATTTTGTTGAACGTAGGTTTAAAAAATCTTTTTTTCCCGGCAGATAGTGACAATTGGGAAAATGGGCAAGTTTGGACGTCCCAAAATTTTCCTTTTGCTTAAATTCTGGGACAAAAAAACTGAAAGGTTTCTTGTTTTAAAAATTTATGTTGTCACCTTGAATTGAAAAATTTAAAATTTTAAAAAAAAAAGGGTGTTAGTTTCCGCTGGAGTAAATTTCTTTTAAAATTAAAGTCACGATCTAGTTTAATGATAGCCACATCGACCCCCTTTAAACCCCATGGACCCCAAATTATTTTTTTGCTGACGGGGCTCTTGGGGCGTCATAGACCCCCGGGGGGGGCTACCCGCCGTATCGATGGGGGCCCAAATATGGGGCCCCAACATGTGTAACATAATACCACAATAGGGTTTCATTTCAAAAGAGGGTCGAAAGGAGTTTTGATACGGGGGCCCTTTTGCGCTCGCCGTGCCGGGGGGGCTATATTGACCACTTTGGGGAACCTGTCATAGCCCGTTCCGTCTGGTGATTTAGAAAAGGGGGTCGTTGTAACGAAAATTAGATGCTTCGGGTGCCAGCGAAATAAATCGCTTGTTGGAGATCGTGACCGCTTTATATTTCCTCCTCTTACCGCTTTACGCTTGTAGCTCCAATCACGTGTCATGTGATGGACCAATCAGTAGTGAAATATTTTAGAATTTTTAAGCCGCATTCACACCAAGGCGTACAAACGTCGAGTGTTAAGTGTCTAGCCAATCAGAGTCTTCCTCTCGTCCGAGAAGTCTCTGATTGGCTAGACGCTTACTCGACGTTACCGCCAGTATGTGAATACTAGTTTATTTTATCACATTTTACGCGTCTGTTTTAACTCTTGTTTATTCCTTCGTGTACATTTATATTTTAAGTATGAGTTGCAATGACGAAAAACTTATTATGGAAGTTAAAAAACACACTCATTTATATGACTTGTGGGATAAACGGCATAAAAATAAATTCGTGCGGGCTAATACTTGGCGAAAAATAGGCCTTACGTTAGGGATTCCTGGTGAGTTCATTATTATTATATTCTTTTTTCATTCTAGATTTCATTCTCTAAGTGCAAGGAATCAGTGTTCTACAACATCTCTGTTGAAAACTTTTAACTTTAAGCGTAAATGTTTATTACAACTGAGTTATTACACATTCAAAATACATTAATATCCTGTACTCCTCAGCTTAAGACAGATATAGCATGGCGGAATTTTCTCTTCCGCTTAGCTTCATAAAACGACCGCTTTACTCTTGATGCAAAATTTTAAAATCTTTTCTCTTTAGCTGTTTACATTTTACTTATCCCAGATTTTTCTTCTTAACGGCGGTAAAAAGGCTTCAATTTTACAAATTTCAGAATATTATTGATGAGAAAGCGCGACTTATTTAACTGACGATAATAAAGTTAGTCTTATTATTGTATAAATATTTATATTCACAGAAATAGAATATAAAATGGACCATGCAGTGATTGGAAAAGTGTAGTGAATTGTTTAAACAAATGTTTATTTCCTTTTTTTAGTACCAAATGTATTAATATTTTGTGGGTATGGAAATATGTATCTGAAAACATTTATTTTGATTTTGTGATTACATACAAATTATTTGCAGGTATTTCAATATTAAAAATGTATGAATATTGAATTTTTTCTTTGAAAAAAAAAAGGCTTGAAATGTTGTAAGTAAAATTTGTACGATGTTGATAATACTTTAAACTAAATTAGTTCTTAATATACTAATAGATATTTCACTGTAAGTTTTGTAACTTTTATCACCAAAAAAGGACTCTTAGAAAATGAGCTTTGAAAATACAGATGAAAAATCTGAAGTTGCCAGTTATCTTATATCTTTATCTTTGGATTTATTATTCTTAAATTAAATTGTTTGGTTCAATTATATATAATAAAGTATGATCAATCAGAGGCATAGCTGAGGAAAGGAGGAAAAACTCATGATTAGCAATGATGAATGAATTTGAAAATAAAATGTTGAATTTTGTAAAATAAAAATCATTAATTCTCTATCAATTGAAAATACATTCTTGTTTTATTTTTTCATTTTGTCCTCTGTTATTCAATTATATCTTTAAGATATCATTGTTGTCTTAATTATTTTACTTTTCTTTTTATTCCTTTCCTAAACTTTTCTACGAAATGCAGATTTTCATGTTCTAAAGACACGCTAAAAACCCTATATTTATTGATTTTTGTATTGTTTCACACAGTTTGTGTACAATTTCTTTATTAAGTAATTAAACATTTCTAAAAGAGGATGAAAGTATATTAAAAATTTTCTGACTATGATAGGATAATCCCAAAATTTTAATATCAACTAAATTCCTGAATTCTATGTTAAAATTAATTCTGTCATTGTGTATCATGACTTTTTAAAGTCAAAAAAGTTACGAAAAAGAAATTAAAACTTTTTTTTTTGAGAATATTGTTTTATTTTTAAGAATTATTTAACCTAAGTACCTATATAATCTAATTTAAAAAGAATAATTTGTCTATATTGCAGAGTTCATGTGAAATAGATTGATTAAATGATGCTTGTTCATACTTACATGGAAAGCTGTAGACTTGATATTTATGGTTTAGACTTTTTTTATGTATTTGACATATGTGTTAGTTGTGCAATTACTTATTCAACTAGTATTTGTTTTTTAGGATCTGTTAATGATAAGTAATACAATATTTTTTTTAGGAATTTTTTATTTAAATACTATTTGTCGAGTATACGTTTTCTTTTTATAAAATTAAATAAGATTATGCAATTATAAAATTTGACTTAATAGCAAAAAATGTATGTTCATTTTGGTGAATTAAAAACAAAAATTTAATCCAGTATTCACTATGAATAAATTATGTCATAACCAATGCCAGTATAAAATGTAGCTCAAATCAAATTTATTTTCCATTAAAGGCAAAGCGCATATTAAATATTAGTCAATATTCAAAACAATAGAAAAGGCCATTAAACTTTTTTTAATTAAAGATACATACAAAAAAATGATTTTCTTCATTAAATATAAGTGCGTAATTGTGAATTAAAAGAAAGATATTTACACTTTTTAGGCTGTAGCCTTCTACATAAAATCATCATTGTGAGAATACTGGTAGTGGGAAAATCCATTATCTTAGATTAATCCTTTACATCATTAGTCTTTGCGTTGAGAAAAATCATGCATAGCTACTGCTGTATCAGTCGCATCCATGGTATGGAGCCCCCAAACTACAGGGGCCCCAAAATGTGTAACTACAATCCCACTAACAGAGCTCTAATATCTAAAAAAGGGCCCGAAGGAACTTTGATACAGGACCCACTCAGAACTAGCTACGCCAATGAGAAGAAAAAAAGTAATATAAGTTTGAAAATAATTTAAAATCAGTTCCTGAGTTAATCATTTACACAGAAAACTCAATTTAAAATTGACATTTTTCAAGAACATTATACAATAGAATGTCGTTTATCCGAATCAGTTGGGACTGGACACCATTCGAATAACCGAATGCGATTCATGCAGTGTATGAAACCGGACACTATACGAATATTGAAAATAATCACATGCAGGACACGTGCTTGAAGAAAAAACAAAATAGGTGCAAAATGTCGCAATTTTACCTTTATTGTGGAAAATAATCACTTATTTGTCACTGTACCATTGTACGCCCTCGTATTTTCACTGCAATGTCTCCAATTCTCTTGAGCAGCAGTAGTTGAGTAAGACAGCACTCTGATTGTTGTTCGTACCACTCCATGGCTGTCTCTAATGCAGAAAATGCATCAGCATTTGATAGACCCTTGCTGCTTTCGCTGTTGTTGTCCTCGTCTTCATCCGTTTCAACGTCGACAGGGTCGGATTCTTCTTACACAGAAGTCACAATTTTGTCATCATTTAGCATTTAAAATCCAGTCTTTTGCATCGTATGCCATCCAGGTTTCTACATCTTCATCGCATTCTTGAAATCCTGGGATCAATTGGAGAAAGTCAGTAATCTCCTCCCTTTGTTTGTCATTGAAGTCTTTTTCACCTTCTAAATCTGACCATAGCTTATTCCACGCATTTTTCAAGTATTGTCTTTCGAGCAAGTCCCACGTTCGGCTAACGTGTAGCAGGCATCCTTCATAGTTTTTAGTTCACAACTCAACAAAAAAGCATGTATACAACCCCTCACTTGGAAACAAACTGGCCTAATATTCCACTCAGATGTTTACTAAATCACACAACTGAAATTCCCCAAATATCCCTGACCTTGGCTTTTCCCGTCACTTTTGGCCTCATGCAAAACAACTGTTGAGCATTACACTATTAGAAAACGCATTCATATACAGTACATGTAGTTGACAAAAAAACTGGTCTGGATATTTGACGCTCCGGTTAATAAACGTTCGGATAAACGATGTTCTACTGTATTAAAAATACACTCATAAAAAACATATACTATATGAAGTATTCAAGATGTTTATGTAATGAAAGAATCGTAAGTAAATTTTTAAAAACCAACTAATTTTTATTAATTTTTTGCTGTACTATTGTTCAAGAAATGCAATTGCATTAATTATTGCTTCTGTAATTAATGTTTAAGTTATTTGCCAGAAAAGTATCTTGACTCATAATATTAAGTATTTAAAATTTTTAAGTTAATAAACTGTCAACTTTTAATGATGCAGTCATATTGATGATACATCTGTTGATCTAATAGGTGCTTTTTTTTGTGTGTGTAATTTTGCGGTGCAGTGTTTTAGTGTGCGTGTGTGAATAGTTGCTAAACCAGAGAAATGTTGATTTGCAACTGCTCTATAAGCTCAAATTTGTGAATACTACAAAAGTTCAATTCTTCCCTATTTAGAAGTGGAAAAAAATGGATTTTTTAAGTTCAGCATTGGGAGTCAAATGGTTTTTTTCACTACTGAAATTGTGATACTTTATAACATGTTTGAATTTTAAATATTTAAAATTTATCTCAGGCAGGGGTTCTTTACTTTATTCCCTGTCTGGGCACATCTGACAAACAAGAAATTGCTGACAGGTGCAGTTCAATAAAAGTATAACAATTCTTAATATTTCTTTATTTTATTGCAATAATAAATAATATCCTGCACTAAAAAGGTAGCAAACAATTCAAAATAGTTGCATTCAATATGATTTTTGGCATTGCATAATTTTTCAAAGTCAGATTATAAAATGATATTTCCAATCTTATAACAACTTCAACATGGCTATCATGAAGTCGATATCTGATTGTCGATTTAATTGGGTTCATTGTTGATAACAATGATTCACATAAATATATGGAACTGAAACAGGATTTTAATTTGCAAGCTCCTTTTTTTCAAAGGGGATATTTTTTTATCTTCAACTAGTATATAGTGGACTATTCTGGGTGCACAAAAATAGCATCTGTGGAAGTGGGGCAAGAACCCCTGATCTAAGGTTTAAAAGAATTTAAGGTCTAAATAGATATTTTAAACCTTTTAAGTAAAATTTCTCTTGGCTTAGGGATTCTCAAGGAATATTTCATAGAAAAACCTTTTTATTCTTAATTAAATACCAGGCCAAATTTCTAGGTTTATTATATAACAGGCTGCTCATTAATACTTTTCATGGCTATGGTAGCCTATTGGTCAAGGTAATGGACTCATGGCTAGTGTGTCATGAGTTTGAGCCTAGTACCGCTGAAGTCATGTAGGGGAGTAATGTGCATTAAATCTGTCGAGAGCCCAAATGTCTTCCCATTGGTGTGGTGGGGTAGTTAGGAGAGGGGTCATCCTCGTCACTTTACATGGCTCAAAGTTACGATGTTCGTCGCCAAAAGCCCTCGAGCAGCTGAACAGTTTATGTTAATATTCACTCACTTAATACTTTTCATGCATTGATTAATCATCTCATAATTTGTATAAACAGTTTTATTTAGATTCATATCAATGTATATCTTAGAAACTTGTTAGAAGATGGACTACACATATCTATAGCTATTTATATGTTTGTAAAAAAGGATCATGTATATCTAATGGAATTGTCATGCTTGAATGAAAAAAATAACTTTTATAGTACGCTATATTTAAAACTGAAATATTGCTTCTCTACAACACTAAAAACATTTTTCAGAAACTAAGACCTTAGTTATACACTTTATCAAGAAACACAAAATAGCATAAAATCTTGTCATACTAAAAAATAGACATAATAATTTTAAAATTATGTTGACATATATTCTCTTAAAAATAAATATTATAAAACTTATTGAAATTGTTTGTTAGTATTGCACTGCAGTATTGATCATATTTACTAGTAAAAATTGTTCAAAGGATATATAAGTTACTATTACATAGTTAAGTTACCATAATTCAGTTATTGCATAGAATATTTAGGTATTTCATGAAATAAAATTAAGTTCGTTTAGTGTGTGTGATAGACCAATAATTTTACCTATTAATTCTATGAAATAACTAAATATTCCAGAGGTTTGCAATAAAGTCACTTCTGTGAACAGATGTTTTTATGGACTTCAAAAATATTAAAAATCTAATTTCATTAGGAGAAAAACAAAATTACTCATTTGCAAATGATTGATAAGGCCCGTTCTCACATATATATATACTTCAGAAACATGGACATTGACCAAGAGAGACAAGACTTACTATATTTGAAAGAAGTGTCATTAGAAATATTTTTAGAGGTTTAAAATCAGATAATACTTTGAGAAGACGAACGAATTTAGAAATTTATAAACTTTTTAAAGAACCAGGTATTGTTAAATTCATTGCAATACAAAGGTTAAAATGGGCAGAACACCTGATAAGATTGGACGACAGTTAAGTCACAAAAAAAGTGTGTGTGGGCTTATGACCACACAATAGAAGTGATTTCAAATTTTGTAATGTTATTTCAGGGATTAGTTCAGCGAATAAAAAACAAGGGAATATTAGTATTGTCTTATAAAATTATTTATTCATATGTCTGTACTCATAAAGTAATATTTGTGCGAAATATACAATCATATTTGTGAATTAATAGTATTCTAAGAAGGAAACAATAGGTTTTGGGTAGCTGAAATAAGTTATAAATACTTAAGATTCAAAATTTTACTTAAATATCTATAAAGAAAACTCCATCAAGCGTTGTTCCGTACTTTGTGCTTTCATTTGGATCATTTGACATTTTTGGTTTTAAAAAATCAACTAAAGGTTTTGATTTAGCTTTTGAAAAATCTACTTTAAAACTCCCACTTAATATTATAGGTAATTTGTTCAGAAGACCCAATCTGGCTTTATGAATTTTGGTTGTAATTTATCAATATTCAATTCTATCCATGAATTAATTTAAGGAAAGGGATATAAAGACAGGTAGTTGATTGGGAAGAGAGGAATCTAGGTCAGCCTTTAAAAAGGGATTTAATCAGAAGATTTAAATCACATACCCTATTTATACTAGCTCTTTGTCTATACATTTTTTGTACAAATATAATCTGGTGCTCTCAAGGTAAGTTTCTTAATTATATTTTGTTTTCTTGTATTTAAATTATTTAATGTAACTTTTTCTTAATACCTGTATACACTGAATTTTGTTATTTTAAATTTTTAATTGTTTTTTCTTTTTAGACTCAAACTATATTTAAGTAATGTGATTAATAGAAGTATTTGCTCATTGCTGTTCTGATTTGCATACAAAAATAGATTTTTATTCTTGAATTCACTGCAATATAGCTAATAATAATTATATTATTTACTTCTATAAAAATTTGTCCTTTTCCTACATTTTGTTTCATTTTCATGCTTCAACTAGAATTAGAAAGAATCCAGCATACATTTTCATAGAAAGAGGTGGCGGGGATCCACTTAGATGGGTTAGAACATTCTTTACAGCGATTAGTAAAACTCAGCATTTCATGTCATGAATTGGAGGGGGAAACGCCCTCTTTTCTTTTAGAGCATGATTTCCAGCCAAAGACGAAAAAAGCTGAATGAGCCTTACAAACCCGAGCATGACATTCATTCAGGTTCACTTTCTAGCAAAATGCACCTATAGAAGTTATCATTTCAAAAAGATCTTTGTGAGCAGACCATATGGTACTCAATAAAGAGGAAGACCAATACCCAGGTGGATCGATTGCCTAGAAATAGATCTGAAAACTATTAATGTCTGAAATTGGAAAATTCAAGCCAAGAACAGAATACCCTGGAAGGGAATTCTTAGGAAGTACAAGGCCCACCCTGGGCTGTGGACCATTGAGGAAGGAAACAAATATTCTATGAAGTAACTAATAATAGCCCATTTAAATGAAAAATAAACAATTTGATATTGGAACAAGTCCTTTCTGTTACAAATCAACCAATAAGAAATAGTAATATAGTTTTTGGGAAATAAAAAAAGTTTGTTGTGAGCATATTTGTGTGTTTGTGAATCAACTTTTTCTTTTCATATTACTATTATAATACTATAGAAATATTGATATAAAGGTGTGAATGAGATTGTATAATTATCATATTTATGAATTTTTAAGAAACTATCCACAACTTGTTCTCTCTCATGCACACGTCTAATTTTTTCTTTTTTTTTTTAGGTGATTTGTGTAAAACCCGATTTAAAGTCTTACGGACCATACAGAAAAGAGAAGAAAGATGTGCTAAATAAGAGCGGAGATAAGCCTCGAAAGCAGTGGCCTTACTTAAATGTTCTTTCTTTTTTAGATCCATATATGCAAGAGAAGAGGTATATATTTGGATTGTTTGCTCTAATTTATTGTATAATTATTTTTTGGAAGAAATACTTTAGTAAAATGACATATTTTATTCATCTTTCAGTAGTACATGGACTAGTGTTACAGAAACAACAAACTTTCCAATAATTATTCCTTGTTTAAGAGATACCAAGACAGAGGAAGTATTAGAAGATGAAGAGGAAGAAGCTTCTAATTTGATAGAAGACCATTTACTAACTCTTACAAGTACATATGTTTCTCAAAAAATGCTTTAAAGTTCATAGAAAATTTCTGTTATCTCCATCTAGTAATATATAGGAATTTGTCATAATTCTATGCTGAAATCAGAATTTAACCAAAATTTGTTTGTAGAGCTTAGACGTCTACATGCAATTATTTCTATTTGATTACTTGTAACATTTTTTTCATTAATGTCACATTTGTTAAATATTGCATTTATTTTGTAAGAATTGTTTTGTTTTTTTATTATTTACAAATATGTGTATAGACATTAATTTTTTCCCCAAAAGTTAGTTGCATCTCTTAACATGGTTAAATAACTAACAACTTAGGATATAACTTATTTTATAGGTAAAAAGCAAGAAATAAATGTGGCTGCAGAAAAGAAACGGACTTCCGAGGGAATGCAGGATACAACAATAGCCCAAAATTCCATTGAAACTGGCCCAGAAGATCTCCTCATGGAATTCTGTGCTAAAAGTATAAAAAAATATCCTTCAGAAGCACGGCATGAAGCATTAGAGTTTATTACTAATTATGTTTTTAAATTAAATAAGAAATACATTGTGTAGCTCAGGTTTTTTACATAGCAAAATAAACGTATTTTTGTAAAAAGAATATTTTTGTGTTATAAAATTTATAAGGCTTAAAGTATTCATAGAAAATCATAGCAAAAATATTTTTTTCAACTCTACTTTTTATTTTAGTTTCCTAAGATTATAATTTAATTTTCAATTTGGCTATTTTTACTCAATTTTTTGAATAAGGAACAGTATTTAATCATAGAGGAACCAATATCTTAGGAGTCCTGATACTTAAAATTTTCCAGAACTATATATATTTAATAAGTATACCAAGTAATTCTGTTCATTAATCTACTTTGGATCTTTTCATGCATACATAATAAAAATAGTGTTATTTATAGAACAGATTGCAGTATTTCATAAAACTAATGCTTTTTTCATGAAAGGTCAAAAAATTCCTTAACAATATTTTTGTTCTCCAGCAATACATATAATTATTAAATTTCATGTTAGAATTATCTATACTAATCATTATAAATAGAGAGCATATACTTCATTTCATTGTTATGTATATCACAGTGTATCCATATAATAACATGGAAAATATGGTTAAATTTTGTCATGGAATATGTATCAAAATAACATGACTTAAGTATTAATTGCAACTGTAGTTACTTTGAAAAAATTTTCTGGCCATGACTTATGGTGTATAGTTATAAAAAGAATTTCCTTCCCTCTCCCTTGTTTTAGGGCACAATATGCTGTTTTTGTAATGATTTTAATAATTTACTTAATCACCAGTTAGATAATATATTTAAAAGAAATCAAATAAATTAAGACAATGAAATGATATGCCAAAAAGCTGAAGGCAATGAAAATTGGTAAATGTAATAAATAGAGAAAGAAGTTAATTTTATTCAAGAAATACAACTACATACATGTTTGGCGACTTGTCTTACAGAGTAATCCCTAAAGGGAAACTTGAGTGAACCTTCCATGACCATGGGGGATTCAATTAGTCTGAAAACAACTTTGGCTGATTTGAGAACCCCCAAATCGCTGGTGTGCCTACCCACAAAATAGAAATTTTTTAATGGGTACTGAATTGTTTGTATGTGTTCATGTCATAACATATCGTAATAATAAATGTTTCAAAACAGAAATAAAGACTGATATTTGAACTGCATTACCAATATGTGACAACAGGAACCTATTGATAGTATATTGACCCTTTTAGGCTCTTATTTTCCAAACATACATAGATTCCCCCCGGAAGATAGCAGATAGCCACTTGTGAAATTACTTTCTGAACTCTCTCCATCTGTGGAGTTATATAAGCAAAATTGTAGAAAAGTCAAAGTATCTGTTCATCAGATCCCTAACATTCTCTATTGGAAATAGGGATGGAAATTTCTAAATTTTACCTGCTTCTGTTCATTTTTCTAAAATTGTTCTTGTGGCTAGCATGTCATGAGTTCAAGCCGAGTACCACTAAAGACCAGCCGTGTATGAGAGAGATGCACGTTTAACCTGTTGAAAGCTCAAACATCCTCCTGTTGGTGTGGTGTGGTAGTTAGGAGAGGAGATGCCAGCTCTGGTGTCGTCCTCGTCACTTGACCATTTTTCAAAATTATGAGGTCCATCGCCAAAAGCCCTTGTGTAGCTGAACAGTGCAATGTTAATATTCACTCACTCTAAAATTGTTCTTTTACCTGTTCTTAAGATTCCATGAACAAATAAGTTAGTACTGTGGAATTACTGCATATGTAAGCTTTTTAATTGCTGTATACATTTTAGGATCCATTATAATGCTTTGCCATATTCATTGCAATATCATGTAATTATTTTTTACATTTTGTAAAATCTTACTGACATACTTTTTCAAGATATTCAAATGTCTGTTTTGTCAGTTCATCGTATGAGTGGTGTGTTTAACTCAAGAAATGTTGGAAACATTCTTTTGGCTGTTTATCTTTTGTATATCTAATAACTATGCTGCCCACCCATGTGTGTCAAACTTGGTGTAGAGTTGACTGAAAAAGCTATAATACCCAGAATCTTTTATTTCACCATGAACTTTTTGAGTGAGCCATGATTAATTCATCACAAGTAATTTTTGATAATTACAAGATTTTCTTTTCTCTAGGTTTCCATATGTGTTTGTTTCGTTAAAAAGGAATTTATTTGTTTATATAATGAGTTACAGCAACTCTTAAATATTACCATTAAGAGGCGAACCAAATTTCTCTATTGTACCCCAAGCAAGACCTAGTTCTTTTAAAATACAAATTACAGTTTATTTGCTGCAATATGTATTCCCAATAAGCAATCTTCTCATGAGTTTGTTACTCTGGGTTTTGCTGCGAACCTAAACCTTGTCTACAAGTTAAATATATTAATACAGGATCTGATGATGAAAACATTTTTCACAGCTTGATTAATTTTTCCTTTCCTCTAGTCATTGAAACCTGTTGATAATTTTTCAGTTGACAAAAAGTTTAGACAACTAACAGAATAGACATCATGTAGATCGCAAATAAAGTAGAAATTCTCTTTTGTAGCTGTCTCCATTTAACTTTCCTCCAAAAAAAGTTTTGTTAATGCAATGTCATCATGTTGAATCAAAAATTTGATGTGACTTTTCATGATGTTGACAGCCATTCGATCCACTAGAAAGCCAATATGCTGTATAAATGTTGGGAAATTCACGTCATTGACTGGTGTCATTATTTTGGTATAATATTGTGTTTGACTGTGTGAGCTTTGCTAGGTCTAATAAATCTTTAGTTATTTCAGGAACTCCGAGAGTAGCAAAGATGGCTATATTTGATTATCTTCAAAAACTTGCATGTAATTAAGGTTATCGTGTGGCCACAGTAGCCAATTGATCTTGGTCGCGAACTCGTGGTTGGCATTATTAAGTTGTGAACTCAGGTCCTGTACCATTGAAGACATTTGGTGTGTATATATATATATGAATGCTCCTATCGCTATATAGAAAAGGCAGATTTTCCAGTAAGTTTATATATTTTTCATATATACATAATTTATTCAATTGTTTATAGTAACACAAATGAAAAACTACAAATTTATATTTTGTGAAGTATTTGTAATTAAATAATTGTTAAAATTTGTTACTAAGTAATTGAATTAATAAAATTGATTGATTTATATAACTTTGTGCTTACATTATTTACCCGCAGTAAATTCTCAACTTATTACAATTCTTATACCTCACAAAGTCTTTCTCAAAAGTTATGTAATTAAAATAAAAATTTTACCCGCATAAGAAAAGATTAGCTATTGCTGTACTTCAAATTTTAGAATACTCACCTGATTGATTATTGTTTACAGAATGAAATAGCTATGATTTTCCAAGTTTTTACCTATTAAAAATTTATACAAAAAATTATGTCATACACTAATTCATTGATGAAAAACAGATTCTTTAAAAAACATACATATTGAAAATGATCATAACACATATGTATAAGTAAATATTTAAGGAAACACATTATTCCCTGTAACACACATATAACACTATTCACATTACTTCCTATTATTTTTAATTCCAAACTGGAAGGCAAGTTTTCCAGAGGATCTCTCTATACACCTAATGTATAAACTTTTTCCTACAACAAAATTAAACTCTTTTCTGCAAGAGACAAAAGTATCTTTTACATTAAAAAATTATTGATAATATTCTTAATATTTGGTCTGAGAAATATAAATATATTAATATTCATGTATTGCTAATTTGTTTACACATGAGTTGGATAAGATGCTGGCCATGTTCAATAAGTTTTATTCTCCGTAAATATATCAATTTTGCATATAGATTCATCTTTGCATTTTTTAAGGCCTTAAAGTTCACAAAAAAACAAATAAGCCTTAATCTGTCTAGCTATTAATTAAAACTAATGACCAGACACATTAGTTCTACAATCATCATTTAGAATTTACTGTATTTTCAAGAATACCTTTGTTTTCAAAATATGAGTGTTTACATTTAACAGCTATCGAATTTCTATCTTGTATGATTTGTTAATTAAATGCTTCGAATTTTTCACACAGCCATCATTTAAAAATTTGCTTTTTATAAAATGTTAATTTTAACTAATAACTTACAAAACAGTAATATTATTTGCCTTGCTTTATGTGAGTGAAACATATACCTTAAGCAAAGATGTAACACACTCACTGGATATGTTTGATAGAAAAATTCTCAGAGCTGTCTTTGGCCCTGAGCAGGAAGGAAGACGGTGGAGAACCAGATAAAACTTTGAATTGTTCAGGCATTATCGGCAACCACGAATAACACAAGTCATCCGTAGTTATATAGATGAAGATGGCTTGGCTACATTTGGAGAATCTCTGAAGATAATCATGTGAAGATCTTGATATTTAAAAAAACTGTGATAACCCGAGCTAAAGGAAGACCACCAACTAGATGATTGAATGACATTGAGAAGACTTAATTACGTTGAAAATTAAAAATTGAAGAGGAATCTCTACAAGTAGAGGACGCTGGAAGGAGCGTGTGGTTGAGGCAGCAAAGGCATGTAAGAGGCTGTTGTGCTTTTGAAGAAGCATTTCAACTAATACATATGAATCCAATGGTTTTATTTTAGAGCAACATAGTTTATTATCGTAGACATATAAGAATATCGTATATCAAATGCGTAACTAATACTGATTTCCCTAGATCAGGGGTAGCGAACCTTTATCGATCAACGTACCATTTTTTTTAAAGAAATATATATTGAAGTATAGATGTGCCATCAAATAATTTTGACTTGTGATTATTGAAAAAATAATAAATCTAAATTCTAACATCTCAAAACTCTTTTTACTACGAAAAAATACTTTTTGTACTGTATGGTTGTAAATGTTTTAGTTATACGTGTAATTCAAATTAAAGTAACATTAGTGTGACTTTTGTGATTTCAGATTAGATGACAAATAACTTATATTAGTATTGTAAGATTTTACTTTTAGTAGAATGCATGCTGAATTGGTGTCATCTGAGAAATGATTTCTAAGCAATTAATTATTTTTGCTGTGGCTCACTTTTTGTCAAGAGGATTTGTGATTGTTTTCAGAATGCCGTTTTACAGACGATGTTCTGCATATCACTGTTCCAGAACATAAAACACACACTGCTTTGTCGCCTTTGTTAATAATGCCGCATTTCTAGGTTCACCAAGTTTGAAATTCTCTGTTACACTTACTATCTTGCAATTTTTTTTTTTCTTTTGCTGAACTAGCCATGTTAAATAACAGTTAAAAGTCGTAAATATAACACAAATAAACTTTAAAATGCAGTTGTGTCATCGAAATTGACTATGCTAGGCTAGACAAATTTTGCATCATAAGCAACTCTCCACGACGTAACTAAGGCAAGACAATAACAAACGAGGCTGTTCACCGCCGACCCAGGGCCCATCACTCGCGTTTGTTCGTAATACTTCATATTTTTTATGTTATTTTGAGATAAAATGAAAACCATTTTAATCACTGGCGTGCCCAAAATATTGTGTCACGTGCCACTGGTTCTCCATTCCTGCTCTAGATCATTTGAATTACAATGAAAATCGTTTAATACGAAATTGAAATATATTTTCGTGTTAAAAGATAGTGCAAAAAAAGGGTTAATTAGAGAATATTTCATTTACATAGTCATTGTGTATATGAACGTATTTAATAGAAGCCGTTAAAACATTTTCTCTTTTTTTTTTCAATTGTTGACAAAGAGTTAGCAATACCAAAAGCCTTACACATTACCGTTTTCCTCATCTGTTTTTCATCAACAGCCTTAAGAAGCTCTATCTTCATTTTAAATGAAACAGCAGTTTGCTTTCCCCCTGAGTTCCTTGCCATTGTGCTCGCAAAAAAAATTCTTTTTAAATAGAAAAATATTGCGAACAAAACACTGATTTTTACTCGCACTGCAATGTACTCGTCACTGAATTTCAATGACAACTGATGAGAGATGAGGTGTTTTTGTGTGGCGTTTGAAGGGTGAAAGTAACTAATATAAACAAAATTGGATCGTGTCACTGGGTAGTTAAAAGCCAAATTAGCCACCTTTCTACGAATTATGAGAAACCACCGCTCCATTTTACATCTCTCGTAAATCTAGCCTAAGTAGCTAGTGTTT
Source organism: Trichonephila inaurata madagascariensis (assembly GCA_019973955.1). Taxonomy (NCBI): domain Eukaryota; kingdom Metazoa; phylum Arthropoda; class Arachnida; order Araneae; family Nephilidae; genus Trichonephila; species Trichonephila inaurata. The sequence goes on from BMAV01009492.1 coordinate 36,947, forward strand.
TCCGTATTTTGCTCATTCCCAGAAGGGCGATTTTCGTTTCGTGTTAAGAGAAAAAAGTGCTTGAAAATACATAGCAGTTAGTCGGGACCGTTGTATTATTTCGTGGTTAACCGATATTTCGTCTCAAGCGTTTTTGCGTTAAATGTATTTCACTGTAGTTTTATTTCTTCAACCTTCACTAAAATAGAAAGGAACGCTGTATTTAGAGTTTTTATTTTAAGTACAATGAACTCATTTGAGAATAATCTGCTTTGTACCAGTGGTCTGCAAACTTTCGTGAAGAAAGAACTGTGAATGAAACAAGTTAACTAAGATATCGAGAGTCATTTATAAGTAGACATTTGTACAGGTATTCCTGTTGCGGAAACAATCAAAACTGTCATTGTCCTATGAATATTTTTTTTCGAATAATTAATGTTTACTATTCCTTCAAAAACCATGGAAGATGTTTTAATCTCCGTGGCTCAGTGCAACAACCATTGTCAAAACATCATAATGTTTGGAATTAAACTTTTAAGCTTCGTCAGAAACAATTTACTCACTAATAACAACGTAAGTGCATGTTAATTATAATTAAAGTTGTTTTTTCGCATAAAAATCATTCCAACCCCTTTTTTTCATTAATTCTTAAGCATGTTCAGTGCCAGTTTATCCATTGGGGGCCTGGAAAGGCCCGTATAAGCTGTACTTAACCAGCTTTTCGGGTTATAAATTTCGATCCGCCAGTGCTAAGGGGGCCTATAGATCTTCTGCCCCCAGAGCCCGAAATGAGCTTAAATCGGCACAGAGCATTTCGTAAAATAGGGAACGTTTGTATTTCTTTGACGAGGGGATTTAAGTGTATCTCTTGTCTCATTCATGGGTGCTCTCGAACTCATGTAAGCAAATAAGGAAGCGTTGATGGAAAGAAACTCGGGAGTATCTTCCCAAAGTGGCATTTTTACTAATCAATTGGACTTTTACCACTTAAATCTAATTCTAATATTTTCACTTGATTCTCGATAAACTTTGTAAAATGGAAAACAATTTAATGCAGAAGTAATTGTTTTAAACCGGTTGATATATTTAAATGTATACTCATGTCGAAAATTTAGGTCTCAAAATCCAGAGAAACTCATGAACTATTCGCTGCGTTGCCAGAAATTCGGCACAGAGACGTATTATAGTGTGAGAAAGAATATAGCAACATAACCATATAAAAAAGATTTTAATTCTGAATTCAGATACAGGATATATCAAAGAGTATGAAATCATGAATCAGAGAGAAAACATTTAACTCGTTAAAAGTCTGTCTAATTTGAAGTGCGTGAGCCGGTATACAAGCAACATACCAGGTTCTCATACTGTTTATGAGGGTGTTGTGGCGAATGTTGTTCCGAAACCAGTTGATGACGTCGGAGACCAGTAGCGAATGGTGTACTGCCTGAGATTGTAGGGGAGAAGGGCTGCGCAAAATGCCTTTCCCCTAAGTTTCGAATAGACTCTTCCAGAGAGGGACATGCGAGAGGACCGGTTTTTGAGGGTTCCCGGCTGTAAGCAGAAGGCAAAAACGTGGTCTGTATGTAAGATGGTTTTTTAGATGTACTTGTAAATAAATTGTACATATTTATATCTCTAGCCTGACTGTGAGTTTTCGTATCCAATACGCCTACAGTGTCAATAAATATTTGTGTCAACAAAGAACGACTTTTGACTCCTTGGAGGGCTACGCTGAGAAATGGCTTTTCCTATACTATACCAAATATGTTCTATAGGATTTAGATCCGATATCGAGGGTCAATCCATATGGCGAATATTCCCTCCCTAATGAAATTCATAAACATTGGGAGCTCAGTGTGGCCGCTCATTTTCGTCCATTAAAATGTAGTCCGGACCCATAGCACACAGAAAAAATTCATATAGACTTCCAGGATCTTATCCCTATAGCTCTGTGAATTGACAGTACTCACATCCAAAATGTACAGGGGTGTATGACTGCCTAACATTATGTCACCTCACACAAGGATTCCTTCGCCCCGAAACCTGTCGATTTTTGTTGTGTAAGAGGGATAAAAGCAAGTTCTCTCCAGATGGAGACTCGACGATAATTCCTATGTCTGCTACATTTCAAATCACTGAAAAGAACACGCCCCCATTATTGTGGTGCCCACGATTGATTTTTTCAGCTCCACAGTAACTTCATTTCGGGCGAAATGAAGTCTCTGATTGGCTAGACGCTTGACACTCGACGTTTGTACGCCTTGGTGTGAATTCAGCTGTAGAGTGTTTGCCTGGAAATTCTTTTTCCAGACACAGCAGTAAGGTCACGAGTAAACTGAGGAGTCCTTGTCCACCTATGTCGTCGTGCGCTTAATGCCAAATAGCGATCCTGTGCAGATGATGATGCTCCATATCGAACTTGGCTAACCTTCAGGTGACAGTACCACTTGTTTGGAATTAATTTCAAACCCGGGAGACCACTTTCGGGCCACTTGTAACGGTCAAGCCACCTCCGCTTGAGACTGATCAGCATCCAGTTTGCAAACGGCTCTCCATCTCAAAAAATCTTGTAGACGGTTATGAGCAGTCATCCTCAATGCTAACATGCTAAGTTATTTGTTTAAATGCAATATTCACACAAAACTGCTGGAAAAAATCTCATACTTAAACGGTCTGAATCCAGTAATTCTACAAAAACTAACGCTAAACATCTTTTACGGAACTAAAGATTAATATTGTACTACCCGTTCTTCGAAATATATAAAATACAAATTCTAAAAGTTTTTCTTTCGGCAATTGAAAATTATGACGAAAAACATGTTTGCGACCTTAATTTTGGACATGAGTGTATATGTAGGTATAGTGTATATGTATTTTTTAGCAAACATAATTACGTTTTGAATAATACACGGAGGGTCTCTTTGTTTGAAGAGCCGCGGTTCGCTGATTCCTGCTTATCACCATTTCACAAAAACAAGAGCTCCTACACGATAAAAAACATTATATTACAAGTGGCATACATTGCGGGTTTTAGGTTTAAAGTTTTTTAGAATTTAGTAGAAATCACAATAATTGAAAGGTTATTTACAAAAAGTACAGAATTATCTACTTGCTCTCAAATTGTATACACTTAGAAATTTTATGTATTAATTTAATTATCCCTCATAATGACATTGGTGAGTTTCAAAGTATTTTACGAATAAAATTAAATTAAATTTGAGGTACTTATGTAGTTTTCGGAATGATTACTTCACTTAAATAATGTAGGAGGATTCAGTTGTTTTTTTTTAATAAAAAGTTAGTATGTAAGAAAATAAGCAATTTCTTTATATTTAAGGGCATTAATAACTTAAAAGAATTACAGTCGGACCCCGATTTAAAAAATTCATCAGAACCGAACATTTTGTTCGTTAAATTGGGGTTATTCGTTATATCCGGGCCCAAAAGTACAGATTTTTTTTTTTTCATTTAGCTTTAGAGGAAATTCTATAATAAGCAGCTACACAAAAAAATATCCATAGTTAGAAGTTATGCACTTTTTATTCAATAGCTAAAAATACCAATAGTAAATTATTACGCACCAGTTAATTGGAAATTTTAATCTTTTTGATTCCTGACTCAAAAGAGAGTTCTTTCTCGACAATATGCAGAGAATATATAAAATTCTGCGTCACTTACATCTTGCTGCATGAAGTATGTTATCACAGTTTCCAAACAATGTAAAGCATTAGAAGATGTAACAGTTTTGACAGAAATTTCATTATCAATTTCTGCATCAGAATCGCTATTCATTGATTTCTACAAATCGACAATTTCCTCATTTTCAAATGCATAAATAGGCAGCCCGTCGTCAAATATAACATATAAGTTAAAATATTCCCTGCGTTGTGGAGTGGGATGAGATAAGAAGGGAATTTCTGGTCCTATTCAAAAATCACGCTATAGGTTACACTCATGACTCATCTGCAACTGTGAAGTCTAATAATGGTCTGCGCCCTATCCAGATGAAATTTACTGCTTACAGGATAGGTCCCTTTCAGTTCCAGACAAAAAGGGCATATCATTTAAAAGAAGAAAATTTTCTCTAACACATATCAATAAAAAAAAACTGTAGAGTTTACTTGCGCAAGAGCCGATTTCGCCTAAACTGCGCCAAATATTTAAAGTATCGTCATATGAATAAGTGTATCTAAAATTCATTAAAATCGTATTAAAAACATTCCTAATTATTGTAGTATTAAAATACTATAAAGGGAATTTAAAAACATCGAAAATAATATAAAACACGATGCTTACAAATGGAATTTAAAACATTCAGTTGGATCATTTTTTTCGATTTCTTTTCGGTGTCGTGTTGTACATAAAACCATTCTTCATATGCCGATCCATCAATGATTCATCGACTTCATATAGAATCATATCCTCATCTTCTGAGGTGTAGTGAACAAAACTTTTCTTTGGCTTATGAGGAATCTTTATTTAAATTTCGAGCTTTGGTTCTTTTATAAGCTTTATCCTATTTTTTCTAATTTGCTTGAAATTTTTTGCAGCTTTAGATACAGCGGAAGCTCGACTATTGGATGTGGAACAGGCAGTCTCTAGTAAAGGAACAGATTATTGTGATTCGGAGGACAGTGCGCCAAATTTGTCAATAGTTGTAGAAATAAGCGTACTTCTGTCGCTAAAAATTGTAGACTATTGCCAGTGGAAGTAACAGAAGAAGAAAGAGGAATAGGTTACTGAGATTCACATGCTATTGTTGGTATAGCTTCAAACTGTATTCCGCGGGATCCTGGGGTACCATAAGGCACAAAAAACCAAGAGAAGAAATAAATATGTATGCAAAATGGATTCACCTTCTCTATGAAGTTTGTATAGTTACAAGTGTCTAATGCTAACACCCCATTCATTAAAACTGAAAAAATTTTATTTATATATAATAACCTTATTTTCCAACACTTTTTAAACATATTATAAAAAAATAAAAGAATATTAAAACGCGCGCGTTTTATCTTTATGTACATACTTCCTACTATATATACACTGCTGGCCACCGTAAATGCAACACCCTGAAAAAACATGCAAATAACATGAAATTTACATCATGTATTAGTGGAGGTGAGATATGCAAATGATTACAATTTCACCCAGAACACACATCACGCTCGCCGTGGGCCACCTCAAAGCTTTATTTAAGGCTTGGAATTGACATTTCGCGGCAATTGTGTTTTTCTTGTGGTTTTTTCAAAAAACAATCAGTAGAAATCTAGATCGTACGATCTCGTGGAAAACAGCGATCAGCTTTTGATCAAGTATCCGAGTTCGACAAAGGAAGGACAGTTGCCTACCGAGATTGTGGATTATCTTTCAGGGAAATCGGTAGTCGTGTTGGACGAAACCAAACAACTGTAATGCGGATATGTGACCGTTGGATGCAGGAGGGTACGACGGACCGACGTGGTCGATCGCATCCACCTCAGTGCACCACTTCACGTGAGGACAGGCAGATTGTGCGCATGGCAGTGACGGATCGTTCAGTCACATCACGAACCATAGCACAGCACATTGAGTCTGTAACGCATCATTCAGTGTCTGTGCGTACCATTCGACGCCCTTTACAGCAGAGTGGTCTGTCCGCAAGACGTCCATTGCTTGGTCTACCCTTGACGCAGAACCACAGACGTCTCCACCACCAATGGTGCGATAAAAGAAGGATGTGGGTGGCAGAATGAAATGAAGTTGTCTTTACTGTGACAAGTCATGCATCTGTCTGCAACACCACGATGGTCGAGTCTGGAGAAACCGTGGAGAGAGGATTCTGAACAGCTGCGTTATGCACCGCCACACTGGTCCTGCACCGGGTATTATGGTATGGGGCGGTATTGAATATCACTCTCGCACTCCTCTAGTACGCATTGCCGGTGTTTTAAACAGCCAGCGCTACATCTCCGAGGTGTTGGAGCCAGTTGTCCTTCATTACTTTCAGGGCTTGGCCACAGCCATATTTCAAAAGAATAATGCGCGACCACACGTGGCACGCATTGTCCAAAGGTTCTTCGACAATCACCAGATTGAATTGCTTCCCTGGTCGGCTCGCTCTCTGGATCTTTCGCCGATAGAAAACATGTGGTCCATGTTTGCTCAACGATTGACCCAGATTACACCCCCAGCTGCCACACCAGATCAACTTTGGCAACGTGTGGAAGCTTCTTGGTCTGCTGTACCCCAAGAACACATCCACAGTCTCTTTGAATCAATGCCGAGGCGTGTTTCAGCTGTGATTTCCAACAATGGCGGCTACTCTGGCTACTGATTCTGGCAGGAACCACACTTCACAAAAGTCTATAAATTTAATCATTTGATACTTGGTCAACATGTTATCTACAAAATAAATTTTGTTGTGCTATCTCTTGTCTTTCTTGGTGTTGATTTACGGTGGCCAGCAGTGTAGATTGGGTTTATATTCTATTGTTTACTATCTCAAGTTCCATAAGATAATTTTATATTCGTTAGATAGCACAATGTCTTGCAAAATTAAATAGTTTTTTCTAATGGAAAATGCACTTTTTTACATTTGTGGAAGACAACACTTATAATGAAAGAAAGGGAACAACATATCAACAGTATAATTATATTCTTGTTAAAAACTAAATTTAAACAAGAACAGCTTCTAAATTTTAGGTTGCAAATTCATGTAAATGCCCTGGGTTCGATGCCTGTACCGCCAAATACCCTCCGAATACACACGGAGTGCGTGCTCATTAAATCAGTGGGTTCGAAAGTCTTGTGGGCTGAATCGCGAGTGCAGGGAGCTGGAGAAAATTTCCCTCCACTTCAGTTCCATGCCTAAATTGTGGAGTTGGAGATAGATGGTGGCGCCATTTATCGTAATGCTCTATCATCCCTTCGGGAATTTCCATCAATTTTCATTAGATGACACTCAATCAGGTAAAAATCAACATCATCATCAGAAAATTCAAGACCATCCTCACTTAATTCGTCCGAATTATTCATATATCTATCAATTTCATCTTGGGTTAGTATACGCTTTTTGGCCATGTCAAAATGGTAATCAAAAACCAATGTTGCAGACCTGCAACATATAATTAAAATTAAATTTCTTTCAAACTTTTTCCATTAGAAAATCAAAATTATTTTTAAATGAACATAAAATGTTTACATTTCTTACCTGGTAATTTATTTCGTCAATAAACGAGAGGAAGCATAAAATATAATGGATTCTTTTTATAGCAAAAACACAGTTCTTGAAGCAACAGAGATTTTTATAATTGTTGTGATTTTTGGAAAAAATGTACTTCCATCTAGTGACAAAATTAGCATGTATTTCGTTGCAGTAATCTTTTTTTCTCAGATAAGTGATTTGTAGGTAATTAAAAAAAATGTTGAGTCTGTTAAATTAAAATAAATCATATGTTGCAGAAATGCAACAGTGGGAAGTTAAGGGTTAAGGCATTCAGTTGAACTGAAATTTTATATACACGATTGTTTTGGATGACAATACGATACTTTAATGGTAATTAATAAAAATGGATTACCACAATGTTGTGATTCTGTCATATGTATATACATATTTATATTAATTGTAACTATTTAATAAAAAGTAGCTAAAATAAAATTTTTCTTTGATGATCTAAGTAAGTAGAAATTGACTTAAATTTTTTTTTATAACTTGTTTCCTTTTAAATTCAATGAATATATTTGACATCAATAGAAAAAAAAAACTCATTTGAACATTTTAAAATAGTATTTATAATATACTTCTCACAAATAAATATTTCACGTTATCAATTTTGATTCAAAAGATAGAAAATAATTTTCTTTTGATATGAGTATGATGAAAGGATTTCCAAAATATGTATTCGTTAAAATAATTTTCCTCAGAGTTAATTGTTAATTTCTTGGCTTCAAATAAAAAATACATATCACCATACATACCTCACCATACTTTAAATATGGCGCATAATTATTCTTTTTTTTTCTGTTAACTTAATGTATTTAAATAAGAAAATGATTCATTCAAACGTGCATTCAATAAAAGGAAAAGGTGTGTGGATATATTAACAGAAAAACTTGCTAAAAAAATTAAAGAGCTAAAGGAATGGAGAGATTATTTACTCTCAAAAGTAATTTGTCTTCCGCTAGAGGCGCATCTATCGCTTTAACAGTAGTCAATGAAAAAATAGTATCAGCCTTCATAGATATGGATGCTAAATTTAAATTAATGATTAATTAAAGTTTTATTAGACAAATTAAAATTTACTTTTTAGATTTTTAAATTGTTTCCTTAGAAGAATACTAAGTATGCAAGAGAGAGTATTTCACGTACCATTTAAAAAATATTTTTACGAATCCAAAATCTAAAATATCCTCTTGATTTCATAATTCTGCAATAAATGGTAAAAATTTGGGCCGTCAAAAAGGTTCATTAAGATTTGTTCTTCAGTTAAAAGAGGGATTATTTTTAAAATTATGTAAACTATATATGTGCAATCAGTTTAAAAACGTAAACAATGTTTTATGCAATGAACCACTCCAAAAAGGTTGTTTCACGAAATTAAAAAATAAATAAATTGAAAGACACACTACTGGTTATTTTTTTTAAAGAATCTTATTAAATCATACAGAGGAAGAATTATGAAAATCATGACAGGGAAATATTTCTGGAAAGTGAAAAAACAATTTTTGAATTATCAGCATTGTAATGGGGAAAAAATTGCGTTTATATGGATATAGAAGATATATAGTGGAAACCCCAGTAAATATAAATAAATAAAAAAACTTTTTAATTTTGAAAACAAGAAAGAAAAATAACGTGAAGCGCAAACATCTAATTATAAAATCGGGTCGGGATGTACATCTCTCGAAGAGACTCATTCACTGCATTTGATATCAACGGTATTTTTTTTTTGCCTACATTTCAAATTTTTTTTATTGTTCATATAATTTTACTCTTCATTTTGTGCGTTTATGTACATTTATTCCAAATCATTTCCTTCGCTCACAAACAAGCTAGCATTTTACAGTGAGCTCAGAAAATAGTTTTTGAGCAACAGATGGCGCGCGTAATGTCATCACTGACGTCGAGGTGAAACTGTTTAAAATTACTCTGTGTGGCCGTGTTCCTTCCTCTTCACACGAACAAATCGATACGTTAGTAAATAAATTGTATTTCATTGAAATCCAATATTTTTTAAAATAAGAACAACCACAAATGTTTGTCTTTGTCACAAAATACAATTGTCGATGAAAAATCAATTATTGAGCCAAAAAGGCTATCTAATCAAAATTTGTGCCTACCCTTATTAACAATATCAGTAATGCAATTAATTTTATCATTTGATTTTGCTTGGATTAGACGCTTTATTTCTTTTCGAGCACCGGAAGACATGAAAATAAGCAAGAACTGGCGACATCCTTTTTTAACTCGCTTTTATAAGTTTCACTTGTATGTAATCAGAGGCGGCTCTACGGCCGGACTTCTGCCCGGGGAGGCAAATTTTAAGGGCGGCATTTGGATCGAATTTGAAAAACATTATTTTTTTTTGTTACAAAATTTTTTATATTTTTTCTGAAATATTGGGTGTGAATTTAATATTTCATTAAACACATCTTATTTCCTTATTTTGTACTCTGTATGTTTAATATCAGTTTTCTTTTATGTTGACGCTTGAAGTTTTCGAGGCAGGAGTATATGATGAAATTGATATGTTTACAAATATTTTACAAGTAACTTTCTCTCTATCCAGGTGTGGGACCACAATGGACATTCTTTGCACCCGAACGATGTCCGGTGTCAGCTATCCATAAGAGGACAGGGTTATAAGAGTTTTTAGTTGATAGGGAGCCACAGGAGATATTTTATTTTTATTTTGTGTGTAGTTAATGTAAGTTAAAATAAGCGCTTGTGATTCTTATCATCAGTAGACTCTATCTCGAAAAAATTGGCTTGCTGAAAAGGGCGATTCTTTCACTTACATTTTACTCGGTTTAAATAATAACAAGTAATTATTATGTCCTTAATTTCAAAATTGCTTTGTATTTTTTTTAATTATATATACTAGCGCATGGCCCGGCGTTGTACGGGCTTTCTCTACTTTTATAAATTTTCCCTTTTCTTCACAAAATCAGCACTTCTAATACTCTTTTTCAAAATAACTTCCACTTCACTCCCTCCTCCGCTTAGCCTGTCGTTGCTTTTACCGTTCTTTTGTAGTTCTGCAATTTGGTGCTTAATATTATTGTATGTTATATCATTATCAGTTTTATAGTTAATATTCAGTAATTCATTTAACACTTTGCATTTAAATTCATTAAAAGCTGCAATAGGAAGACTATATTTAATAGCTAATTTTGTAATGAAGTTACTAATATCTTTAGAAATTTGATTTTTGATAGCATTGTTATTATTAGAGATCATTAATCTAAAACTAGTACCTTTCGACATTATTTCTCTAAGAGTATTATCTTTAACAATATTTAAATTACCAGTTTCAACATGCTTGTGATGATCATTTATAAAATCAGAATAATCTTTACAATTACATATATATATGTAATATATATATATATATATATATATATATATATATATATATGTAATATATATATATGTGTGTGTGTGTGTGTAATATTATATATATATATATATATATATATGTAATAATTCCAATAATCTCTAATAGCTCTTGAATTATTACCGTCCAGTCCTTCAGGACAACTATGTAATTATTTTAATTGGTTACCCGCCTACCGGGGACTTACGAAACTATCTCCATCTACCTCCTAAAATCACGTGACGTCCCGTTGCCCATAAATACCGAGATCTAGAATTCGCGCGCTCTCTTAACCAATCGCCGTCATGCCACTCAGCAGAAAGAAAAACCCCACAATCGTCAAGCCCCCCATCAAAGACTTGTCATGATATGGGATTGAGGACTGTTATACCGTCCAGATGCCCAAAGTATTAACGTTATCTCGCGCGTTTTTCTGCCTGCTTCTGCAATCATGTAACCGCCGGCTGCCACGCGTTCTGTGTTTGTGCCATGATGTTTGCTTCTTGTTATGTGTAATGCCGTCCCTACTTGATCTTTATGTGTTTCCAGATGTGAATAAACTGGATTATTGATTTACATGAGGGCCTCTTCGATAATACAGTACTCGACCACTCGCCAGGTAACACAGGAAAATCACACCACTGGCCACGCCCTACATTTGGTTCGCCATTTAAATCAACCACTTGCCACTACAAATTATGCCACACAATAAGTTTTTCTCATTACATATATATATATGTAATGGTAAAAATTATTGTGTGACATAATTTGTCGCGTGACGAGTGATTGATTTTAACATGGTGAACCAAAGGTAGGGCGTGGCCGGTGGTGTGTGAATGATACTGTATCATCGAAGAAGCAGGAATCTTGAAAGGATTAACTCCAATTTATAACACTTCTTGAAACATATAGCATATTACAAATTATAAAGATTGGACGGTACATCACAGACAAGGACAATCACAAAAACACACAAAGCGTGGCAGCCGGCTGACTACATGATTGCAGAGAGGCGAGAGCAGAAAAAGAGAGCGCGCGATCTCCAGATCTCGGTATTTATAGGCAGCGAGACATCGCGTGATTTAGGAGGTGGATGGAGATAATTTCAAAAGTCTCCGGTAGGTGGGTAACCAATTAAAATAATAACATGGTTGTCCTGAAGGACTGGACATTAAATAACGCAAGAGTTATTACAATTATATTATTGGAGTTATTATTATATATATATATATATGTGTGTGTGTGTGTGTGTGTGTGTGTGTGTGTGTGTGTGTAGTGTGTGTGTGTGTGTGTGTGTGTGTGTGTGTGTGTGTGTGTGTGTGTGTGTGTGTGTGTGTGTGTGTGTGTGTGTGTGTGTGTGTGTGTGTGTGTGTGTGTGGTGTGTGTGTGTGTGTGTGTGTGTGTGTGGTGTGTGTGTGTGTGTGTGTGTGTGTGTGTGTGTGTGTGTGTGTGTGTGTGTGTGTGTGTGTGTGTGTGTGTGTGTGTGTGTGTGTGTGTGTGTGTGTGTGTGTGTGTGTGTGTGTGTGTGTGTGTGTGTGTGTGTGTGTGTGTGTGTGTGTGTGTGTGTGTGTGTGTGTGATGAATCCCAACCCTTCAAGTGTCAGTTGGGGTAAAACCTACCAGAACAACTCAACCCGCCTCCCGCATAAGAACTTTGACTTCGACTCCGGCGAACTTACGAAGAACCACGTGAACGAACCACGCAGTAACACTGAAAATAGGACTCGTTTTGTCATGGCTTGGAGTAGAGACGGCTTTGCTGAATATTGAAATAAAATATAATATGATAAACGGATTACGTTGCATTTCTCCTACCAATCTAAGAAGAATTACTCCACTACATGATTTATATATGCTGCCTGTTTGTTCGAAAGAATTATTCAAGTTTTATAAGTGTTAATATATGTGAACAATTTATCTTTTTTAATTATAATTTATTGCTTTAGAGAGAGGGGCGGCATTTTTCATTTTTGTCCGGGGCAGCAAACCTGCTAGAACCGGCCCTGCCAGCACATTGTTGTTTTTTCCCCTTTCTATTTCCAAAATTTCATGAAACGAAAGAAGTTCTCATGTGGTCGTAGAAAACAACAAAAACTCGATTTATATTCAATAGCAGTTTTATCCGTATTAATTGGTTTGATGAGGAGTTTTAATGCGAAAAGAAAGTTTCGGCTTTTTGAGAGATCTTACAGATTCTATTGTGTTTCGACAGTCAATAGTTGTTTTTGCAATTGGGCTCAATTAATAAAGTTTTCATTAAAGACAATATGTACTCCGTTCATCAGCAATGGTAAAATAGTCTATATTTTACTCTTATTTACTCCTACATCTTTTCTGAAATGAATTTTCTTAGCCTGCTTCTTTCTAATTATTGAGTAGTCACAGTCGCCGAGTGGTCATGGTCACAAGGTCGTAGATGGCTTTGGCGAGTCGCGAATTCATAACCTGATGTCACTGAAGACTAACCGTGTAGAGGAGCTGATAGAAGTTAAATTTGTCATGGCTCAAAGTCCTCATGTAAACGTGGTGTGGAAGTTTGGAGATTCACTTGACTGCGGATCAAAAGTAGGAGGATCGTCACCAATAGCTCTCGTGTTGCTTTAGACTACAACGTAAATAAAAATCAAATTCCAGTTTTTGAATATCATTTGCATATGTACCTACACGTTAAAAATTAGTATTAAGAGAGCAATAGCTTATGTTATATTAGAAGACCATTCTTTGGTGTTTTTCGCATGTTCATTTAATGCGAGATTTGTATTTGTCTAATACATTAATTACTTCAGAAAAATTGCAATGTTTTGCAACCTTCCGCGTGTAATGCTTGGACGCTATTTACGCGGATGACAGAAGGGAGAGGGAGGTGAAGAAGAGTGGTGAAAAGAGGAAAAAGAACTGCGCGGAGTTCTGCTCTGTTCATTTCATCTTTTCAATAAAACAGGTCAAGGACTTGGTCAAATCATTTACTTAGGGAAATGTATGCCTGAGGGAAACCCAAAAAATAAATATTTGAAAATAAAAAAGGTGTGCGTGTATCAGTGTGAACACGCGGTAGAAGTTAACTTCTTCGACTTATATATATTGGATTGTATAATTAAGTTTTATTTTAAAGTAATCTTATATAGAATTAAGAAATTTATTATTATCATTATTATTTCAAACTGTACTTAAAAAAATAATTTGGATGGAAAAGGTATACTCTAATCGATTCATACTCTAATCCCTTATTCGAAACTATCAGATATTGTGACATCTCTCGCGTTCTTCTTCTAACATAACTCCTACGTTCTTTGACGGCCACGATTAATGGCAAAACTTTTCCAACCCAAATCCAAGAAGTAAAAACGAAGCAACAATGCAAATAAGATAACCTTTAAAAGGATAAGTTTAGTGAGAAGAATGGCAATCTTAAAAAGCTTGAGTGTGGAACAGTTGGAAGTGTGTTTAGACGGCCTACCAGGAATCACGGAGACGCCACCTCGCTTATATACAAGGAGCAACTATTGAAGGCACATCAGTCTACCTGAAAGTATCGTTGAGCCTTCAACCAAGGTAGGAGGATTATATTCTGAACGCTAGTAATATTGAATTGAGATTAGGTGGAGATAATGGTTATATTTTGAAAAGGGTGATCTAATTGCGCGATCTGACTTAATTAAAGCGGCGTACTTTGGTTTATTTCACTTAATATAAGTTTGTTCGTTATCTAAGTAATTTAAGTTAAATTCTTAATAAAAGTCATATTGAAAATTTATAGACTCTAACACGGGAACCCCCAAGACATAGCCTATCGACAGATGGCTATGCCCAATCCCAACATTTATAATTCTGGTTAGGAATGCAGGAGGATTTGGTATTTTTACCTGAAATGTTGTTTTCCGGGTCTGAGAATTTTACTGAATTCCTTCAGGCTATAGACAATCAAATACAGTTACTTGAAATACCAAGTAACCTGTCATGTCTTATTTTAAGTCATCTCAGGGAAGGCTCAAGATTGGTACTCAATATTTGGATCGGTGCTAGTGAAAATACAGCCACGGATTTCGCGCAGCTCAAGGCTGAATTAGCGAAAGCTTTTCCGCAATCAAAAAAAAAATTGGAGGCTGGTTTTTCGCGTCCAGCAGGGAAGAAATCAGGAACCAACAGACTTTGTTTACGATTTGCTAAAAAAACATAAGAGTTTAGAGCTAAGGATGTCGCAGGCGGAATTGGGTTTATCACATTTTTGTTAGACTCAAACCACAAGTCCGGACTATGTGGAAGTTCGCAATCCGCAGAACACGGTACAACTTTTGGAAATATTGGCTAAATTTGAAAAGGTATTCTTACAAATTAAAAAGGGGTTCGCAGAATAGTGATAATGTGGAAAGACGAGGTCAAAACGCGCATAGGATGCCTAATTTTGATGCTAATCCAGAAACTGGAGAAATTCTGAGGTTGGGCGTAACCAAATAATGGCAGAAATGATTATAGAGATACTTGAGAATAGCCGTCAAAAGGTAATAGTGGTCCGAGGGAGGAATAGATTTCAGAATGATGATCAGAGATTCAACGAAGGGATACCAATTTCGAAATGATCGAAATGATAATTTTAATAGGGGACCATAGAAATAGGGTTCGAGTGAAAATTTTGTCGAAGCGATAGGATCAAAAAGGGGGCGATTGAATGTTGTGAAAGAAGAAAGTTCATCCTCAAAAAGGGAAACGGCGGGGATATACCAATTAAGCTTTCTCCCATATGTATATCACCCGTAGAGCTTCCCACGTTCTATTTTATTAATTAACACATTTTTGAAGCCTATGGGACACCGGAGCAGATAAATCGTTTATATCGGAAGAAATATATAAATTTTTTTTTATAAACAAGTTAAAATAGCGAGCCCAGGTAATCACAGCAAGGGAGCAGAAATGCCAAATTGGTTGTAAAGTTATTCAAAAAATTTTTTAAAACTGATGTATATGTGCAATCGGGGCTTTAAAAACGAAAAACAATGTAAGTTTTGATGCAATGAACCAATTCTAAAAAGGTTGTTTCACGAAATTAAAAAAATGTAAAATAAATTGAAAGTGCCATCAATAATTACTGGTTATTTTTAAAGAATCTTATTAAATCATACAGAGAAAGAATTATGAAAATCATGACAGGGAAATATTTCTGAAAGTGAAAACAATTTTTGAATTATCAGCATTGTAATGGGGAAAAATTGGTGTTTTTATGGATATAGAAGATATATAGTGGAAACCCCAGTAAATATAAATAAATAAAAAACTTTAATTTTTGAAACAAGAAAGAAAATAACGTGAAGCGCAAACATCTAATTATAAAATCGGGTCGGGATGTACATCTCTCGAAGAGACTCATTCACCGCATTTCGATATCAATCTGGTATTTTTTTTTGCCTACATTTTCAAATTTTTTGATTGAAACTGGTATGTATTCTTACTCTTCATTTTGTGCGTTTATGTGGTTGATTTATTCTGAACTCTCATTTCCCTTCTCTGCCTCACAAAACGTGTTTAGTGATTTTTACAGTGAGCTCTCAGAAAATAAGCTTTTGAGCTAAAATGATGGCGCGCGGTAATGTCAATACTCGACGTCGAGGGTGAAACTCAGCTTAAAAATTACTCTGGTGTGTCAAGTGTTCTTCCTCTTCACACGAACAACCGATATTGTTAGTAAATAAATTGTATTTCATTGAAATCCAATATTTTTAAAATAAGAACAACCACACAAATGTTGTAAGGTATATCTTTGTCACAAAATACAATTGTCGATGAAAATGAATTATTGAGCCAAAAGGCTATCTAACTGCAAAATTTGTGCCTACCCTTATTAACACAATATCAGTAATGCAATTAATTTTATCATTTGATTTTGCTGATTAGACGCTTTATTTCTTTTCGAGCACCGGAAGACATGAAAATAAGCGTGCTGAACTGGGCGCTTACTGGGATCCTTTTTAACTCGCTTGAGCAAGTTTCACCCCTGGTGGAAGCGTAATCGTAGGGCGGGCTCACGGTCGGACTTCGCCCGGGCGGCGTAAATTTTGGCGGGCGTGGCATTGGATCTGAATTTTGAAAAACACATTTTTTTGTTACAAAATTTTTTTATATTTTTCTGAAATATTGCGTGAATTTAATATTTCATTAAGCACATCTTATTTCCCTTTTTATATTTTGTACTCTGTATGTTTAATATCAGTTTTTATGTTGACGTGCTTGAAGTTTTCGAGGCGGGAGTATGTATGATTTTAAAATCGGATGGCGTTTTTACGGTACCGAGTTTTGCTGTGTAAGTAACTTTCTCTATCCAGGTGTGGACCTCACACGATATTTCATGCGTAGTTCTGAACGATAAGTTCCAGCGGGTGTCAGTTGGGTATCCATATGAGGTGGAGTTATGTAAAGAGTTTTGAAGCCGGATAGTGGAGCCGCCGGTGAGATATTTTTATTTCTTTATTTTGTGCAGTTACCGTAAGTTGTAAAAATGTAAGCGCTTGGTGACTTATCATCGAAGTAGACCTCATCTCTTTGAAAAATTGGCTTCTGCTGGAAAAGGGCTTTATTCTTTCACTTCGACATTTTACCTCGTGGTTTAAATGTAATAACAAGTGCAATTATTTTATGTCCTTAATTTCCTTTGAATTGCTTTGTATTTTTTAATTATATATGTTTGAAGCGCATGGCCCGGCGTTGTACGGGCTTTCACTTTTATAAATTTTCCTTTCTTCTCACCGCCACAAAATCAGCAAGCACTTCTAATAATTTTTCAAAATAACTTCCACTTCACCCTCCTCCACTTGAAGCCTCGCCGCCGTTTTTACCGGTTCTTTTGTAGTTCTGCGCAATTTTGGTGCTTACTATTACTGGTATGCGTATCACATCGTGGTTTTTGAGTAGTTACTATCTCAGTAATCTCATTTAACACTCCTGGCATTTGAAATCTCATTTAAAAAGCCGTAGGTGACGAAAGTATTTTAATTAGGCTTAATTTTGGTGAAATTTTCTGGAAGTATTTATATTCTTAAGAAATTCTGATTTTTGATAGCATTGTTATTTATATATTCCATGAATCTTAAAACTAGCAATATTTTGGGACATTATTTCCTCTACTGAGTATTATCTTTAACAATAGAGCTTTAAATTTCAATGAAGTTTCAACATGCTTTGCGATGATTCTGGCTTATGTAAAATCGTGAATATCTTTACGTAATTACATATATGTATATGTAATGTATGGCGAGCAGCAGGAAGGGGAGGCAGCGGGCGGTTATGGCGGCGGCGGCGTAATAAGGCGGGCGGCGTATGGCGTGCGTGGGATATTGGAGTATGGCGGCGGGCGCAGCGGCGCGGCGGCGGCGGCGGCGCGGTTGAGCATGGCGAGCAGCGGCGCGGCGGCGTACTGGCGCGGCGGCGCGAGCGGCGTGCGTGCGTGTGCGTAATGTATTGGCGATATGGCGCGAGCAGCGTAATAATTCGGTCATTCTTACCAGCTCGAATGATACGTGTCCAGTCCCTTCAGGAAATGGGTCTGAGTGATTGCGCACTGGTTACGCTTCCCGCCTACTGGGATCTCTATTTGTAAACTATCTCCATCTACCTCCAAAAATCACGTGACGTCCCGTTGCCTATAATACTGAGATTTAGAATTCCAGGCGTTTCAACCAATCGCCGCCGGCGTGCCACCAGCGGCGAAAGAAAACCCCTGACAATCGTCAAGGCCCCCATCAAAAAGACTTTGTCGCTTAGGGATTGAGGACCGTTATACCGTCCGGTGATGCCCAAAAGTACGGGACGTTTTATTCGCGGGCGCAGTTTTTCTTCGCAATCAGCATTTTTGGATATCGGGCTTGCCACGCGTTCTGTGTTTGTGCCATGATGCTTGCTTGTTGCGTGTACGCAAGCCGTCCCTTGGTTTGGATTCCTTTATGTGTTTCCAGATGAATAAACTGGATTGGTTGATTTGAAAGGATGCAGGGCCCTCGATGACAGTACCGACCACTGCCAGGTAATCGATAGTGTAAACATTGATAATATTTGTTCGGGTTGAGCGAGTAAATCAAATCATTTCGTTACCATATTATGCCGGCCGACAATGTAAGTTTTTCCCTATTGAAATATGGCGGAGCGAAAGTGAGCGTAATGGTAAAAATTGGTTGCGTGACATGTAATTTTGTCGCGTGACGAGCTTTAGATTGATTTAACATGGCGAACCGAAGGTAGGGCGCGGCCGGTGGTGTGTGAATGATGTACTGTATCATCGTATACAGAAGCAGGAATCTTGAAAGGATTAACTCCACTTATAACACTTCTTGAAACATATGCTATTTAATACAAATTATAAAGATTGACGGCATTGACATCACTGGCGACAAGGGGCAATCACAAAACGGTCGTACGCAGCGCGGCAGCCGGCTTGACTGACATGATTGCAGAGAGGCGAGAGTTAAAAAGAGAGAGCGCTGATCTCCAGATCTCGGTATTTATAGGTTGCAGCGAGACATCGTGGGATATTTCATAGGAGGTGGATGAGATAATTTCAAAAGTCTCCGGCAGGCGGGTAAAACTCACTGCGGCCGTATTAACATGGTTGTCCCGGAAGGACCGGACAGACAAAAATGAACGCAAAAGAGCTGGTTACGTAATTATGGTTGGCTGGAGCTGGTTGAGTGAAGGAAGCGATGGCGAGCAGCAGTGAGGCAGATATATATATGGGGAGCATATTGTTGTTATTACAGTTAAGGTGTGCGTGTGTGTGTGTGATGAACTCAACCCTTCAAGTGTCAGTTGGGGTAAACCTACTAGAACAACTCAACCCTGCCTCCTCCCGCATAAGAACTTGACTTCAACCCGGCGAACTCTTTATTTGTGGTGAACCACGCGAACGAAATCCCACCTGCGTAACGCCGGAAAAATGTAGGACTCCTGTTTTTGTCGCTGCTTGGAGTAGAGACGGTTTTTGCTGAATATTGAAAATGGGGTGTAAATATACGGAGGACAAACGGATGTACGTTTTCGGCATTCCCTACCAATCTACAGGCTGAATTTTCACCCACCGACATGATTTTGATATATGCCGCCTCGGTTTTGTTCGGAAAGAAATTATCTCGCTCTTTATGTAAGTGTTGGCTGGGAGTGGCGTGAACAATTTTATCTTTTTAATTGAGTAATTTATTGCTTTTTAGAGAGTAGGGCGGCATTTTTCTTTTGTCCGGCGGCAAAACCTGCTTTGGTGAGTTTGGCCCCTGCCGAAGCACATTGTTGAAGTTTTTCCCTTCTATTTCCAAAATTTCATGAAACGAAAGAAGTTCTCATGTGGTCGTAGAAAATGCAAATGAAAACCTCGGATTTTTATATCTCACTGAAAGTAGTTTTATCCGGTATTACCCGGTTTGATGAGAGTTTTAATGCGAAAGAAGTTTTCGGGTTTCTTTTTGAGTATATTCGCTGGTGATTCTGGGCTGTGTTTCGACAGTCAATAGTTGTTTTGCAATTGGGCTCACTAATAAAGTTTTTCATTAAAGACAATATGTACTCCGTTCATCAGCAATGGTAAAATAGTCTATATTTTACTCTTATTTACTCCTACATCTTTTCTGAAATGAATTTTCTTAGCCTGCTTCTTTCTAATTATTGAGTAGTCACAGTCGCCGAGTGGTCATGGTCACAAGGTCGTAGATGGCTTTGGCGAGTCGCGAATTCATAACCTGATGTCACTGAAGACTAACCGTGTAGAGGAGCTGATAGAAGTTAAATTTGTCATGGCTCAAAGTGGTGTGGAAGTTTGGAGATTCACTTGACTGCGGATCAAAAGTACGAGGATCGTCACCAATAGCTCTCGTGTTGCTTTAGACTACAACGTAACAAAAAATCGTAAAATTCCGAAGTTTTTGAATATCGATTTGCATTACGTACCCGGCTGACTGGGTACCAGTGTATTGCTGAGAGCAATAGCTTTATGTTATGCGTATTAGAAAATATCCTATTTCCTGGTGTTTTTCGCGACGTTCATTTCACGCGAGATTTTGTATTTTGTTCTTGGTCATTATTGGATTACTCGGTGAAAATTCGTACGTAGCTTTGTAACCTCCGCGCGTAATGCTTGGACGCTACTTTACGCGGATGACAGAAGGGAGAAAGCGGTGAAAAAGAGAAAAAGAACTGCGCGCGAGTTCCTCCTTGCCTCGTTCTCCATTTCATCTTTCAACAATGCTAAAACAGGTCAAGGATCTCCGGTCCAAATCATTTTACTTAGGAAATGTATGCCTCGAGGGAAACCCGAAAAAATGAAAATATTTGAAAAATAAAAAAAAATGTGCGGCAAAGTGTATCAGTAAAATCATCGCGGTGGTAGCGGACTTCTTCGACTTATATGTATTGAATTGTATAATTAAGTTTTATTTTGAAAAGTATCTTATATAGAATTAAGCAGGGCCCTTATTATTATCATTATCAGACATTAGACATTCTTTCGCGTTCTTCTTCTTCTAACATAACTTCTACGTTCTTTTTGACGGCCACGATTAATGGCAAAAGCAACCCAAATCCAAGAAGTAAAAACGAAGCAACAGTGCAAATAAAGATAACCCTTTAAAAGGATAAGGAAAGTTTGAAGAGTAGCTAGAATGGCAATCTTTGTGTATATAAAGCTTTGAAGTGCGGGAATCGTGCTGGTATGCGTGTTTTAGACTCGGCCTACCCAGGAACTCCACGGAGACGCCCACCCTCGCTATTATATTACACAAGGAGCAACTATTGCAACACGAGCAACATCAGTCTACCCGAAAGTATCAAGCTGAGCCCTCAACCGCTGCAGGCAGTGAGGATTATATTTCGAACGCCAGTAAATTTATTAATTCGAGTGATGGCCACCTGAAGAGATGATGGCGGATCTAATTTGCGCTGGATCTGGACTTAATCAGCGGGCGTACTCTTTTGGCTGACTTCACTCTAATTATAAGCTCGGTTCTAAGTATCTAAGTAATTAAGTGCCACCTTTAACAAAGCCTGCAGCTGAGAATTGGCAGAACTCCGTCCACACTTCCGATGGAACTTAATATTCTATTCCGACAGGAACCCCCATAGGTATCGAGAGATGGCTGGTGTCGGCCGGTCGACGCCCTGAACAATATTTTGATAATTCCGGCTTTAGGTAATGCAGGGAGATTTGGTATTTTACCAGAAATGTGTTTTCCGTGTTCGGAGAATGTTACGAATTCCTCGAGGCAATAGATGGAATCGGAAATGTACAGTTACTTTCGGAAAATACCGGCAACCTCGTCATGTGCTTATTTGAAAAGTCATTCAGGGAAGCGGGCCTCAAGATTGGTACCAATATTTTGGATCGGTGCTGGCGCAAGATGTACAGCCACGATTTCGCGCGCGCTCGGCTTACCGAAGTGGGTGCTTTTCTCCCGGCAAATCAAAAATGTTGAAAGTTGAAATTGGAGTGCTGGTGGGTTTTCGCGTCACAGCAGGGTATTGAAACCGGTGGAACCGCAAATCGCGACTTTGTTTACGATTTTGCCAAAAATGGCTGATGTAAGAGTTTAGAGCTGGCGATGTCGCAGGCGGAATTGGTTGGATCGCCTTTTAAAGCAGATTCTCAAACGAAGAAGTCCAGACTGGCGTGGAGTTCGGCAACTGCGGCGGAACGACGGTACAACTGGAAATGGTTGGCTAAATTTGAAGAGAGGTATTCTTACAAATTAAAAGGGGTTCGCAGAATAGTGATGATGTGGAGCGACGAGGTCAAAACGCGCATAGGATGCCTTACCTTGATGCTAATCGCGGCGGAAACCGGAGCAGGCCCCCTGAGGCCGGGCGCACCGTGTGCACGGGCAGAAATGATTATAGAGATACTACGAGAATAGCCGTCAAAGAGTACAGGTGGTCCGAGAGGAGGAATAGATTGGAATGATGATCAGAGATCTTCAACGAAAGCAAATACCCAATTCTTTGAAATGACTGAAAAGCTGATAATTTTAAGTAATCTGTGCCAGGGCTCTGGCGGGTGCCTAGCTGAGGCGATAGGGATTTTCAAAGGGACTTGATTGAACAAGGTGAAAAGCGAATAAAGTTCATCCTCAAAAGTGAAGTCTCCGGCAGGGGATATACCACTTTAAGCTTTCACTGATATGTAGAGTCACCTGTAGGAGCTTCCTTACACGTTCCTTATTTTATTTAAAATGCAAACGTACGAAAGCCGCTGAGACGTAACTATATTAAGATAAATCATTTATATCGGAAGAAATATATATAAAAATTTTTATAAGCAAATTAAAAATCGGTGAGCTCCAGGTAATAACAGCATAGGGTGCGAAATACAAAACAACATGGGGATCGTAGAATTGAATATTCGCATCGGTGATTGGCCTCGGAAAGAAATTGGTCATTTCATGTGTTGATGGATTTTGGAATACCCATGTGTATTCAGGGTGTTGATTTGGCGGGGAAAGTGATCGGCGATCGTTTTAGATTTTGATCGTGCGTCGCTGGCAATTCCGGTGATTCTGCTTTGCTGAAGGTACGTGAGGTGGTGATGAAGCGGAATTGCGCGTTGATGTGCCGGTAGCGGTGCTGTAAATATTGCGGGCTGTAATGTTTTTATCGAAAATCCCTGCTTGGCGATGTAATAGAGAAAAGTTACTGGTGCAATGGACCGGTGAGATTTGAAGTACTACTTCGCGGAACAGTTAATGTAACAGAAACGTAAAAGAATGACCCTGGTGAATTCAGGTCATATCTATAGATATTTAGAAACCCCGGAAGAGATGTAACCCCTGTTAATGCGACGATATGTGAGGATTGGTCCCACGACTCCGTCTACCTGCTTCTTGTTTATGCGAAAACACGCGAACGTCGCTAGTGAAATGGCGTGCGTATGGCTGTTCCAAAAGTCTTACAGTCGAGTATCCTTCGCGAATTTCGCGAAAACAATTGGTGGGACATCTGGGTAGATTTCTGAAAAACTCTATCATAAAATTCGGGACGTTTACGCCATTTCCCCGGCACATTGTTGAAGTGGCCCTATTGATCGAGCCGAGGGTTCGCTACGTGCCATATGCGCCAAGTTAATAACTATGTAAAACGGCAAGCTGTAATAGCCGGGTCGATTAACCGGATTATGGTCAAAATTATCCAAAAATGAGATAGTGACGTTAGATTTGAGCTAGCTCATACCCCCTGAAGGACGAGAATAAGACGCGTAATCGATATATATTTTAGTAATAACCCTGATCATTTTGCGGTAAAATGGGCCGAAAATTATACCTCCCGTGCGCGGCCCTGGCTCGTATGAATAGCGGATATTTTTTTTGATACCTTATATCGCGTTTTGGAGCCCAATAATTACGGCGATGGGCCCGTCCCCACTTTATATCCGAAATTTTGAACATTTCTGGCGAAAGACTGAAAGGCTAAGGGCATGTGGTGTTGACTGCTGGCATATGAAGCTTCACGTAAAGCGAAAATAGGACTGAACGAGTATAATCGGAGATAGTGCAAAATGATTGCAAATTATGTTAATGATCGCACATTGATATTGGGACCACGCGATAGAGCATGCTTATTCGGTACGGGCAGGAATTTGTCGAACGTGGAAATACCCCTGCGGAATTGGTTTTGGGTCGAAAGTACCGATTACCCCCTAATTCCCTGTAAAAATTAGTAGACGATTTCGAGATTTCCTGATCGGAATTTTACGTAGTTGTGAGATATCGGCAGCAAGTTCCTTTAATTTGAAGCCAGACTGGCAATTTGAAAACTAAGCAGGAAAAGGGTGGGAGTTGATATTATGTAATAGACGAAATATTCTTGGATATGGCTAAAATTGAAGATAAAATGATTGGGTCTTTGTATTAGAGACACACCCCTTTTAAGTTCGAAGCAGCGCTACGGTATCTGTTCCGAAATTTAAACAAAAAATTTTGAAGGTCCCCATAGAGTATTAGGAAGTAAGAAAATAATAATATTGTAATGAGTAGAAAGCTCTGGAAAAGATTAACCGGTTAATGTTGATCGTAAATAAGAATATATCGTCATAGGAAATGCGTGACGAGGGTCGAGTTAGAAATCAGGGTCGCCCGGCGATAAGTGGTTGAAGTTCACGCCGTAGAAACGAGTGGTTCGGAAAAATGCCATCAAAAGATCAAAATGAGTCGTACGGGCTGAGCGGGGAAAAAGATCTGGCGGTGAAGCGTGCGAGTTAGAGAAAAAGTGATGTAAATCTCCGGGAAATGCAAAACAATCTTAAGAAAATGACGATAGGCCCTGATGCTTAAAGATCACTTATCAGTGATTCGTTTGCCCAGCTTTCCCATGGCTAAATGAATAAGAAATAGGAGAACGGCTAGATAAAGGAATTGTGTCGTATGGGTTCGTACGGACCACAGAGAAAGTGGCAGAGAAATGGACCCACAATAACAAAAGATCATCCAGTTACTACGCCATAGCAGGAAGAAGAAAGTATCAACTGGAGTTCAAGATGGACCGAGATACAACCCCATCCACGCTAAAGAAACGACCAGGAGTCCCGCGACTCCGCTTGGTTAAAGCAACAAGGCAAAGGCGAAAAGCCGACAAGGAGACTACAAGCCCTACAGCAACATAAAGAATTCCAGTGCAGCTAAGGAATGAAGAGGAAAGAATAGCAGCACTTTACATTTTTGATCGCTTGCGGTTAGAATAAATATGTAAATCTAGATGAGCGATGGGAGAGATTCTTCCAACGGTAAGCTGTCGGAAAAGAATTATTGCGCTAGGCTTTGGTGTCTCGGGCGGTGTTTATGTGTAAGTTATGCATCCGCTGTAAAAGCTGACACCTCACAATGAGCGCATTTATTTTTGAACTTTTGACTCTGGAAAAAATTTTTCTCTCTAGTGTTGGAGAAAACAAATCGGTAATTGGCGCATTTGTTTACTTCGATGTATGACTCTCGCAGAGATGACAATTCCTTTGGTTATTTGTTTAATGATTTCATTGGAAAAAAATGCTTGGTAATTGGTGGATAATATGCATGTTTATATATGTTGGCTAGGGATGAAATTCCGGTATTAAGATGCATTCGGTCTCAGGGAAACGCGGCGAAGTCAGGGCACTAACAATAATATTAAATTGCGCGCGGCTCATTGGGAGTTTGATGGAACCTGAAGATGGATGGAAAATGAAAGTTTGGTTGTAATTCTTTACGGTAAAATGATGGCGATAATGCGCATGTAAAAACTGGTGAAAACTCTTTGGCTGGGTGGCTGGCGTAAAATACAGATTTTGCAAAGTAACTTAAAGAGTTTTTTATTTCAGGGTGACAGACCCCGAAAGTATTGTTCCATGAAGCCGATGGCGGCCTCAACTCGGAGCAGTGGAGCCGGGTCTCCCGGTGCTCACGAATGAATATTATTTCGTCCTCGACGCAGAGTTTGGGTCTCGGTGCCTAACCCAGAAAAATGCACGCAGAATGCTTGTATGTTTCATCATTTTAAGTGAAGCGTTACCGATGGTGAGTGCCAGCGGCCGATGATGTAAAAAGCGGAGCACATACCTTATTATTAAAACGAATTAAAATTGTTAATAATGTTGGCCTAGTTAACAGAATTATTAGGTGGGTCTATTTCACGAGGCTTCAAATTCTGAAAAATTGGCTTCGGAATATTGCACCCTTAATCTCCAAGATGTAAAAATTCCATACTTATGCGTAAAATTTCATGGTGCTGGCGTTAAATATTGAAAATTATAGGAAAGAAGTTAAAATGAGGACCAAGGTTAAAATTTTAAAATAAAAACTTTAGAAAGTGAGGAGATTCAGAAATGTGGCTTAAGCACGTAATTTATTAAGGGCGTTGAGAACCCCAAATAACCCATTGTTTTTGAAGTAGGGTTGTGACATCTCTCGCGTTCTTCTTCTAACATAATCCCTAATGTGTTCTTGACGGCCGTACGATCGTAATTTGGCAAAAACTTTTCCAACCCAAATCCAAGAAGTAAAAACGAAGCAATGCGGTAAAATAAGATAACCCTTTAAAAAGCGATAGAAAGTTTAGGGGTGAGAAGAATGGCAAATCTTTAGAGAAAGCTTTAGCGCGGAACAGTTGGAAGCGTGTTTAGACGGCCTTACTCAGGAATCACGGAGACGCCCCACCCCCGCCATTATATACAAGTGAGCTGGGTCCGACAAGTATCAATGAGCCATCATCAGTTCGGCCCTGAAAAGTGTCGCTGTGCCTTCAACTCAAGGTGTAGGAGGGATTATATTCCGGAACGGCCAGGTAAATCATTGAATTGAGATTAGGTGATATGAATTAGCTATATTTTGATGGGGCGATTCAATTGAAAAGCGGATCTGACCTCAATTGTGTGCTGGCGTACTTCTTGGTTTAATATTCTCAATTTCACGATGGGGGTTTCACTGAGCCATCTGGTTTGCTGTACCCCTTTTAATGAAAAGTCATGGCTGGGGTTGAATTGCAGAATGTTCTCAATTCCTTCCGATAATCCCGTCAACCTCTTAACTTACGCGGAACCCCAAGACATAGTTATCGATGATGGCTATGTCGGCCAACAACATGCAGCGTCTTCTTGTGTTGGTTTTCTCAGGCCGAACTAGGATTCCCTCTTTAGTGTTTTGCACGGAATCGACCGTATGGTCGCAGTTGAAAAATTTCTAATTCCATGCGTTGGAATGGAAAGCGCAATCAAATCCCTGAAGTAATAAATACTTATTTTTAAAAAGAATTTTCTTTGGATGAGTAATTTGGTAATATCGAATGAGGTCTTCGGTGTGCTTTTTCATGGAGGATAAAAATTGAACAGGAGTTTTTATTCGTTGTTTTATGTAAAGCTTTCTCATCAATATAGGAATTTATTCGTTCTGGCTACTCATCAATATCGAAACGACTTGATAAAAATTGAGTTTTGTATGTATAACCCGACATTTATGGCGATATCTGACATATCTTCGGAAGGAATATCGTAAAATTCTGAAAACTCTTTGCTTCAATGGCGGCCAGGGATCCGATGGGCTGTACGGTATGAAACTTGTGAATTGAGGAATACCTGGCGATGATTCATCGGTTTTACTGCTGGCTTTACCGCACAAACCTGCACCATGCAGCAGAAGAGGTGGATCCACGGCCGGATACAGTCCCAACCGCCCGAGGCGGCATACCCTTATGGGCGCAACATTTTCTTACGACTCGAATTTTAAAACTGAGTTATAAAAGATTTGATGAATATTTTTTGTGAAGATATTCTTCAGGTCATTTAATGTATTCCATTTCTTTTGTTTTGAGTAATTTGCATGCTTTAAAAGTCGGGCTTTTATAAGCTGAACTTTGTAGTGTTTCCTCGAGGCTGGAGTATAGCAGCACTTACAGGCCTCGATATATAATTACATATTTTCACTACTATCTCCCCATCCCGGAGCGAGGTCACAGTGATTATTCCCTTTCACCATACGATGCCTTGCGTCAGCTATCCAAAAGGAAAACAGGGCTGGATGAAGAGCTTTTGGTGCAGGATAGAGCAGCCACAGGGATGTTTTAGCCCTTTTGAGTGTAGTTAAAACGCTTTGTGATCTCCTCCAAGTACCATCAGTAGTATTCCGTTTTTGAAAGAAACTGGCCTGCTGAAATAGGCCATTCCTTCTCTTACCTTACATTTTACTTGTTTGAAATAATAACATGCGGGTGGTAATGTAATACAGTACTGTTTTGTATTTTTAAGATTCTGAAAGTACGTAATATATATGAGGATATGATAACTTCGGTGTATTGGTTACTCGGTATTATTATTGATCATTATTACTATGCTGCCTTTTGTTTCGCTTTTTACGCACGTAATTTTTGTTTTGTTTTGTTTTGTTTTTGAGT
This sequence comes from Trichonephila inaurata madagascariensis, assembly GCA_019973955.1. NCBI lineage: Eukaryota > Metazoa > Arthropoda > Arachnida > Araneae > Nephilidae > Trichonephila > Trichonephila inaurata. The sequence goes on from BMAV01009492.1 coordinate 65,365, forward strand.
GAGGGCAAAGTATTTCCACTTTGTCCGAAGCGTCAAAACTCGGTTAGAACTCCTGGCCCTGATGTAATGGAATCTTGAACTCGATTTTTACCCACTTTAAAAGTCAGATGAATTTGAAATTTTGTACACTTGTCAAGGACCGATGACAATACAATAATTTCATAATTTTGTGTCATTGTCCTGATGAGGATCCTCATAAATAAAGGATTTCGAGATTTGGCGACTGATTCATTGTATCGTTTCCAGATTTAGCGACTAATTGCATAGACCATTTTCAGATTTGGTATCTAAATCCATTGCTATTTCCAGATTTGGCGACTAATTCCAAATTTAGCGACTAAAAGATTAAGGTGCAACCCTGAAACCGCAAATAGGCTTGTGATTAATACAAATAAAACAAAAAAAGTGTTCTTTATGTTCTTTCTTATCATAATATAAGTCTAATTTTTCTGAAAATGGAAATGAAAAAAAGACTCGTGCATGTGAAAAAAAAAAATAATAATTTATGTTCTGACTGCTAAACATTTTTTATTTTTATAAAGCAATGCGTTTAGAATTGATTATACGAATTAACATTATAGCAATACGTTTAAAAGGTGATAATACCATTGACATTTAATACTTCTTCTTAATCTTAGTTATTATTAGTTATTAGTTAGATTTTTTATTAGTTAGACCTGTATCTATAGTGACGGAATCTTTGAAATATAACGATATGGGACTCATCCAAGGCCCCGTAAACGTAGAGAATAAATACCCTTCAGACCCGTTAATTAATATCCATTGAAGAGCAAGACTAATTCCCAACAGCCACATAATTCTGGCTCCGAATATCAAACTCAAGGATAAATTCAACAAAGAATAAATGATAGTTTTAAAAATTAAAAAAACAGACTTTTGTTGTAGATCGAACTGAAAAATGAAAAATTAATTACAGTTTTAAAAACACTAAAAAAAAACACGCTTTTATTGTGAATCGAACTAGAAAGAAAAAAAAAATTTTTTTTATGGGGAAAAAAATGATTAATGAAAAATTAAGTCATTTGGTAAAAAACGTGGGTGCTTTTTATTACATTTTTTTCACTAACTCACATTTCGGAATAAACCGAAG
>BMAV01009494.1:0-15445 GCA_019973955.1 Trichonephila inaurata madagascariensis
TAAGTACCGTCGGTAGATAAAGGGTAAACCAATAGCGCGAGTTTTTTGAGAACATGTAACTGGACTGAAATATGCTTGTTGTAAGAATGTTGAACCTTATCTCTTGTCTACCGTGACAGGGGCGGCTCAAGGGCCGGACAAACTGGACCTCTGCCCGGGGAGGCAAATTTTAAGGGTGGCATTTGGATCAAATTTGAGAAATGTCTTTTTATGTTACACAATTTTTATATATTTTCTGAAATATTATTAGGTGGGAATTTGGTATTTTATTTAACGAATCTTATTTTTTTTTATTCTGTACTTGGTATGTTTAATGCCAATTTTCTTTACTGTGGAAACTTGAAAGACTCGAGGTGGAGGTACATGTTAATTCATGAAATTTGATATGCTCACACATCTTTCACTAGTAAGTTTCTTCCCAGATTGGGGAGTGGGGTCACAACAGACATTTCCTTTCACCCATACGATGTTTAGTTTCAGATGTGCAAAAGGGGACAGGGGCAATTAGAGTTTATGGTATACATAGAGTCACATGAGATATTTTATTTTAGTCTCAATGTAGTTATAAGCTAAAATAAAGGTTTGTAATCTCCACCATCCATAGACTCTTTTTCGAAGAAATTGGCCTTCAGAAATAGGCGACTCCTTCTCTTACATTTTACTCATTTCAAATAATAGCAGGTAATTATGTTCTTAATTTCGAATTATTCTGTATTTTTTGAGACTTAAAATTATATATATTATATGTTATGCTGCCTTTTTGTCCACAAAAATTTTTCAATTTTTATAAGTGGGTATCTCTTTGTGAACATATTCATGTTTTTAATTATAATTTTTTGCTTTGGAGAGAGGAGCGGCATCTGCCATTTTTGTCCAGGGCGTTAAAGCTACTAGAGTCGGCCCTGATCGAGGTCATTTCTAGCAGCTAGAATTTAAACTTTTTGGAAATATTTCTTCAGAGACCGTTAATGATGCATGATTGGTATACTTGGAGGACATTATCATGAGGGGAGCATGCAATTGAAGAACATTAGATAAAATACAATCAGAATTTAGTAGACAAGTGGATTATATCGGCTAGCTTGTAAGCAGCGTTTATAAATCACTGGTTCTAACCACTGTGCCACTGAAAACCTACAGTGTAGAGGAGCTAATGCACATTAAATCTTACGAGGCATAAAATTCTCCCATTAAGTTGGTGAGGAAGTTCGGAGAAGTGGGTGACAGCTCAGGTGACGTTTTAATCATTTCTCTCACATCTGGGGTCTCACAAAATTGTGTATTTAGTAGATGATTCATGCTGGATAGAGAGAATTGTATAGTTTTTTAAGAAAAAAAAATAGACGTTCTGTAGAGAAAAATAAAATGTTCGAATTGTTGAAATTTGATTGAATAAATAAACGCACGCGTAATTCACGACTCTCAAGCAATGTTAAATAAAATCTGCTATATTTCCAATTATGTGAGATTTTCAATAAAAGAAATTAAAAGTGAATATCCGCACATTTAGTATAGTGGTTAGTGACGCTGACTGCGGTGCCGTAGGGCGTGGATTCGAATCCTGTAGAAGTCGTGGATGTTTGTAAATGTATAGTGCCTTCGCGGTATATGGGTATTCTGAATAGCCGTCGAACCGCCTCTCGTGAGGTCGGTGGAAGGAAAAGAGAGATGGGAGGCCACTCACCACCCGCAGGGTATTCTCCCTCAAGATTGACGTGGAACCAAGCAAAATCGTACTGCCACCTACATGGTGCTTAAAGCTAAGGATAACGATATGCGTAAATTATTAGCCCGCTTGTTTAGCAAAGAAGTCCGATGTACCAAGATAGAGATTTTACGAAAAAAAATCTAAGTTCAGATAGTAAAAAACAGCAATCGGGTTGGCTTAAAAGAAAGTTGGCTGTCTGGGTATATTTAGATTTGAAAAAAGGAGTTTCCAATAATGGTGGACAGCAGTGCGATCTGAATCTCCATAGATGTACTCCATAGAAGTGGATTTTTAAAAGTTTTATTAATAAAATAAATCAATGTATGATATTACCGATCAGCTACATATAAATCGTACTAATGTCAAAATTTGGAATATTTTTGAGTTACTTTTGAAAGTAAGAAATTCTCCATTGTTAATTTAATGCAACACAGGCATGTCTATTTTCTTAAAATTTGTTGCAGAGATCGCAAATTTAATTATTTCTCTAGAATGGATTCATTTTCTGTTTGAAGGGAAGGTACAACAAAAAACCTGTTTTTATGTGGTTGACAGGGACCGCATAAAAGAGTCGCAATTAGAAAATATGTCAATTATTTACAAAATATATAAGAAAGTACTTCTTTACGAAATATATAATTAAACTACACATAGAAACATTTAAAAGACATTTAATGTATCATTGTATACGTGGAGAAATTTTCAAAATGCAGATACGTGTGCGTTTATTTATTCACTGTTATTCGTTGTAATCCAAAACGCGTATCATGCGATGAACTGATTCAAAATCGCTTTTGTTACTAGAATATACAATTCCAATTGATTTATTTTTTGCCACTTTAAATTCAATGATAAGTTTCTGTGACGACGGTCGAATGGACAGTTGCTTGCAAACGCCAATATAGCCAAATATGCGTGATTGAAGATCCCTTGAGAATTTCTAACTCCTTTCGGAATTGGTACCTATTGTAAGAACATGTATTTCCAATTTAATGGAAAGCTTGACCCCTGCATATCTTATCAGTTCCATAGAATATAGTTCCTTTGGTCCGTCCGTAAAATACAAACGAATCCTTAATCACGTGCGTCGCGGGTGTGACATCTTCGATTGGGCTGAACCCCACCCTTCTATTCAAGCTAACTTTTATGGCTTCGACCAGATGTTAACTGACAAGTGCACGTGGCCATGGGGTCATTGGTTATTGTTTGACCTCGGACAAGCGCCGACACCCAGACTGACAGTCATAATGGTCCAAAGAAAGCCAGCACCCATTGACAATAGGCGAAGCATGTATGAGAAGGATAAGGTCGCAACGACAGGTGTCGAGAGAATGGGTTAATGGAACCAATGTGGGAGGATGAATAAGGTGTCCAGATATTTCATGAGACTACTGGTGCCTTTAAATTCCAGACTGACCGGGAGTGTATTTGTGTGTGCCGGAAAAATAAGACACGAATGTGGTCCATGGATGAGAGGAGACTTTTGTGCCCCGCCAATGAGAAGAGACAAGGGGCGTGTTGTGGACTCTCCCCTGGTGCTTAAAAGGTTTTTTTAGGAGACAAGAGGAGAGCCCCGGATGGAGAGAACTTGAGGAGAGACCTGAAAAAAAGAGACTTGGATGGTGGAGGATAGAGACGGGAGTCGAAAGAAAGAGACCATGAATGCCAGTGGCGTTGGAGAATTGGAATCAATGGTTTAAAGAGATGAGCGAGTGCCCTTAAGAAAAAGGATTGAACTCCCGTGATATAGATTAACACTGCACTGGCTTGGCGTATATATTGGACTTTATTGCTTTATTTATAGTAACATGAGAAGCAAATAAATAATTCTTTAATTTTAAAACTAGGCTGTGGCAATTTTTTGTTTGCTATCTACTCACTACGTTACACGGGTGAAACATGGAAAATGAATCGCACGCAAGCTGCTAGCACAGGGGTGGCCAGCACATGGTCCACCTTGGATAATTTTGCGGCCTTCGAGAATCATTGCAACTTTACAAAGTACGACTATTTTGTGAAATGTTTCCCATAACTATATTTTTTTTTATCATGTTGCTTCTGTTACTGCAAATTATTTTTTTTTCCAAATTGAAATTTGTTAGACATAAATAAAGCTCAAACTTAACGGACAAAAACCTGTACTATCAATTATGATACACAAAAACACGCATTTGATATCGACTTGTAAAAAATAAGTGAAAGATTTGAGGGAAAAAAAATTCTCCCTAATTTAAAGAAATTAAACATTATTTGATGATTGCATTGTTTTTATATTATCTACGTTAGTATACATCAATTTGTTTTAAATTTTCACTTCAATAAATGTTTGTAATGGGACCATATCTAATATAAAGATAGATATTTTCATATGTGGCCCGCGGGTTGATTGATTGAATATTAACGTCGCACTATTCAGCTACACGAGGGCTTTTGGCGACGGACCACGTAATTTTGAACCATGGTCAAGTGACGTGGACGCGACACCTGAGCTGGCACCCCCTCTCCTAACTACCACACCAACGGGAGGACGTTTCAGCTCTCGACAGGTTTAACGTGCATCGCTGTCCTACACGGCGGGTCTTTAGTGGTACTGGGCTCGAACTCGTGACAAGGCAAGCCACGGTCCTATAGCTATACCACTCGGCTAACGCGGCCACATGTGGCCCGCGGGATTGTTTTTTTCATTCCTACTATTGGCTCACACTCTCCATATATTTATTTATTTATCTTAGTGGAATTTTCAATCGTTAATAAAATACGTTTGAAAGCATTCAATTCAGCAGTAATCTTATATACATGATTATTTTGGATGGCAATACAATAATTTAATTATAATTAATAAAAATTAATTGATTAAAACTAATTATTTAAAGAATTACAAATACAGTCACGTTGGCATCATTTATGGTGACGTGTGTCAAAATTTGAAAAGTTTTTTTCTCACTTAAGGCATTCATTTGAAATAAAATTTTATATACACGATTGTTTTGGATGAGAATACGATACTTTAATGATAATTAATAAAAATTAATGACCATTTAATGATGTGATTATGTCATATGTATATACATACTTATATTAATAGTAACTATTTAACAAAAAGTAGATAAAATAAAATTCTTCTTTATTGATCTAGGTAGGAATTGACTTCTTTTTTTTTCTTCTTTTTTTTATATTACTTGTTTTAAAGCGGCTCACTAGGCCATTTGGGTTTGCCACCCCTATGCTAGCGCGTCGAGCGAAAGCAATTGAATGTGCTTTTTCGGGAGACAGTGTATAGCAAATGAACTCGGCATCTTGAAACGCGTATATGTACACCAGAATTTCTCAAATTGAGGAGAGAGTGATAACTCTACGAGAAAGACGCGAGCTTGTTTAAAAGTCGAAAAAATATTTTGAAAAATTATTAATTTACTCAAAGTAAACAAACAAAATACATTCTGATATAATAAAAAAAAAGCATTCACAATGCTATAATATACTCATAAATGTATCAGAATAGCACATTGTATTTTAAAATTAATTGAACAATACTAAATTAAGAACAAGTTTCATAATTACCAGTCACCTCATGGGCTTGTCATGTATAACCATATGTGCCGAAGTTAACACATATCTTGATGATTTGCACGATTTATAAGTAATCACACAGAGAACTGCTGATAAAACGTTACGCGATTCGCTCCCCAATACCACTGCTTTCCAAGTATGTGATGCGTTTGATATGTATTGGAAGAGGGGGGGATATATATCTAAAAATAAATAAATCCTTCTCAAACAATGTCAAGGTCATTTTATTACATTTCAAATCTTTCGGAATAATTTTATATATAGCAGCGTACAGAAGAGATCGTATTTTGTGAATATGTATATATCCGTTCGGGGCAATTAACACGTTGGCTGAGCCAGATGTTTATATACACCAATGATGCTTAACAGGTTAAAGTCGTATCGTAGCATCAAAGTATAGTATTATTGAATTCAATACATTGCATGAAGGGGGGGAGGCGTGGTGAAAAATATAACTAAATATTGGGTCCCAAATGTTGGAAACTTGAGAGCACTGATATATACCGATAAAAAATATTATTGAGAGGCAAAAGCCGTAGAAAATAATATACCGCATAGGAAATACTCGTAAAATTGCCCAAAATAAATCGTACAAAAATAAAATCGTATAAAGGATGCACAAAAACAGGTTTTGATGTAATAAATTAATTTGTTTCTATATTTGGCTTTACGATTAAATTACTCTGAAGCATAATATAAAGCTTATTTTTTTAATTAGTTATAAGATGATAGAATTTCCAGTATAGGAAAAGACATTTCTGTATATATGTATCATAGTTTATTTCGTGTTTTTTCCCTTGTTTGGTAAGTTAATTTTAACATTTTTTTTTTTCTGTAGAAATAATCGCGTGAAGGTTGGAAGCTTATGAATATTCAATTAAAATTCTAACAATGGAATTAACAAAATGAATAGATCTAAGTTTCATCAAAACATTTTTTCACCTCCAAAAAGACTATTATGAATTTAATTTTTTTTCTATGTTGCTGTTTCCTTTTTCATAACTTTTTTTTTTGTTTTTAGTACACTTCAATGCCTTTATACTTTCAACCGTTACACACCCTGCATATTGCAAAAAAAATTAAATCCAATTATTTCGAATTTAGCTTTATATTTTCGAACACAATAGGATTATATCCTTCACAATTAAGGCACCAATGCGTAAGTCATAATAAGCCTCTTTGTTGGATCTAATAACACATTTTTTCTCATAATTTTTTTAATCCGTGAGGACAATAAAAACTTACGTTTTGCTAAACAAATTAAAACATGTTCTTTTTATAGGGTGTTACAGCTTGCGGCGTTAAATTTGACTCGGAAAAAATTAAATCTTCTTTTATGGCACTTTTAGAAAATTACTTTCTGTAATGAAAAACAGGAAAAAAAATGGCAACATCTCCATATTTCGATCGTTTCATATCGCGATGAAAAAATATTGATGAGGAATTACACGTGTTTGTACTCAAAGAACGTGTTAACATAATTTTGAAAAGCTTTACTTTATGTGAATATGAGATTTAATTGTTTTTTCGCATGACTTGATGAACTTGTTATCAGCAATAATTAATGCTATTCTCTCTTTTATAAAAGTATTCTATTAACCTAGAAGTTGCCACTAGGGGACTAGGGATGGCAATCTGAGATCAATTAATCGAAAAATCAATTTCTAGAGCCAAAAAAATCAATTTTTTAAATCGATATGTAGCACTGAATCGATATTTCATCCTAAAAAATCGACATTCGATTTTTTCCGTTTTCGTAAAAGAGCCATAAAGTGGGTAAAAAAACCATAAAAAAAAAGTTGTGCACCTGAAGTATGATTCTATACATTACTGGAAGGAACGAAAAAACTTTATCATCACGTTCACTCAATAGCCATGATGTATATAAGTATCGTGGGATCATCTGTTCCTTGAGAGAGCCTTTTTTCGATTGTCCGCCACATCACAAATGATGAGAGGAACCGTTTGGATCCCAATAGACTTAACAGACTATTGTTTTTAAAAAGTTTAGATATTAAGCATTGGGAACTATAAGCCGTATAATCTATTTTCTAAACTTTTTTAATGTAACAAATATATTTAGAAAATAAATGCCTTCTCTTATACATGACACTTTCATATAGTAATAAAAATAATTGTATTGTCGAATTCCCAGATTTAAAATTTTCCCGATTTTACTGATATGGAATCGTTTATTAGGATAATTTTTTTTTTGTTTTTCATTAAATGGATATATATTTACATTGTAAAAGCAGACTTGGGAAAAAAAACGATTTTTTAGAAATCGATCTTTTAGACACCTATTTTTTTGTGAATCGATTCATCAGGTTACGATTCGAATCAATTTAAAAATCGATCTTTTTCTTTTTCATCCCTAGCGCACACCGTCACCTCAAGCTCGCAAAATCTTTAATTCTGTGTGTGAAAACTGTTTATTTGCTACCAATGAGCCCTTGTCAGTATTTTTCTATATAGGAGCTTTCATTGGAAATAAAATGCATTTGTCGCATATCTCCCTATTTTTGGGGACTAGTAAACTATTTTTGCAACAGCTGTCACCAAAGTAATGGTCCACGCATCCAAAGTAAAGTAGTTGCATCTCCTTTTACTAACACATTTGTAGTTTTTGTTCTAGTGAATAAGAAAAAAAATTAAACTCTGTTTTTACAGATCTAATAAGAGGGCCTATAAAATAAAATCATAAAAATAATTTTTTTTTGGTAAAATTCACAATTTTTTAGCAATCGAATACCTTAAAATCAATACCTTTCAGAAAACAGCATTACATTTCAAATATTTCGTACAATAGCTAACAATCAATAGTTCAAACATGGGAACCAAATCAAATGCAATCCATCACGAAAACAAATTCCCATTATTCTCATAAAAAAAATACTCCAAGGGTAAAACAAATCTACTAAAAAAATCTTTATGTGACTCAACAACATCTTAGTGCTATTCTTATACTCACATAAAAAACACAGAATTATTGCTCATCAAGTCTTGTTATCAGGCACGGCTGGGAGGTGAGCAAAAACACATAAAAATAAAACTCCTGTATATCCAGACCCATAAAACTGTTAAAACGACACCCACTCCTTGATAAGGAAATTTTAGTCACTCCCCCATTCAATAAAGATCATATCTCCCTTGTTTTATCCCCCCACCCTTTTAGTCTAGGGCACAGAAACCCGTAAATGCGAAAATTGAGGCGCTTAAAATGACAATACGCAGACACATATCAGAAATTTAATTTTCCCCACGTTCTGTAGTAGGCAGATAAATCTTTCAACTCGCACGCTGATAAGGGATTACTATTTAGTTCCCTAAATTGAAAAGCTCGCGTGCTACTGTGTAAAGAAGGGTTGGAGAGGGGAGCGAGCAGCTAAATGGAGCGGAGCCATGTCGAGCTCTATTCGTGATTTGAAACCTATCGGGGGCATTATCGCTGGTTCCTTGAACCTCCGCGTGTGGTTAGTAACGCTAGGGAAATTTTTGTTCGAAAAAAAGATGATGTAATTTTGAACAGTGGGATTATAATTTTCCAAAGGCTTGAAATTGAAATAGGATTTGTGTAGAATCGTTCCAGCAAATAGGCGGGTGATATTTACCGAGTTTTCTAAATTAGCAAAAGAATCAAGGGGCTTATGTTTAGAGATTGATCTTTTGATCTGATTTCCCCTTCTGTAAAAGGCAATATTTTCCCAGGTGGAAATAACAAATAAAATAAGATAATAGCGTGAAATGACTGGGTGAAATTTGAGAACATTTTTAGAGCAACTAGAAAAGAAATATATATAACAAGGAAGTAATATATTTAAAAATATTAACAAAAATTATTAAAAAATAATAAATAAATAATTCATTCAAATTATTTAAACGTATAAATCTTAAAACTGCATTCATGTAGCCATTAAAAATAATATGGAAACTAACAAACTTAGTGAAAGGAAAATAATATCTATATTTTTTAAAAATGTTTAAAAGAATCTAAGTAAATACTATAGATAGTCCAGAAGTACTATATTTTTATTAATTGTTAAAAATATCAAATACAGATGTTTTTCCTGGGACTATTTATTACTGAGAAAATGACAAGTTATATATATATATATAAATGATAAATATACTATCTATCATTAGCTATACAAAATTGAAGGATTTTTTTAGAACAATATCGCAGTGAATGTATTTAAATTGACATACAATGTTAACGCAGTGCTTCTCAAACTTTCAATATTTGCGACCCAATTTTTTATCGTAATTTTCATCGCGCCCCCCTTCATGCAATATCAATGTATTTAATTCAATAATAATGTACTTTGACCCTTAAGTTACAATACGACTTGAATTATAAGCCGTACAAATTATCAAGATATTAAACTTTGTATATAATTTTGTTTATGACACAAGCCCATGGGGTCACTAGTAATAATAAAGCTTGTTTTTAACTTGGTATTGTCGAATTAATAATGAAATACATTATGCAGTAGTGATACATTTTTAAGTGTATTATGTCAGTGTAAATGTGTATTTTACACTGCTGGCCACCGTAAATGCAACACCCTGAAGGAAGCTTGAAAATAACAAGAAATTTACAACATGCATTAGCGGACATGAGATATACAAATGATTAGAATTTAAGCCCAGACACTCATCACGCACGCATGCGGCACCACCTCAAACCGCTATTTAAGGCTTGGAGATTTCGACGTTTAAAGTTCTGCAATCGTGTTTTTCTTGTGGTTTTTTTCAAAAAACGATCAGTTATGTCTCGTAGAAAACAGCGATAAGCTTTTGATCAAGTATCCGAATTCGACAGAGGAAGGATAGTGGCCTACCGATATTGTGGATTATAGTTCTGGTAAATCGGTAGTCGTGTTGGACGAAACCAAACAACTGTAATGTGGATATGTGACCATTGGATGAAGAGGGTACGACGGACCGACAAGGGTCGATCGCATCCACCTCATTGCACCACTTCACGTGAGTACAGGCGAATTGTGCGCATGGCAGTGATGGATTACTCAGTCACATCACGAACCATAGCGCAGCACATTGAGTCTGTAACGCATCAGTCAGTGTCTGCGCACACCATTCGACGCCATTTACAGCAGAGTGGTCTGTCCGCAAGACGTCCATTGCTTGGTCTACCCTTGACGCAGAACCACAGATGTCTCCGACGCCAATGGTGCGATGAAGGAAGAGTGTGGGCGGCAGAATGGAATGAAGTTGTCTTTACTGACGAGTCACGCATCTGTCTGCAACACCACGATGGTCGGATTCGAGTCTGGAGACACCGCGGAGAGAGGATGCTGAACACCTGCGTTATGCACCACCACACTGGTCCTACACCGGGTATTATAGTATNGAGGTGGTATTGGATATCACTCTCACCCTCCTCTAGTACGCATTGCCCGTACTTTAAACAGCCAGCGCTACATCTCCGAGGTGTTGGAGCTAGTTGTCCTCTCTTACCTTCAGGGCTGGGGCACAGCCAAATTTCATCTGGATAATATGCGACCACAAGTGGCACGCATTGTCCAAAGTTTCATCGTCAATCAACAGATTGAACTGTTTCCCTGGCCGGCTCATTCTCCGGACTTTTCGCCGATAGGAAACCTGTGGTCCATGGTTGCTCAACGATTGACCCAGATTACACCCCCAGCTGCCACACCAGATCAACTTTGGCAACGTGTGGAAGCTGATTGGTTTGCTGTACCCCAAGAACACATCCAAAGTCTCTTTGAATCAATGCCGAGGCGTGTGGCAGCGATAATCTCCAACAATGGTGTCTACTCTTGCTACCGATTCTGGCATGAATCACAAATCACAGAAGTCTAGAAATTTAATCATTTGATACTTGGTCAACATGTTATCTACAAAATGAATTTTGTTGTGCTATCTCTTGTCTTTCTTATTGTTGCACTTACGGTGGCTACCCAGCAGTCTATTTTTTATGTCATAATGTGTATTTTGTTTTACTTCCTATTAGTAAATTTATAATTTTTAAAAATATTCTTTTATGTTCGACTTCTTGATATGTGCTCGCTACCCCCTAGCAGGATTATCACGCCGACTTAGGTGGAGGTGCCTTACATTTTGAAGAACGCTGTGTTAACGTAATTAAATGAACATTGTTTTTTTTTAAATCCAGAATTTTCATGAATAAATACGTTTTAAGAAAATACATTTGAAATCAAGAAATATGCATTTGCTTGATGCAACATATTTTAATATATTTCATTTTTAATTACTAAATTATGTGAAAGCAAACGGCGCGGCAAATTCATTATGTTAACAATAAATTTATAAACTATGGCGAGTCAATAACTATATGAAAACTCATCTAAAATAAAAGTCTTCCAAATATATTCCACCATAACAAGATTCATTTATAGATGAAGCAGCTGAAAACATTGCCCAAATATTCTAAGCACACATAAAGAGCACTATTATGGGCTTAAGGTATCCGACTACGTTCGGAACCATGATTTTGCAAAAGCGTGTAAATGGATAATATTTATGATATTTAGCTTCACTTAGATTAGAAAATGTATATAAAATTGGGTTAAGAATAGTATGACGATAAAAAAAATTTTAAGTACCATATTTTGACAAAAAATGAACAGAGAATGAATCATTTTCCAAATATTTTCCTTTTGTGGAAAATGTTTCTATTATAATAATATTTTGCCTGTATATAGCTCAGACGTCTGTACAGAGGCTCAACTAGAATTTTTGAAATGCCTAACTTAGGAGTCGGTTTATCCATGTTTTACGAAAACAGAAGGGAGAAATTTTAAGTAAATACACCGAGAATTATTTCAAATGGATGTAACTTTGAAAATAATGTGAATTTTTCAAAATTCATGGCTGGGCCACTTTACAGAGGTCTGAGCTATATACAGGAAAAAATTAGTAGAATAGAAGCATTTTTTACAAAAAGAGAACATTTTGAAAAAAGGTTATTCTAAGTTAATTTTTTGCCTAAATATTGTATTTAAATAATTTTTTTTCGCATAATGTCCTTTGAAGCAATTTTATACATGTATTATAATCTAAGTAACACTAAATATCATGAAAACTATCTATTTATGCGCTTTTTTGAAATCATGGTTCCCCGAACGTAGTCGGATACTTTAAATTTTTTAGCATATTATACAATAAAACTTTTCCCCCAGCACAAAAAGGCGTTTTTCATCCTAGATAACTATGTAATTTCAAAATATTTTGTTAAGTTACATAATATATATATATATATATATATATATATTTAAGAAGTTATATATTCTTAAAAATCAGTAAAAATGCTGAATATTTAGCTTTTATTGGGAAACAAACTATTAATCATGCTGCTTCTAATGTGGTTTAAAATTTTTCTTTAGCTCAAATGGAATCATATCAGCTGTCCAATATATGGTGCTAGAATGCATTACTTTAAAGTAAGGTTTCTTTCTTTTTTTATATATCGTGATATCTCAAAAGTGTAAATTACAACACAAAAGGGGAATTTTTTGAAAATTACTTTTTTTCCTTTTATAGTCTTTTTTACCATTATGGAGATCGGAAAAATACTTCGTAATGTGAGCCTCAATGAAATACCAAAAATTAGGTGTTAATTTTTTAACTCAATTTACAATTTTAATAATTAAGGTGATATTTAAATTTACACAAAGTTGTGACGGGCTTTCATCGCGATTTCCATTAATGTCCTCGTGGGGTTCTTTGGGGCCAGAATGGCAATTCTTTCCAACCAACTTGAGAAGAGGAACGTGAGAGTTCAAATTTAGAATCTTATATATAGTAGACGTTTAGCGTTCGTGGGGTGGCTATGTGAAGTTGCTATGAGGTCTATGTTTATGATTAGAAACGATTAAGTTAGAGGAAGAGGAAATTTTAAGTTCAATAATTAATCTGCCCGTACCTATGTATTCAAGCTAAAGGTGGACACCTTTCCACAAGGAGTAAGGCCACGTCAGTTAGGACCAAGAGAATAGCTGTTACCTAGGGTATAGCGGTAAGCGTCTTAAATTAAGGTATAAGGAAACTGCGTGTATTAATGAGATTAGAGGTAATGTGTAAAGTTAGATATATAGTGGTCAATTACGCGATTATTTGGTAATACGAATTGTGTCTTCTCACTCCAGATTTACTTAATCTGATTATTATTAGTGTATATATAGTTTTTAAGAGAGTTAAGATCTTAATAAACAAATACTAAGATGAGAGATTTATGTTATTCTTCGTTCATTCCTACAGATACAGGTCGCGTAGATGATGTAGAAATATGGCACCCAAGGGTCGGTACCTCACAAAGTCCGATATCATTCTTCTCCCTTCAATGCTTAAAGATAGACATAGTTGTAGCTTGGATTTTACTTGTTAAAGAAGCGTCCTAGAACTACATTTGTCACGTCTTAAGTATAACTGATGCTAAATGAAGTGAAGTAGGAAGACCAATTACCATTAAAACGTAAACAACAGCTGAGAGGCCGCCGTTGTTATGTTTAGTATTTCCAAATAACTGTTAGATGTAGTCTCTGTAATGAAAAAAAAAAAAAAAAAACATTATTTTAAAGGCTCTGTGGCAGTGAGGTAGCGTGCCTGCCTTGTAAGCCCAAGGTCACGGGTTTGATCCCGGCTTTTGTCAATACATTTTCTGTATGCTAAAATCATAGACACGCATGTCATGTGATAATACGGCATATAAAAGATACCTTGAATATGAGTTTGGCTGTTGTACTCTCGAAAAAATTAAATCACGACAATATTAAGCTTCCAAGGAGAGTTTTATTGAATACAATTCAAACACCACGATTTGGTAGCGGAAGCTGCCACTAGATGGTGCAACTAATGTGATGGCTTCCACCCTTGGGGGCTTGACCTTTCTGCAAATGGCTTAGCTACCAAAATGCAGCCCATTTAAAACAATTTTAAAGGTTCATTGAATGAAAATAAAGGAATGTGACTGTGGTAACATGCATATTCTTTAAAAACAACTTTCATGATTAAAAAAATTGCAAGAATGGGTTTTTAGTTGATACTTATTAAGTGAATGACATTATCTTCCATTTGTATTATCGGGGGAAAATATAGATTAATTAACTTTTTTGGTAAAATTTATACCATGTGTCTTCTTACTGGAAAATACTTAATAAAAGGAGTTTAAGTTTTCTAAGTATATAACATGTGCATAGAATTTCCAGATTTACATAAGCTGCAAAAATATAACCGTAAGAAAGTCTTTAAGCCAAAGTACTTTTTGAAAAAAAAGCTTAAAACTAGCAAAATGCTAAAAACCACTAAAAATATGATCGGTCTAAAACTATTCCCGAGAAACTTAAAACTTTATAGAAGTGCTTTTCCACAACTTTCTTTCAACGACGTCGTTTGAGTTGTTTAAAAAGTTCCTTTAAGGAAAAGGAATTCTGAATTTTAGGATAAAAACTGGTTTTGGAATGCTTTAGAGAAAAATAACGCCACAATTTGTGTAAATGTAAAGTATTCGGAATCACATTCTTGAACGTTATTCTTTTTTTTTTAGAGTTGAACTACTTTGTTAGCTGATAAAATCTTTTTAAATAAATGTAATTAGTACTGTGTGTACCAATAAGTAAGAGTTAAATGATATTTTTAGGGCCAATTTTTAAGGCATAAAACAGCAAATGAAGCCTCTTTGTTTGATAATTATCAAAACGAATTGATTGCATGTTTTCACAGAAAAAACAACTAAGATTTGAAATTTAAAAAAAATCACGAGACCTCAAACACATATTAGCTTAAGGAATTTAAATTAGTTTTAGGTTAAATTAATATCTTTGTTGACGAGAGGTTCAAAATTAATTAAATGATCAATCAATCTTTGTGAGTTGAGTTCGAAAATACGACTTCTCCTTTATTAACGTAAAAAAAATAATGGAAGAGGTACAGAACTAATATTATTTTTCAATATAATTTTAAGATAAAAAAAATAACATTAAAGGGGAATTTTAATTAAAATGTGTGCTCAAAAATTGTTTTGCCGGATTTTGTATAAAGGAAAAACAACATTGTAATTATGTATTAAAATTGTTTTCTCTCATATATGTATGAAAAAATTTTCCATTATATTTAAAATAATAAATGAATTATTAAATATAGTTATCTAAAAAGTTATGTGAATTT
>BMAV01009494.1:23379-60901 GCA_019973955.1 Trichonephila inaurata madagascariensis
AAATTTACTTGTTTAAATCTTTCTAAATTATACTTTGCTTTATTTTCAAGCAATCAACAAAATGAATAAATATAAACTACAAAATAAATGTTCTATAGTTCCTAAAAATGAAAAGAATAAAAAACATTATTTAAATACAAAATATAATTTCAGCCCTTTCCTAAAACATTTTCTGTGATATGGATTAAATTTTTATAGTTCTAAGCAAACATTCACAGTGAAAAAAAAACCCTTAAATTGTAATTGAAGTTCAATACTATTTCAGATTAGGAAAAAATAATGTAAAAAGCAATTATTTAAGTTTCTGAATAAAAGGGTATGATAATTGTATGTTAGAAATCAAAATAAAATTATTTGTTAATATAAAAGTTGTCCTTCCGAAACTGGAAAATGTATACTTTTATTTAATGATTGAATTCTGCTGCTATTAGTTATATATAATGATGAGCATTTTAATGCAGTTTGATGTTTCTATAAGTAAGTAGCAATATCCTGTTTGGTGAAATATTGTTTAACTCAGGTTGAGGTATGGGTTTATTTATTATTATTTTTCAACTCATGCTATAGGCTCTGAAATTCCTAATGAACAAGACAAATGTACTGAATGTACTAAGCTTTAAAAACCATTTTTTTACATATTTAAATTATTCACACATTCTCCCTTGAAAGTTCAGGAACTCTTGCCGTACATTTAGGTAAAATATATGATTATTTGTAGAATTGAAAATAAAAGACCATAAATTAGAGAATTACTCTAAGAATTAATTATTCACTATTTTAAATGAAATGTGGGTTTTCTTTTTTATTCCAATGATTTTTAGTGCCTTAAAGCCTTATCACACACGCATGTCTCAGAACAAGTCGAGTCTTTTTCAAACAACCCTTTCAAGCAGTTGTGAAAGTGAAGTGTTGACGTAAACAAAATAATACGCTCTGTCTGCGCATTAAAAAATTACTAGCCGATTTTTCTACTTTGGACAACAAACATCCATTGTGATTTATTTCATTCCGCTCGCAGTTTTGTTGAAGGCCATAAGCAAAAATAAAGCGTCATTCTGTTTAAAAGATTATACGCCAGTAAAGTATTACACACCATTCAAATATTTTACGTCGCTTCTGATGCGTTTGACGAAGTCGAGTCATCCATATTTATCATCATCTTTCTTATGCCGTAGGGAGCCAAAGCACCTCATTGGCTGGAATGTCGAGTAATTCTTTCACCTCATTGGGAAAAAGTTGTTCGAAGCCGTTGCTACAAAAATTGAGAAAAAGTCACTCCAAAGTGTTGCTTCGAAGAAACAAAATGCTCCAAACACGTATACGTGGGTTAAGACCTTTTAGAGGCAAATCGAAGTGAAGTATTCATAATTTCAATCTTACCCACAAATCACGTCCAAAGAATTGTGGCTCAGGTAGCCGAGTCGCCATAATAAGTTAATGGCTATCGTTATCGAGTTTTGGGTTAGAAACCTAGTGTCAATTGAAGACCCGTCGTGTAGAGAGGCTGATGCATGCTAAAACAATAGTTACTCAAATTCCTCCCGTTTGCATGGAGTGGGAGCTTCAAGAGGGGAGCGAGATTGACAATTCAAATGTAACCCTCTTTACCTAATTGAAACTCAAAATTGCTAGTAGGAGTCCGTTACCAGAAGATCTCTGGCTGTTTCATAGTACTATATAAATTAAAGTGAAATGAAATCAAACGTCCAAGAAATCCATTATATCTTAAATAGAGAAATGCAGTTTGCTTCCATTGCCGTACTCCTAAAGCTCATTTCATAAATAAACGTTGGATCACTTGTGACATCTCACGAGTCCTTTCTCTAACATAACCTCTATGTTCTTTGACGGCCACGATTAATGGCAAATATTTTCCAACCCGAACCCAAGAAGTGAAACGAAGGATAGATGCAAATAAGATAACCTTTAAAAGGATAGAAGTTTTAGTGAGCGCGATGGCAATTTAGAGAAAGTTCAGTTCAGAGAAGATAGAAGTGTTGATTGACGGCTTACCTAGAATCACGACACACTCTAGCCATTCAACCAAGGTACATACCATTGTACGCCAGCCGAGAGAAATATCCGAAGTGGATTGGGCGTTACGTAGAAAACAAGGTAGGAAGATTATATTCTGAACGCGAATATATTATTGAGATTGAGAGTAGGCGGATATAGTATAATTATATTGATAAGTGATCTAATTGCGCGATCTGTGTTAATTCAGACTACGTGTTTTGGTTTATTCTCACTTAATATAAGTTTTTGTTCGGTATCTAAGTAATTTAAGTTAAACTCTTAATAAAAGTCATACTAAGAATTCTAAAATGTCTCATCATTTCGAGAATACCACACCTCTAACTTACGCTGAAACCCCACGATATGGTCAACGAAGATCGACCATGTCGCACACTAATAGAAATTTTATTGACAAAACATTGCAAAATATTTTTAAATGAGACAATCAAAAGAAAATCAAAAACTTCGGTTTAAATGTACAGTCGAACCTCCATATTACGAACCTCTATATTGCGAATTTTTCTGTATAGCGAACTTTTTCCTGGAACCAAGAACATTTCACGATTTTCTTTGTAAAATAACCTCCCAATAGCGAAGTGCATTTTCTATATAACGAACTTTTTCTTTTGTGATTCTATATTTTTCTCGCTATTTTTAAGGTATTTCAGAACGTTTTAAGTTATTCTCTATTTTAACACACTTTATGGTGGTCATTAATCTTGAACTGGTTTTATTATATGTCTAACTTGCCGGGATTAGAATTCTGGGCGTTTCATCCAAGATGTTCCATCTTTAGCCTCCATTATCCAGTTCATTGAAACAACTTTGATATCCCATTTCACCCTCAGTGGAGTTGTCTAGTGACCTTGTGTCCTTGAACTAGTCTCCGTTCATTTGTAATGTCCATTATTCGTAATTGTAGCTTCATTTTTTGTACTCGAAAATGTTAATACGCAAGTGCTTGAGCATCAAAGAGAGGTATTTAATTCTTCAGGAAGTGGATAAAGGCGCCAAGAAACTTTCCTTGCAGTCTTTTTTCTTTTCGTTTTGATAGGTAAAATATATAAAATGAATTTATATAAATTTCCAAAAAGGTGTGAAAAATTATTTTTCTTTTACTGTATGGTGTTTATGAATTTAAAACTTGTTTTATGTAGTTAAGAAAGAAAATTGAAAGATGAACCTCTATATAGCGAATTTTAAAAATAACGAACGTTTTTTCGGGATTCGGCGAATGCGTTATATATAGGTCGGACTGTAATTAATATTTCTTACTTATGCAATGGTAATGCACTTCTAGTTTTAATTTTCTTAAATATAACACAGCTAACAAATCAAGCAGGAAGACAGAGAATTAATATTCTCAAGATTTTCATTTTTTTTTTTTTCCTAATTTTTAAAGAGTACTTTTTATTTTGATTTATATATTTCATTTATAAAAGAATCCAGTATCATTTCATATTTGATCCAACAATTTCAGATCAATGTATCTTTGTGCTAGCCCTTCGTTGATAAAAAAAAAAAATTGGAGACATAAGACCCAGTCAAGACTGGGAGTTATTGTAACGGAAAGGTTAAATTTATTGCGAACTTCATCTGATAAATATTGACCATTTGCGGAAATATGTCCGCCAGAGTAGCTTTTCGTCGGGGGCAATAAATCCTCCAAGCACTTTGACTCTTATCAGAAGTTGAACTACGAGCGAACCAAGCTTGTTCGTAGCCAAGCCCCAGTCTGCTTTGAAGTAGTTGTTTATAGACATATGCTGTTGGCGATATCTTTTGATTTATAAGGATCTGAAAAGAAGGACATGGGCCTATTGTGTAAGCGTGATTTGTAGCAAAAGTTATTGTGCGAGATTGAAAATTTATCCGAAAACACAGTAGAATATCAGAATAAGCACTAGAGAAGAGAATTTAGCCAAATAAAAAGACAGAAAAGAAAATTTTTACACATTTTCTTTTGAAAAACATGGGAGAATGGAATCAAGGCATTGAAATCCTTTTTTTATTATAGTTTATTTTTAGATGCTGTGTTTTATTTTTGTACTTTGATGCCATGGTTGGATAAACTGGAGGTTTTTGGACTAGTTTTCCAAACTATACGAATTCGATATTTAATTAACGAAAAACAATTTAGGGATTTCGTACGAAAGATTTTTCGGCTTGAAAATGGTCCTGTACAAAAAGATTTCATTTGTAATGAAGCAACGTTTCCTTGAGTAGATGACTTTTACTAGATTGGGGAAAACTTTATTTTGTGGAACGGATGTATTTCCAGTTTTCTTTCTAGTTATTAAGTTTTCTTCGATTATTGGTTGCTTGTTATCGATGCGGCAATTATTTGCTGGTAATTTATAAGCGTAAAAGCTAGTTTCCAATTATAAGAAAATCTATTTGTTGAATTAGCGTTGTTATTGAAAAAAGTGATGCAATACATGTTTATTATAAATAATGCTTATTAAGAGATTATTGTCTTCGTACTATAAATGCAAGGGTTATTTTTCACATTATTTAGTGTCTTAAATGGGGAAATATTCTATTGAGGGAACAGCGGAAATGCTCTAGAGCTTATATAACTTTCTTTACTTATATAGATGCAAATTAGCATGTATTGATAATACTTATATGAAAATCAATGAAGGCTGAAACTCAAAAGAATATATTATTATGTACAGAAAATTAGCTTAAGACCAGTGGTACAAACAAGAGTGGGGGGAGGGGGCACGGGTCCGAATATCCAGATACCCCTTGTTATTTTTTCGATTAATTTTAATCGTGTGTATATAGTACGTAAAATTTAAATAAATATTTGTTATTAGTACTTTATTTTATTAATGGTTTCTAAATATTTATTCACTGTTTAGTTTATGTTGATTTTTGTTTCCGACAATCTACAAAATCAAAATAATAATGTTTGGTATCATATTGGGATACGATACGAGAGTGGCGGACTTTTAATATTGGACTACCCGCTTGAAAAATTCTTGTGTTTGCTACTGTTGAAGATCAAAAATTTTTAATTAAAAATGAGTATCGAAAATCTCAAGATGTTTATTTATATAAATAAATCACGGCATTTGTAGTTTCTCTTAAAAAAAGGCTTATCAAGTATACATTTTACATGATTTCCAAATGTTTTCACAGAGCATTTTATTTCTAAAATAGGATAAATACGGTTTGATATCATTTTAATGGTTTCAACACTAAAAGAAAATTTCTTTGTTGGAATTGCATTTTTGGGGCTTCAATAATTGCACTTACGTTCAATATTTATAAAGCTGTAAAAAAAAAATTGTTTACAAATATTTATACAATTTTTCTCACTAATTAATGCAATTAAAATTTATTTTTATAATTGAAAATACTTTGTATTAATGTATTCACTTGAACAACGTATTCTATTTTTAAAAAAAAAAAAAAATGATGGGAGCCAAGCATTGATTAATGTTTTGAATACGCATTTTGTCAGCTAATAATATAATTTACCTAATTACTACACCAAATTTTTTGAAGAAATAAGTTAATGATTTTTATTTAAATTACACTAGTAATTACAACCTTATATAATTAAATTAGTATATCGTTACAAGCGAGTTCTAGTTTCATTAAAAATTGAGATTTTCACATTTTTCTGTAATATCTACACAGATTCGCTTCTAAGCAATTTTTTTAATAGAGCAGTGACTCCTGGGGTCTTTAATGCCTTTCTGGAGAATCCACTAATGTCTGTTAGTTAATGTTAAGATTTTGAAAGACCTCACATATAAGTTGAAATATGTGTCATTCTAGGCTAGATCACCTAATTGCCCCCAATCAAAAAACAACTGGAACATTTATTTCAGTCAAGAGTATTAATTCAGTTTCTTATCATTTGCAACTACGCAGCCATTACCACAAATAAAATTTTGATTACATCAGTACTTCTCGAACTTTCAATATTTGTGATCCAATATTCAATCTTAAATTTCATCGTGCCCCCACCCATACAAAAACAATATATTGAATTCAATAATACTATACTTTGGCACTAAAGCTACAATACAATTTTAACCCCTTAAGTGCCAACGGCGTATATAAACGTCTTGCTCAGCCAAAGCATTCGTTGTTACGGACGTGTATATACATCTTTGAGAAGTACGATCTTTCTGTGTACTGCTATTCATAAAATTATTCCAAAGGCTTTGGAATACAATAAAATGAGCTTGACAGTGTTGGCGAAGGATTTACTTATTTATTCCTTTTCTTCCTCTCTTTCCCTAATACGTCACTTACGCACGACTACGTGGAAAACGGTGGCATTGGGAAGCGAATCACGTATTTTTAAATCGGTAGTTAAGGGATTAATTGTAATCGGTACAAATTTTAAAGAAAAGTATTAATTTTTGTATATAATTTATATGTAACACTCCCATGGGGTCAATGGTACTTATTAAACTTGCTCTTAAAATATCTGAATACTTGCGACAACTTTTTTTTGAAAAAATGAAAATATGGGAATTTTTAAATTTATTTAGTATATTTTAAGAAAAAAATCCTAATATTGAAAACGGAAAAAAAATTATTATTATTAAAATGGGAAAATCTGGTCTAAATGTACAAAAAATTACATAAACGGGTCCCGTTCTGTACAAAAATTTATGAACAAATTCTCAATTTTCAATTTTTTGTGTTACTTTGTTATTCATGTTTAAAATGACGTTCAGGATAAAATATATTTTAATTTTTACAAAAACTAGAGCACTTTATTTTAGTAATTATATAAAATTGCTTAAAAAAACAGTGATTATATTCACATAAGGGACTGTAAATTTTGAAATGAAACAGTGATTGATAAATCTGAAGGTCAAAACACTCCTACTGTTACGTAGAACATACACACAAAAAATTCAGAATATTTTCAAAACCTTTTGAACAATCGCTGTCCCCATTTGAGTTTTTCGAAAAAAAAAAACACGTTTCGAGTAAAACGAATTTTAAAATTTGACATCTTGTGTAAAGTTATGACATTTGCATTTACTACAAAACTTGTAATTTTTGTTCTAGTGAATGGAAAATTTAAAACTTGGTACTTTTATTAAGCTAATAAAATGACATATAAAATAAAATCATAAGAAAAATTTATCAGTTTTTGAAAAAAATCATGATTTTAGGGTAGTCGGATACCTTAATTATAAAATACATTGCGTAGTACGGTAACATTTATAAGTATATTATATCAGTGTAGATGTATATTTATTTCTCATTATGTCAGAAAGCCTTTTTTTCTGTAAATTATTTTTTTTTAATTTTTTGTTTTCGACTTTTCAATATGTTCTCGTACAGTTCTCACCCCCCTCTCGTAGCGCGCCCCACAGTTTGAGATACACTGAATTACATGTTTACTCTTTTTTTTATAGTAAAAAAAAGTGTCTGAGATGTCTGTAGGAATAGCAGAAGCACAGTCTTAGGATTATTAAGGTTTCCTTATATCGCTCAGTTTTGTGTGGAGTTAGAGTGTACAGTGATCAAAATTTTAAGAACGGCCAATAAATAGTATTAATTACAAATCAAGATATGCAATATATAATTTTGATTATTTCATACAAGTTATATCATAAAAATATAACATGAGCCAATTTAAATGTACAAGGACACTACAACCTTTCTTTTCTTTTTGAAAACAAAATTTAAAAAATAAAACAACTTTTTTTATTGGCGTGCAAATGCTTTGAAAAGAGAAATATCGAATTGGATAGTACGGATAACAAATATTTTTGGTTTTTTTAGCATGTTGGAGAAGTATTGGTTTTATAGAAATAAAAACATTAAACAAAATATATTATTTTAACCCTTTATCTACCGACGGTGCTTATAAGTACCACTCACTTTAAAGTTATATAGAAAAACTTTTTTTTTTTTACGAATACTCTGACGATGCTTAGTAGGGATATTCTTTTAAGTCCCCTCTTCCAAGATATACGGCAGCACAGGCTCTATGATGAGCATTTTAGAGAGGAAGGCGAATAGTTTCATAGCAGAAATTGCATTTTCAGCGGATTGCGAAGATTGTCATTTTTGTTGGGAAAAAATTAGTTAATGTTAAAAGGTGAGGGTCTTACTTTTATGTATGTTAATGAAGACCTTAAAAACGATTTGACTATTTATTTTAAGTGAACAGTGTATATAATTAATTCTAAAGTTAAATATATTTAGTTAATTAATTAGCTCTATCTTTTTTATCAAATTTTCCAAAGTTGAGTATTTTGTTTTTGTATATCCCTTAAATTTCAATGTAGTGATTATAAAAAATTATTTCATGAAAAAAAACTGCAGTAAATCATAACGTGGTAGATAAAAAGTTACAAGAAATATAAATTAATATTTATTTGAACCGTTGATTTTTAAGGAGTATTTGCTTGTTGAGGCTGACATATTGCTTCAAATTTACTTGTTTTAACTTAAATTTAAGAAATAGTGATTATCATTAAAATTGTTATTACCTCAATCTCTCCAAATATTTAGACTAGAAAATTCAACTGGCACTTGAATTTAAATTAATTTTGAAATTTAGAATTTCCCTCTGTGTTTCTCAAAGATTCACGGTAAAAAAGGCTCTTTGACATCCTCAGCTGGAATTGTTATTGTAGTTATAAAATTCATCATTATTAAAGTTATTAAAAAAATATTTAGATCTTGCCAATATTTAGAAGTATTTTCTCAGAGCAAATCAGTGGACCTGGATTTGATTCACTTTTCGAAAATGTTAAGCTAAAAGCATTTCAAGGTCTGATATCTTTCATTTAACAACAAAAAAGGCAAATATGTTTAAATTAGAAATAAATTTGAATGTGTGATACTTATTTTTTTAAACACAATTAACTCAATTTCAAAGAATTGTCTCATATTATAGGTTGTTGAAAATTTATGTTCAAAGACAAGTAATTTTCCATAAAAATACAAACATTTTTTAATTCTTTTTTACGCTTAGAGAAATTATAATTTCTTATCTGTTTATTTTTTTTTGGTAAAAAAATACATCTTATTAGGGTTTTCTTACAGAAAAGGAAAGTTTCAATTATGAAGAAACATTTTTTCGTACTTTTTGTTTTTACTACACCCGAGTCTTTATATTTCCTATTATGCCAGCTCCGAAGGCTTAATTAAATCTGTCGAGAGCTGAAACGATGTCCCGTTGGTGTGGTGTGGTATCTAGGAGAAGGAGGTGCCAGCTCTGGTGTCGTCCACGTCACTTGACAATAGTTCAAAATTACGTGGTCCGTTGCCAAAAGCCCTCGTGAAGCTGAACACTGCGACGTTAATATTCACTCACTCACTCACTCCGAGAGCTTAGTGGTAGCATGCCCGCTTCGTGAGCTTAAGGTTGCGGATTCGACCCCGGCTTGAATTGATAGTGCTTCTGGATGCTAAAATCGTAGACAAGCCTGTCATATGTGTCATGTAACATAGCCCTTCGGTATCAATTCGTCTCAGGTACGCTCGGCAAAATTAAATCACTGCAATATTCAGCATCTGATGACAGCTTGAATTAAAATGCATTCAAGCGTCCAATTTCATAGCCAGATTCGCCACTAGATGGTACCACCACTGAAATGAATCTCACATTTGAGGACTTGACGTGTCTGCAAAGACTTAGCTGCTAATATGCATCTCGTTAGGACAAAAAATAAGTTCTATTATTAGATTACATTACACTTCTCTCAAACAATTGCTCAAATACAGTAGAACCTGTTTTTGTTCGGTTCTTTTTTATGCGATTTTATTTTTGTGTGGATTTGTTTTGTGCGATCTTTTTTTCTGCAGTATATGAATTTCAACGGCTTCAGTGCTACTTTAATGCTTTCTATCAATGTACCAATGGCGTAACCAAGAATTTTAGACACCCCTGCAAAGTCAGGTTTTACCTTTAATATTTTATAAATTAGGTAGATACGTACAAGGTGTTTGTCATATGTTGGGCGCCCTAGATACCCGGGGTTATGGGGTTGCATGTTACGCCACCTTATTGTACTTACACACTTCTCATGACGCTCTCTTCAATAATTATAAATAGCGTCCTTAAAATGCACGTTCAGTTGTTTTCTCTCAACGCTCCAACAATCTGTTCTTGATTGAAGACGAAACTGTAAATGACTGTGGTATTATCAATAATTTGATAGATAGGACAAAAAAAAGAATTTTTTGTGAGTGGATAAAATATATGAAGGGGTACAGCTTTCCAACAAATTAGGAAAGCATTTCCTTAAAATAGACACCAATTCCGAAAGTATTAAATTTCAAAAAGAAGTTCAATCATGCATATCTGGTTATAGTAACAGTTAGAAGTAACTGATGAAACGACCTTCGTCACCAAACCTTATCTCTTACTTTATGGTGCCAAAAAATAAATCAATTGAAAATATATCTTCAAGTGTGACGAAAGCGATTTTGAACTAATTCTTCACATGAAGATGAGCACTTGGAATTACCATGAGTAGCTAGGAATTATGCATGTTCATTTTGTGAAAACTTCTCCATGTATACAATGCGAAACTAAAGGATTTTAAAATATTTTCTAGTGCAATTCAATTATTTGTCATGAAAGTACTTTTTCATATATTTAGTAAATGATTGGCATATTTTCTAAGTGAGAGGGACTTTTTTATGCGGTTTCTCTAAACCAGATAGTTTTTTTTTTTTTTGCATTATTTCGACGAATTTGTTTGTTATACACTCACTTCCAAAAGTTAAGCACGGAGAGGAAAATGCTAATTTCCGGAAGCCAATCAGAATTGAAGAGAATGCTAGGATGCAATTCACAGCACAGGTAGATGGAAGTATGCAAATAAGTTAGGAAACAGCCAATTGTGCTTTCATGTGAAGAAATATGCAAAAAGGGCAGTTTTATAAGAAGCCAGCTTTATGAAGGGTTACAGAAGTTGATTGTGTGTGTGTAAGTGCTGATAGAGGGTGTTTTAATCTTTCAATTGTTGTGTTTCAAGATTTGTTTTCAAGACATACGTGTTACTATGACTTCCAGAAAACGAATGGAAGATTCTGAGCGCTGGCGTGCTGTAAGGCGCATTGAAGCAGTGCAGCCGATCACAGATGTTGATCTTTTCTTCGGCGTTCATCATTCTGTAATTTCACGTTTGTGGAAACAATTCCAAACGACACAGACAGTTGTCCGAAGGCCCGTAGGCGGTCACCCAAAGGTTACAACCCCCACGGAAAATCAATATATTGCTGTTGCAGCCAAGTGGAATCGCAGAGTTACCTGCACATGGTCACATCTATGGTTACAGTGTCCATTGGTAAGGTTATATCTGCAGCTACTGTTCGCCGAAGAATACATATGGATGAACTGTATGCTCGGGTACCTTGAGTTTGTGTTCCTCTATCCGTCCAATCAAGAGGGGAACGATTAAAGTGGTGCTGGGAACATGGAAATTGAACAGTGTTTGATTAGGGCAATGTCATGTTTACTGATGAGCCAAGATTTTCTCTGGAGCCAGATGACAAGCGTATAAGGATATGGCGTAAACAAGGAACACGCAATCATCCCCAAAACATCACCGAACATTACGCATTCCAAGGCGGAACCATTATGGTGTGGGCTGGAATTTCATTAGGATACCGCACCGACCTGCACATCTTTAAACGGGGTTCTGTGACTGCTGTCCGGTATCGAGATGAAGTCCTAGAACTCTTTGTGAGATTGTACGCTGCCGCAGTTGGTATTACTTTTGTTTTAATGGACGATAACGCACGTCCCCATAGAGCTGACATCGTCAATGACTACCTGGAGAGAGAAGAGATTGCGTATGTGGCGTGGCAAGCATATTCGCCCGACCTTAATCCCATTGAAAATCTTTGGGGTGCTCTACGTCGTGCAGTACCTTCACGTTTCCCACCTCCAGTCACTCTTATTGAGTTGGAAACTGCTGTACAAGAAGAATGGCGATTGCTTAATTCTACAGTGGTTGACCACCTAATTGAAAGCATGGTTAGAAGGTGTAAACTTTGCATACAGATGAGGGGGATCACAAAAACTATTAATGTCCTTTTTTTTTATTTAATTCTGTTTATTTTCACTTTACATTTTTCTGTTTAAGTCTCCAGTATGACATTATCTGATAACTTACAAAAATTTAATATTGTTTTCATTTCTGTATATAATTATTGATTTTGTTTTATGTATAAACATATATACTACTTTACTGCCAAATTTTGTGTCCATCAAATAAGTTTTTTTTTGTTTTGTTTGTATTTTACATCTTCGTGCTTAACTTTTGGAAGTGAGTGTATGTAAGAATTTACGAAATGTTCGAATATTTTTTAAGCGGTTATTTTTATGAGGACCCTGTCTACCACACGAAAACCGATCCAACTGTACATTTTTTAAAACCTATGAAAATTCGAATTAGAATGAAAATATATGCTATACACAAAATACTTGATTGAGGCATATTAAGCAAATAATATGCATTAATTTTACTTCATTCTCATTTCCATATATTTTACAAGTTTTTCCTACACCTATTTAAATATAAACCACAATTACCTTTTCTTTAGAAAAGAAAAAAAAATATATGACATCAATTTATAGAAGCATAAAGAATTCTCATATTTTTTTCTTTAATAAAATGATTAATGTTTCTATTTTTTCTGTATAAATGTGAATAATTATTATTTCTCGTAATGCAAGTCTCAAGAATGAAAAATCTGCAACATTTGATTCACAAATCGTTAAAAAGTAAAATCACGCAATGAGAACTTATTCTTCACCCATTATTTTTATTTATTTATTTGTTCATTTCTCATCTCATTGATGCTAATGGTTATGAGGGAAAATCTATTTCAGATACAATTCAGAATACAATGAAAGTAAAAAAAAAATAAATAATAACAATAGAATCTGTAAATTACCATACTTTGAAAAGTTGCAAAACTTTATGATGACTGTACCACTCCATATGTAGAAATAATGCAATTTCTTCTGCATTTTCAACCTGATAGATGTGTTCTTTTATTTGGAGAATGCTGTTTTATGCTTCTTAATGCTGATTTTAGTCGTTTCCGCAACATGTTTCATTCTTTGTTATTAATGTCAGTTTTTCTCAGCAATTTTTTACGGGAAAATAAGGGAAAAAACGAAATAATTTGTGATCGTCTTTGTCGCTTTCCCCTTGACTGAATATTTAATAGGCATTTCTTTTAGCCTTTTTAATGTATTCTGGATGTAGGTATAATAGTTTGTTCTGTGAAACTGGTATTTATTACAATAGTTTTCATAAGAAAAATTCTCCAAGTATTTAAATTTTGGAATGATTCTAATTACTCTTTTTACTTCTTTTGTTCACATTCTTTGCAGAGTTTTGTGCATTCTATAAATTTATTCTGATATCAGACTTTGTATATAAAAATTTCCAAGGAAACCAGTTCCTATAAGACTTTAAAAAATAAGCATTTACATACAGTTAGACCCCGCTTAACGCAGGGTATACGTTCCATCAAAGTAGAGCGTTATATGAAACAGCGTTAAACAAGGTTATCTCATGTAAATAATGGGGCTAGGGGAAGATGGATAGAAAATTGGCCAGGTACTTTACCATTAAATTTATTAATTATGTGTTTTATAACAATAAAACAAAAATGTATTTCTTACAAATATAGAAACATAATAAATGCATATACATATAAAAACAAATAAAATTCTAAGTCAGTGCGTTTACATTTCAGATCATACAGTATCTTCTGTATTTCCCATTTTCTGCCTTTTTATCAAGAAAACATCTATTGTAATTTGCGTTTTCCTTTTGCGCTCTGTGAGAAGTTGTTGGTAAGTGGATATTGCATCCATAGCGCCCCGTTTAGCCTTTGAATTCCTGTCAAAATTTGCTTCTGCTTTTTCTTGCTGCTTTATTTTCGTGTTTTTTTACTATCATCCATGATAAAAACTAAAACCCGTAATATTTGTCACTATTGCAATCGTTATATTATATAAATTTATACTTGCAATAACGTTAACAAAAGTTTGAAACAATAAAAATACTTTCATATAAGACCGCTGGAAAGAAGAAACACAGATAAACTGCTTCGGATATCGGGAAGTCTACCGCGGTGTGTAATTTTGGGGAATATTACAATTCAAATAAAAGAGCGTTAAACCGAAACAGCGTCAAACGGGGTCTTACTGTATTTACAGTTTAATAAATTCAAATTTAATTATAGATCTAAGAACTGAGAGTATTAAGACACTTACTTATTTAAGTACTTTTTTGCTGATGTATTTTTTTGAATTGGTAGGGCACATACATTTTGAATTTTTGCGGCTACTGGAAGGAGATAAAAATATTTTGTATCGTGTTCCGGAAAATAAATTGTAATATTTACAAAATAAAAAAAATAAGTTTACTAAGCATTGCAATGCTATATTAAGTGCACACTTCCTTAAATACACAGCCTTCATACTATTTACTTCGTTATTTAAAATAATATAATATATATTAAGAGAGAATGTGCTTCGAATAATCACTAAAAAAACTTTCTTTTCTGTACTAGGTCATAAATTCTGCAAGATGTTAATAGTATAAGGAGAAGCAATGTGTCAAAAATTATAATTTTTTTTAAATGTGTAAGAAATATTTTATTATTTCTTCAGATGAATCAGTTTACTCCTGCTTTTAGACATATATATATATTATTCTAAATAGTATCTCTAAAACAAAAAAAGCAAAGGTAAAAATTTATTTATAAATATTATATAATAATGAATACTTGGGACTATAATATATATATAATTTTACAAATATTAATGTTGAAATTTGAATAAAAATGATTTATTTTTTCGATAAAAATATATGAAAAATGTCTACACATAACTTAGAATAAAATTAACTTGCAAAATTAAAAATAAACCACAACCATTCACTATTATTAATCGTTATTTTATTTTTCTTTATACAAATGCATACATGCAACATTTTTTTTTTTTTTTTCATTTTATACATAAGACAACGTCTTACGACTCATCTGTTCTCATTTTATTTTTGAATATTTTTTCTATTCAATATAAATTATCAAAATAAAAAATAACTATAAATGTGGAATGAAAATAGCAGAAATAAGGTCAGGCCTAATTTACAGATTAAAGCGAACTTGCTATTTTTGGTTTGCAAATTGTTGAAATATAAAATCTTGAGGATGAAATAATAAACCTTCGAATTTTCACATCATGATTTGCTGGAAAATATACTATATCACAGGTGTGTATTTTTCAGCCATTAGTTTTATTTTTATCTATTATATTATCTAGTCATATTTACTAGTCATTTTCCTTTTTTTTCTTCTTTTGTTTGGAAAATAAGCGGGGTGAGAAATTCGTATACAGCTAGCGGTTGTCAACCCACGTTTCATGCATTGGAGGAAAAATTTGCCGTATGATGAATATATTGTAACATTGTGACCCCGTTACTTTACACCCGTGATTCCCAAAGTGGTCTATATAGACCCCCAGGGGTCTATGATGACCGGTAAGGGGTTCACATCTGCGAAAAAATAATTTAGGGCTCCATGAGGTGTAAATGGGGATCTATGATGGGGGCTCTCATTAAACCAAATCATGATTTTATTTTAAAAAGAAAAGTTAGTCGCGTGGGAAACAGATTTTATCTATTTAATAGATTTACTAATTTTAATAAGGTTAATTTGTAGTTACAAGGTGACAGCAGAAACCTTATTAAAAACAAAAACCATGTCTGCAATTTTGGCTTTAAAAAGACATACCTGTCATTTATCACCAATTATGGAATATCGTAAGCACATTTTTAATTAATTTATGAACATGGTTGGCAATCTCCAAAACTAAAAAAGAAAGAGGGGAAATAAGTTCTG
This sequence comes from Trichonephila inaurata madagascariensis, assembly GCA_019973955.1. Taxonomy (NCBI): domain Eukaryota; kingdom Metazoa; phylum Arthropoda; class Arachnida; order Araneae; family Nephilidae; genus Trichonephila; species Trichonephila inaurata. Next base: position 39,271 of record BMAV01009494.1, read on the forward strand.
AACACTACTAATCGAGGAGATTTATTGTTAAACCTGACACAATTGATTCCAAATGTGGAAAAATTGTTATTGAAGCACCAGATTTACTCCTCTCTTTAAAAGCGTCTGTTAGTTGCTCATTTATTATATGTATTATTTAAATTATAATTTAATTAACATGTTTTTTCTTAAGTTTTAAACAACATACTTCACTTCAGTTAGAAATTTAAATAGTTTAAAGTAAGTAGATCTATACCAACTGTCAAAAAGACACTTAAATTGGTAAATCTGTAAAAATTCAATATTAGGTAAGCAGGGGTCTACCTGAAACCGAAAAACATGACAAGGGGTCTATAAAATAAAAAGGTTTGTGAACATCTGCTTTACACAGTAGCGTTAGGGATCACACAGCTAATTACCAAATAAAAAAAGACGTTTTATTCTGGAGTAAATAATAAAACGAATGTTATTAAATTTTGCAGCCTTTCGCTGTGGAAAAGTTCTTGTTTAAAGTTCATTTGCTACAACCGTGGCTCTGCCGAATCCGGCACATCCTCTTTCAGGAAGTAGGCAAAGTCCATTTCCCTAACTTCTTGAGGTGCGGCTGCCCCGTAAACTCAACCGAGCGTCTTCAAAAAGCCCAGAACTTTTCAGACCGAAGTCATTTCGTAAAATGGAAAGAGATCAAGGGGCGTCATCAACTTCCGAGCCGACCATTTAAATTACCCGAGCCGGTCACTCTCACGCCCACAATCACCTCTCGTTGGCGCGTGTAACTGATCTGCACTCGGCTCTCTTCTCTCTGGTCCTAGTTCATTGATGCGTGGGGACAATTGGCCGGCACCTTTCACCCCCACTGCGAAAAGGCATTAAATCGGCCGAGAGCTTAAACGTCCTCCCGTTGGGTTTGGTGTGGTAGTTAGGAAAGGGGGGATGACAGCTCAAGTGTCGTCCACGTCACTTCATGTTTCAAAATTACGTGGTCCGTCACCAAAAGCCTTTGCGTAACCTAACAACGAATTATATTAGTGCGACGTTAATATTCACTCACTCACGCGAAACGGCATCGTTCTTGCCATCTGGAGGCTATAACTTGTCTTGTCACAATTACACCGATGATGTGTCTTTGTATCGACATACAGACTCTATTCTTCATTTATGTGGCTTGCGGCCCAGATGTGCGAGAGGAAATCAACACAAAAAGGCCGTTTCCCGAGGATTCCTTCCTGTAGACCTTAATGACTAATGAGGGTCTGTATGTCGACTTCAGAAGAAGTGTGGCGACATCAAAGTCATTTTTCGAAACAGTTCAAATGTGTTATGTCTTTAGACATTGGTAAAAATATCCGGTCCTTTTCTTTAGAGTTACAATGTCCCATCTGGACAGCTAGATTCCGGTAAGTCATATTTGACATGTATAGAAGTTCTGTAGTAGGGGAGTTCTGCTAATGTGCAGCCGTCACAACATGCATTCTGGCATCTCAATGCGTGAATGTAAATTTTAAAAGCTATTAAGAAACTCGATTTTGACACTAACTTTGAAGCATTTGTATGACTTTTGTTTTTCTCTTGGAATAAAAGCTCGATTCAAAATATCCCACAGATTTAAGTTAAATTGCTTGCGCATGAATAACAAAAAATATTTTTAAAAAATATTTTTCTCTTTAACTAAGTTTTTACTAAAATTGAGTGATTTGTATACAAACTGACCCCATTACTTTAACTTTTCAAGAAATTTAGTATATGTATATGGGATGAATCTCCAATCCTTCAAGTGTCAGCTGGGGTAAAACCTACCAGAACCACTCAATCCGCCTCCCGCATAAAGAATTTGACTTCGACTCCAGCGAACTTACGAACCATGTGAACGAACGACGCACTGTTTCCTGATCGACGCTGAAAATAGGACTCGTTTTGTCATGGCTTGGAGTGCAGACTGCTTTGCTGAATATAGAAATAAAATATAATATGATAAACGGCTGCACGTTGCATTTCTCCTGTCAATATAAGAATTACTCCAATACATGATATATATATATATATATATATATATATATATATATAATGACTATATACACGGAACGGAAAAATATGGTGTGTAATTTATCCACTTACTTATTTTGAAAAAGTTTGAAATATCTTAAACTTTATTGCGTCACATATATACACTACTAGTAATGGTTGCATATTAATATATGTTTTAATATCATATTGCATACTAAAGTATTTCATTAAGAGGACTTAGTGCGATTCAATTGAAAAAATCAGACAAAAATACAAATTATTTTTTTTTAGTCTAAACTATTCATTATATAATTTTCTAGCCTCACGAAATTTAAAAGCAGTACAGAGTATGATTGCTTTTATATTATTTTTTTATTTACATTCCAATGGCAAATAAAAACTTTAAAATTGGTTTATCTCAAAGAGAAAATAACTAGTTTATATTCAATTAAAATGCAAAGGTTTCTTCTATTGAGCCAAATGCTTTTATATTTTTTTTACCTATTGATATTTGCACATGTAAAAAAAGTTGGTACGCATTTTTGAATGAAAGCAATATTTATTTTATTTAAAAAAAAAGTTCGATTTAGAATTTGTGCACTTTTTAAAAAATTTTCAAAAAGTATTCATAAAAGAAGTATTTTATAAATATTATTCGATTTATCAGAAACACATAGCAAATCTAGTTATATGAAGTAGGATTCAAAAGTTCCTATATATATATATATATATATATATATATATATATATATATATATATATATAATATTACGAATTAAATTGCTGAAACACATCCTCTATCTAAATAAAAACCCATGAGTAACAACACACTTCTGACATGGTTTGTAAGAGACATTAAATAATTTCTGGAATCCATTTTAGCCATGTGCTTTAATTCAGCTTGCGCGATGATTTTTTAACTTCATCTGCAGATTAGTCTACATTTAACATGAGGGGAACGATATATTGACAGACCCTATGCATGCTAAGATCCTTAGTTAGTATCAATTGTCACGTGGCCGAGGATATTCCAACTGATCCTTTTTTCTTTGAAGCCTCTTCTTATGTACCGTCGCAGAAATATTTTCATTGTCTTCAGCGGTGCGGAAAGTCTGCGGACGAGCAGAGCGTTTGTCGTATTCAACACTTTCCCAACAATCTTCTCTAAAATGTGATCAAACGTCAAAAGCTTGCGTTCGCAATAATGTATCACAGCCTTGCACCTGTTTCAAGATTTTGTAAGTCTCCGTATATGTAGCACTTTTTCCCATATATAAAAATTAATATCCATTATCCGCTCAACAAACGTAATTTCTTTCAGTCACCAACGCAAAATATGACGCCGTGGTGACCCACTGACCACGTGATTTGGAACAATTTTTTTTATATAAGGGGAAGAATGCAATAACACACAGAAATGTTACTGTAGTCACTCTACTGCAAAAAGTTTCCGAGTTATAGGCTCAGTCCGAGAACTTTTGAATCCTACTAGTACATAGTTTGACGTACTAGCAAATCAAATTTCATACTCAATTATTGTAGGAGAAGTAGCAGTTTTTAATCATTTTATAAATTTTGAATTTCTCTTTAATAAAGTTTATACTATTAGCTTTTTGCATCATTTTGAGCACGAAAAATGTTTTACTTATTACACGTACACATAAATTATCTGCAAAACAAAAAATCATTAAATCAAAGATTTTATTATAAATATTACCATGTCCTTTTAATACTATAAATATGTGTAGTATTTCTTAATTTATACACTTTAATCAATGTGCACATCTCTCTCTGTCTGATAAAACGTTTTAATCTTATTTCAAAACTCTGATAAAATAAACAGGGTGGGTAAAAGTTCAAAGAAATAGAACATGTTTATTTGCTGCCAGAAAACTCAAATATTTTTGGCAAGTGAAAACGTTACTTTCTGTCACGAACAGTTTGTAAATTCATTTTATTGAACTCCACGAAAGATAAATTACGCCTTCCAAAAAAAAGCAAGAGACGCGATAAACTCCTGTATTATCAGTTTCTTAAAGTTATCGTTCTAAAGTTAAATATTAATTTTAGGTCCTTCACTCTAACATATATATAAAAGTTTGCTGGCTTTCATTAATCAATTGTCAATTTTATTCGAAATGAGAATTGCTCAGACGATTTTTGTGATGGCTTCTTCAAAGAATGATGTCACGAAATAGGGAAGAGTAATGTATCATGCAAGGTTAGATTAAAAAATACGAAAAAGAAGAATAAGTTATTACCTGCCAGCTGTTATCTATAGACGTTAACATTAATCATATTTGCCCGAAACAAAAGATAGGATAAAATTAATTTTCGGATCATGAGTTTATCTTTTATCTGGGTTTCAAAAATCAATGCAACTTTAAAATCTCAGCGTTTGAAAGAAATATATTACATTAAGTTGATGTTGCTTAAGTTAAACTAATCACAATTGCAAACGGTTATTTTTTGAAAATATACAGAAATAATATAAACAGATTCCATATATTTTTCATATTTAGCAAACGCGTACAACAAAACATTTACAAAAAAGAATATTTGTTTTTTTTATATGCATTCTTTAATTGTAGAATTATTGCTACTGATTCTTTAAGAAACATTAAGTATTAACACTGGCTTTTTAGAAATTTATTTTGCTCATCATTCATTACTAGCATTTATAAATTCAAATAATGTTTGATTTTTTTTTATTCAATACAAAGGAAAACTAGCTAACACTCGCAATATTTTTCTTACGGCTGTTGACTACGTTCGAAACACCGTAATTTTGTCAAAGCGTATAAATGAATATTTTTTTTTAATTTTAATATCACTTGAATTAGTATATATAATTCATTTAAGAATATAAAAGTAAAATGATGTTTAAAATTTACTTATTATGGTAAAAAAATGAAGAAATACATATTTTCATGAAAATTGCTTCTATAACATTTTTCTTATATATTTGAAAAATTCCTGAGTTACTATCAATCGAAATTATAAAGAGTGTTTTTTATCAATATATATGTACTCTGATATACTGAAATATGAATAAATCTAATATATTTTTAAAAAATCATGGCTTAGACTCTGCACCGAAGTCTTATCTACGTATAGGCAAAATATTGTACTTATAGAAGTATTTTCTGCTAAATCAGGTTGTTCTAAAACTATAATTTTTTTTTTCTTACAGCATTATATTTAGATAATTTTTAGAACAGTTTTATATGTATATTCCAATTAAAGTGATACTAAATATAATATATATTAATCTTTACGCCTTTGCAAATCACGTTACCAAACCTAATAAGATACCTTAAAAATAAATCTAATGTCTAAAGTAGTTTTAATTATAAATGTTTAAAATATTTATCAATTGAATTAATATATCTTATAGCCTAAGTTGACCATTTTGTTTAAATAAAGACATCACGAATTCCAAAAACTTCTCTAAATACTGTCATCTCTATTATTACTGCGTTTGATCTTGCGTGAGAACATTTTCCACTATACACTGTATATCACAACATTTGGTGATGTATTTTGATTTGACGAAATTGGCAGAAGGTATAAAACCTAAGTTCCATTAATATTTCTTTTTTGTAAGAATTTCTAAATTATTTCAACTTAATTGGATCAATAACATCAAATATCGAAATTTTTTTGTAGTTTACTTTGTAGAAAAATATTTCCAAATTGTTCGCAAATATATTTTTCATAAAATGCATGACCATAGAATAATTCTACGTTCTACTCAAGCATGATTTATAAAGCTGGTTGCTTCCTTAAAATTATGAGTGTTTCACTTTTTAAAAAGAAGAATAAAAGTTCTTAACTCTCATATGTTATCAAATATATGTATTAATATGTGATCAATACCATAATGTTATTATAAATGTGTGTGAAATAATTATTTTTCAGACCTTTATGAAAACGAAATATTGTAATTATATTATTTAATGTTCAATCAATACATATAAGTGATAAGCAACTCACTTATTCTATCACTCATCATGATGTCTCCGAAATTATGAGCTGCAAACTTGAAATTTGAGTGGTATGTTTCTTTTTTTGATCAGAGATCCGCCAAGAAATAGTTTTACAAGAATCGATTCTGAAGTGAAATAGTGAAGGCGAAATAGACAGTAATTCCCGTTTTTGAACTATTAGACATACAGATAAAATTTAGCTGGGATTTTTTTCAGTAGAGATCCACTACGAATGGATTTTTTTTATATCAGATGTACAGACGTAAAATTTTTCAAGCATTTCTTCTGTCAAGTAAAGATCTGCTAAGAATAGAATTTTTTATATATATTAAACATACAGACGTGAAATTTGTCAAGTATTTCTGCTGTCGAGTAGAGATCTGCTAAGAAGGGATTTTTTAATATATATTAGACGTATAGACGGGAAATTTGTCAAGTAATTCTGTCAAGTAGAGATCTGCTAAGAATGGATTTTTTTATATATATTAAACGTATAGACGTGAAATTTGTCAGGTATTTCTTCTGTCGAGTAAAGATCTACTAAGAATGGATTTTAAAAAGATTGATACCTAAGGAGGGTATATAATGATGACGCACGCGTTAAAGATACACTTCGATTTGAGAAATTTCAAGTCCTGTCCTTTTTTAAATAAAGAGGATAGGGCTATATGAATATTTATCAATGTAAACAAAAGCTCAATGCTTAGATATCAAAAACTTAAGGTGATAAGTTTCCTTAAGGTGATAAGTGACCTTTCCGACTACGTTCAGAAAAGTGATTTTAAAAAACGCATAATTGCATAATTTTCATGATATTTAGTGTCACAATTGGATTAGAATACATGTAAAAAGTTGTTTTTAAGGACATTTTGACAAAAAAAAATATTTAAATACAATATTTTGGCAAACAATTAACTTAGAATAACCTTTCTTCAAAATGTTCTCCTTTTGTGACAAATACTTCTATTGTAATAATGTTTTGTCTGTATATAGCTTAAACCTCTGTGCAGAAGCTCAATATGATTTTTGAAAAATTCCCATTATTTTTAGAGTTACAACCATTTGAATTAATTTTTGGTGCTTTTTTCTTAAAATTTCTCTTCTCTGTTGTCGTAAAACATGCATAACCCCACTTCTAAGTTATATATTTCCAAAATTTTAGTTGAGGCTCTTTACAGAGGGCTGAACTATAGACAGGCAAAATATTATGATAATAGAAGCATTTTTCACAAAAGGAGATTGTTTTGTAAATGGGTCATTCTATGTTCATTTTTTGTCAAAATATTGTACTTAAATAATTTTTCATTTTAATACTATTCTTAAAACAATTTTATATACATTTTCTAATTTAAATGACAGTAAGTATCATAAATATTATTCATGTATACGATTTTGCAAAATCACGGTTCCGACCAAAGTCGGATACCTTAAAAACAATTTATAGCCATACAATATAGTGAAATATCAAGAAAAGAGCAATTGGTATAGTAGCATATATGAGAGATAAATGAAAATACTCTCTCTCTCTTAAAACTTAACTGTCCATTCATGCAAAAGACATAATATTTCTTTTCTAAATCACTTTATAGTTCTTTTACACGTATTGTTTAGTTAAGAACATTTCTATAGCTCAACTCCCTTTTCTATGATGAGTTCTGACGGGAGAGCCATTGTGCTGAGTCATGGTCAAGAAATGTGGGAGTCGAGAAGAAATATGCGATTGTATACTAATGCCCCTTCCATTCCGATTGTAATGTCTTAGAACGGGAGAGGACGACTGAACCCATGCCCCACTTTTTTACAAGTAGTGGACATTTCGAAGATTGGCCATATTCAGTTTGAGGGACCGTATAGAAATCTTCGAAGTAAGTGATGGTTAAAACGAGATAGGATATTGGAAATTCAATTAAGTTTTTAGTCAATTTTAAGTGAAAAAATACTTTTTTTTAATTTTAATTCAAAAGACGCAATATTTGTTTTTATTTTTTTATTTAAATAATAAATTAATTGATAAACAATAATTTTTTGAAACTTAAAATGGTTGTTTGATTTTTAACAGCAATGTGTTACACACTTATGTCATAATTATTTACTACTTTATATTTTCGAACAAAAAATTAAAAAAGAGTTAGTTCTTAAAGAAATAATCTTGAGTGTTCTTACTATTCATTTAACATTTACAGCGTAATTTTTTATTAAAGTTCTGATAGTTTGCGATTTTATTTCAATATGTTATGGTTTATTAACACTATGTGTATTCCTTTTCATATACATACATATTAAATAGAATTAGGGATTGCAATACCAGTCCAAAAATCCCATACCGGTATTTGGTATGTTTTAGATCTTGATACCTGCATACCGGTTGTAATACCGGTAGTAGAAATTTTAGAAAAAAAAAACCCACAGGTGTTTTCTTTGTTTTATTTGCCAGATACTTTATTAGAGACTGTAAATATCACAAAAATAATTTGTAACAGATGAATTATAACAGTATATAAAAAATCACAAAAAAGAAAAGGAACATCTTATTTACACTATGCCACCGTATTCTTTTCATCATATGAATAATGAAACCAAACCGAAGTATTATCAAAAGATTTTTTATGTTCTTTGAAGTTATTCTTATTCATTATTATGGATATATATATATATATAATGAATCTGAAAAAAATATTTTGAACCCTAATATATGATATGCACACATACACAGTGAATACCAAACTCAACAATTTAAAATATATCGAAATATTGACACACTTTAAAATATATCGAAATATATACACACTTTGTTCACAACCTAGTTTTTACATATACGAATATTAGACTATGAATCTTACGAGTGTGCAATGTCGTTCTGAGCTGTAATAGGATAGTTTTGGCCCACCCCTTGGATGATTGTCACATTTCATCACTTCTCTTGATTGTACAGAGCAACTTGATATCCCTAATCTAATTAATTATATCGTTTAGGGAGACACAAACAAAAACGTATACTATTTTGCTATGTTAGCGATCCCTAAACATATAATGGAGACAGTTTTAATGATTTCTAGTAAATACCGAAAAACCGGTATTTATCTTTGTGAATACTGGTATTACAAAATTGTAGATATGAATCAAAATACCGGTATTCGGTATACCGGTATTGCAATCCCTAAGTAGAATATACCGACGTTATGTATATATAAATAATTTTGTAATGTTTAAAAAAAATTCACAAATATTCATGTTTTTGTCTTTCATAAAAATTAAAAGGTTATTTTATATTCAATTAGCAGTGCTAAGGTACTCAGTTTCAGTATCTCAACAAACTATCACAGATAAATAATAAAAATATTTAATCGTCAAAGTAACTGTTATTGTTTTTCTTAAATTTGCATAGCTAATATCTTCAGAAATACGAGATACCTTAAGAACCTTTTACATAATCCAATTCTAGTTTTTTTACAAGAACTTTACCAAATTTAGACTGTATAGTTTGCATGTTCATGTTACTTTGTTTCTTATTTTTATTTGTTGCCTCGAAAATCTAATTTATGAAATCAACTTCTGTGAGACAATGTATTAATTTGTAATACAATACATATAATTTACCTTAATTAAGTTATCATTGTTTCTCCCTTCAATTATATTAGCGTGGCCGCGGTAGCCGAATGGTATAGGTATCGGATCGTGGCTTACCTTATCACGAGTTCGAGCCCAGTACCACTGAAGACGCCGTGTAGGGCAGCGATGCACGTTAAATCTGTCGAGAGCTGAAATGTCCTCCCGTTGGTGTGGTGTGGTAGTTAGGAGAGGGAGTGACAGCTCAGGTGTCGTCCACGTCACTTGACCATGGTTCAAAATGACGTTGTCCGTCGCCGAAAGCCCTCGTGTATCTGAACAGTGCGACGCTAAAATTTAATCAATTATATTAGCTATCAAATTTTTAAGTCTATTTATTTTTATAAATATGACTGATTTTAACTCTCGGAAAATATGCGATACGTATTTAACTAATAAAAAAATTATGAAACCAGTATCCACGGATCAGATAATCAATATGTCAAGTATTATTGACATGTATTAACACTGAAAATATATTTATGTTTGAGTAGCAAAATCACTTATTCAATATTCGAAACGAAGCAGTAGACATATTTGTGTTATACTTATATCATGCGAAACCTTTAAAATATCCTTATTTTTAAGAATAAAATTTTTTAATGTGTTTTTAACGGTATTCTGATATGCTTCATCAAATTTTTAAATGTTCTTTTCGCAAGACCAAAATATAATTTTATTTAAAAATTTAATTGCACTATAATAAAAAAATAAAAATCTTCAAATTGTAATTGCTACCAAAAAATAACAACTTGTTGAATCTAACTAGCAGAAAAAAAGCATTTTATAATACATTATCATATGAACATGACTTCTTATTTATATTAAACAATAAATCACTCATTTTCTAATTTTTATTCAATCAGGGGAATTAATTTTTTTTTTTCATTTGAATGATGTACCACTTAAGACACGCGGTATAGAGTGGTGCCGATTCAAGTTAAATATTTAGGCTTCAAGGCCTACCGTGGTCGTGGTTTGGAATTTAGAGTGAGGTGGCAGCTAAGATGTCGTCTTCGTCACTTGATCATAGTTTAAATTACGAGGTCCATCGCCAATAACTATAGTAGTGCAACATAGTTTGACATTAATAAACTATCACTCACTCAGTTACACTGCGAAATAACAAGACAATTGGTAACACACGTTATAACTTCGAAACTGGAGCATGGGAAGAGTACGTCATTTAATCTAACACTTCACTCTCCAAACTTCCCCACCACTTTAGCGTGAGATATTTTAGTCTCAATATATTTAACCTTATATCAGGTTCTCTACACATTAGAATTTTAGTGTCACCATGACTGGAGCTTTTGACTTGGATTCATGACCATGACAACTTCACTACCATGGTCGCATGACTTTTCTCAAAAACATTAAAAAACTCGTTTTAATAAGCAAATATTAAATCGATTTTCATAAGCAAAAATGAAACCATCCTTTACTTAATTTAGAACTATTAATAAACTTTGAATAAAAACATAATTAACATTCTATCCAAATAATTACAAGTTCTAGCAGAAAAAAAATATACCAGCAACTCATTTAGCTTGCATCCGGTGTTATCGGTTTCATTTCAAAAAATAAATTTAATTACTACTTATATTTTAAAGATGCCTTATTTTTCACAATTATGATTTATCTGAGCAGCATTTAAATGCTCCAGCAAAAATGAATGTAAAATAAGACTAGCAAAACACTGAGCACTTTTTAATATTTTATGCTAAATAATCTATCGTCTAGATAAAGAAAACGTGGCGGTCAAAGAAAAATAATCTCAAAAATGTCACACGAGAAGATTTAAAACGTGTGAAGGGATTTATTAATGAAAATTATTGATTCTAACATTTTTTACACACTGAGAAATATCTTATTAAGGGGAGAGAAAAAAAAACTTTTTCTTGGAAGAAAATTAATTAAAGAGGCAACTATTTACAAAGGGATTATCATCCCCAGAAGAATTTGAAAAATAAAGAAGTTGTATTTTTCCAAAGGAAAAAAAAGAGCATTTAAATTAATTTATTCAGAAGTTACCATTCAAGTAAATAACAATGAGTAATATTTTATTTATTGTGATTCCACTAATAAAACTTCATTATTTTTGTTTCAAATGTATTTTACGAAAAAAAAATAGATATTCTAATTGTTACACACAAATGAAAATAAAATAGTGCACACAATTAATAAGGAAAAATTATTATACTTCGTGATAAATTTAAAAATACATTCATTTTGTTTTGCCATCTTGATGAATGAACTTCCCTATAAATAAAAAAAAGCCCCGAAATATTTTATTTATAAGAGAGATCTAATACAGTATGTGCGTAGGGTATACTTGGGTATTTCACTTCCCTTAAAACATTTTATGGGGGGAATATTCTGTGTCTTTGCAGTCTTTGAAAGGAGGAGGTGTCTTGATATTTTTATGTACACATTTTTTTGACGATCAAAAACTTAAAGGGGACAACACGAACATCAAAACGTGTCAGAAATACACTGGACCAAAGTGTTATTTGTTCCTTTCAAAGATCTCAGATTTTAGTTTCCTCGGCCTCAAGTGTTTTAGAATCATATAATTTTTGTTACAGTTTGGGGTTGGTCAGTATATGCAGGTAATGCAACATTGCATCACTTTGTTTTCAAAACCACGAACATGAAAACTTTTTAGGGTATACGAGGTGTGACACACACACGCACAAAAATAACTAGACTGATCAAAAAATCATTGTACTTCCCGAATCAGTTCTCCGTGACAATATCACCTTCAAAGCAGTTCCTTTCCACATTCAAACACATGCTGTCATTGCTCGTAAAAGTTCTGGAACGAGGGTTTGGAAGACCCTTCAGGAGAGACTCAGTTTTTGCCTCGACCTCTTCCACTGAGGTAAAATAGTTCCCTTTAAGCAAAATTCAAGTGTACAAATTTAAAAAAAAGTCCCTTGGGACAATACCAGATGAATAACAAAGATGCCTCATCACAATAATGCTTTTGCTGGTGAGAAACTACTTGACAGATGGGTGCATTGTCTTGGTGCAGTAGTCATCCATTACTCCCCAATTCTCGCTTTTTTTTTTCTTTTTTCGCAAAGTCTTTTTACTTCTTCAATGTAGTAATGTTGATTAACAGTCTGATCACTAATGTGAGTGGGAACCCACTAATTTCAAGAATTTTGACAATGTTTGGGTCTGCAACCACGGTCTACAATGACTTTGGGCGCCCAGCAGGTTCATCATCTTCCACACTGTGTGACCCTTCCCCTTGAAAACCACTTATAACATTCAAGCATATGTGCACGAGACGAAGTTCACTTCCATTAATCTTGGTTAGAATTTTAAATCGCCCTTCTCAAAATTTCGACACTTGCGACTCAATTTTAACTCATAATTTTTTCGCCCCCCCCTCCAAACAATAACAATGTATTGAATTCAATAACAATAATGTACTTCGACGTAAATCAACAATATAAATTTAATTACAAACCGTACAAATTATCAAGATAAGTATTGCGTTTTTTATATAATTTTATACATGACAAGCCCATAGAGTCACTGGTAATTGCTTAACTTGTTCTTAGCTTGGCATTGTTAAATCAATTACCAAGCACAATGTGCAGTACTGATATATAATATGATAATATTTTTTAAATGTTTTATTTTCGATGTTTGTGGGATAGGCTCGCACCCCCCTCGATGGTTTATCACGCCCCCTAGAAGGGCGTGCCCCACAGTTTGAGAAACGCTGATTTCAAATGTTTTCGTGTCTGTCTTAAGTTTAACAAGAAATTTAAATGTTGATCCGGCATTTTTTCAGCAAAATAAAGTTGTACGTATTCTCTTAGTGATGCCGTAATCCCAAATGGCGTGATTGGTTAAAGCGAAACCGGCCATATGGATAAAGGGGGGGGGGAGTCGGCTGACGGCATCAAAACAGTCGTGGCCAACTCAACACTTTTTTCAAGCTACGCACTTAGTCTCGATTTTTTTTGTGTGTGTCGCGCCTTTATATATTTTAAGTCTGTTTCTCTCACCACACACACTCGTACGTACGTATTAGTGTCATTGTAGCTAAATTGGCACGACGCGAATCTCACCATTTCCCACAAAAAATCGGACTGGTAGTTTTTTTTTCATATAAAATACGTAAGAATCTTTTTTGTTGTTTTGATGAGGCGTGATTCACTGGTTGCCACGGGTGACGATAAAATGTAAAAACCCACACGCTTCCTCGTGATTCTAATTGGTGAGGTCCATCGCAAATAGCCTTTGTGTTGTTTATATGTACATCACATTGATAAATAATTAACTGTCTTTAGGAAATTTAAATAAATTAAAATTTAAACAATAACAATTTTTATCTTTAATTTAAAAATTTTCTATATGAATATTGCCAGACAAATGTATATTTAATTTAGTATAGAGTTATTAGTATAGAGCAGCGTTTCTCAAACTGAAGGAGCACCCCCTAGGGGGCGTGAAAACTCTATGAGGGGGGCGCGAGCATATTGAAATGTCTAAAACAAAAAAAAAATAGTTTATTGAAATTAAATAAACAACATACATTCTGAAATAATAAAAAATAAAATAAACATTTACACCGATATAATACACTTATAAGTGTTACACACAATGTATTTTATAAATAATTTAACAATACTAGGATAAGAACAAGTTTAATAATTACTAGTTTTTCCACGGGCTTGTCTTACATAAAATTAATGTACCAAATTTAACACACTTTTCTTAATAATTTGACGGTTTATAATGAATTCTTTCAATTCCAATGAAAAGTTACGCTCCCCACCGCCACCGTTCTCTACGTAGGTGCAAGTATGTGGTGTATTGGTAAAGATGAAGAAAAATGATTCATAAGCAAATCCTATGAAATAAATAAATCTTTCGCAAACTCTGTAAAGGTCCTCTTACTACATTCCAAGGCCTTCGGAATAATTTTATGGATAGTAGTGCACAAAACGACGTATATATACGTCCGAGATAATCAACGCTTTGTCTGAGCGAAACATTTATATACACCGGTAGCACTTTAGAGGCTAAAGTCACATTGTAGTTTTAGTGTTAAATTACAGCATTATTGAATTCAATACACTGTTATTGTATGGGGGTGTGATGAAAATTATGATTGATTATTGGGTCGCAAATATTGAGGGTTTGAGAAGCACTGGTATAGAGTATTTAGTATAATGTTTCTGAACGTTAAAATATGTATATGTTTTCAAAGCTTCTGAAGAGAAATTTGTTTTGTACCACCATTTATTGAATATCTACATTAAAGTGCAATCATATAAAATTGGTAAAAAATACCAACTATATAATAGGTTAAATAGTTGCATGCGTGCAATTTCAACGCGTTAATTCGCAGATTTAATTTAAATCTCATCTTTTAAAATAACATGGAAAAGTATTTAGAGAGCTCAGTAAATTCCATGATCATTTCTAAAAAAATGATGAATTCATAGAAAACTCTTTAGATTACTAACACCTGGGAACTATTAAAATCGTATAAACAGGATTTTTATTTTTCATATTTAGAGTCAGTTGAATTAGAATATACATATAATTGTTTTAAAAATATTATTAGAAGAAAAATAATTTAAGTTATGTGTTCTCACTAAAAAGGAAGAAAAAATTGCATATTTTCAAAATATTTTATGAAAAATGTGCTTCTAAAATAATAATATTTCTTTTATATATATTTAAGACTTCCATAATAGAGTTAAACTAAAAATTTTGAAGTATATAATTTAGAAGGGAATTTAATCATATTTTATTACATCAGAGTAGATAATGTTTAGTGAGAAAACATCGTAACCTGGAAAATAATATGAATTTTTAATGTTTTTTATTTCAACTACATTGTAGAAGTTTTAGCTATACTATACAAAATATATTAATAGAAGCATTTTTATGAAAGCAGAAGAGGTTTTGAAAATCATTCATTCATCTTTTATTTAGTGTCGAAAAATTACATATTTAGATAATTTCTCTCCATTCTTAAAACAATCTTATATGTATATTATAATTCAAATGACACCAAATACCAAAAAAAGTTATTAGCTATTGATTTTTAAAATCACGGCTCTGAAAGTAGGCAGTCAGTTAACTTTTAAGTTCTAAATCAGCGATTCTTAAACTGTGGGGCATGACCTTCTGGGGGCTCGCCCACGCGGGGGGCGGCCCCGGCGAGCATGTGGAAAATAAAAAAAATTATATTTAAAAAAAAAAACTATTTCTTTACAGAAAAGAAGCAAAATAAAATATATATATTCTGACATAATGAAAACTAAAATATACACATTCCATATTTAATGAAATCCATTATTATTTAAAAACTAGAAATTATAAGTAATATAATATGTATCCTATTACTTAAAAGTATAACTTACTTAATATATCTATTACTTAAAAAGTAACATAATAATATAGTTTTAATTTAATAGATTATTTAATTTTTTTTTAATAGTTTTATGGATAATTTGTACGTTTTATGATAAAGATTAAAAGTACATTATTATTGTGTTTGAATACATTGTGACTTATATGTGCTGGGAGTGCGATGAAAATTAGGCCGCAAATATTAAAAGTATGAGAAGCACTGCTGTAATTCGAAAATAAAATACTTTCTCATAACGGAAAAGGGTTTCATGCAAGTAGCCACGACATTTCACAATTTGTGCACGACCCCTACCTTTAAAATCATATGAACACTTACATGCATAAAATATGAGGGCGAAATGACCGTCACTGCAAAGAATCTGCAATAATCCGTAACTCGATCGCTGAATACGCCAGCTGGTATGATAGCACACTGGAAAGGAATAGGTACACAAGCACCTTAATAATATTCCTGAAAAAAATACAACCGGTTATAAAACAAGGCAATTTAAGGCAAATGGCGACTTTGGAAGTATTTTGGAGACTGTTCTAATGTAATGAAGTACAGTTTAAAAATAAATTGACATGTAGCAAAGGATTTTGCAAGTTAAATGTATAATTTCTTCACTGTGGTGCACTAAATAATTTTTATACGCTTAACTTTTTGGAAATTGTTTCAATTCCTGTTTTAATATTAGGACTAAATAGCATAAGCATAAAGAGTTTTCTGTGATGGTTTTTATGAATGCTGAAAATTCTATTTTGTAAGTTTGCCACACTTTACTTATAGTATAAAATCAATTATATTTGGAAATTTATTGGTAAAAATCTACTTTTATTAAGAAATCCAGTTTTATTAATGTATTAATGTTATTAATGTTGCCCAAATAAAAAGCAGGGAGAAGCAATAAGATGAATGATTTTATTGGAAATCAAAATAAACCGCTCTGGGAGTTGTTAAACTTGCCCAATCGTTTTGATTGCTGGTCTATGTCTTCACTCTAGCAAAAACATGTTTGGTTCTTGATGAAATCTTGAGCAGCTTTCTTCGCTTCATCGCCTAAATAGAAACATAATACAGTCTTAAGTGGTCTAAATATCTAGAAGACACAGAGTTAAAAGTCCGGAATGTACGGCGGATGTTTAAACATTTCCCAACGATTTTTTTTATGTAGCATTGGTTTTACAGGAGAAGTATGGGCGGACAATAGTGATAGAGATTCGAAATCGTCTGTTGACATTCTAGATAACTTTTACAACAACTGTTCCGAGACGTTCGACATAAACAGCACTCGCCACAGACTGCCACTATTCGTCGATATGTGTCCGCATTAAATTCACCTCCTTCAAATAGAAACGTACTACCACATGTTATTCCGATATGGACACATCCTTATATGGCACGACTTTCAGTTAATTTTCTTCACCCCTAACAGGTTTAACTGTGAAACTTCGTATGCGGTGTACACTTCCTACAGTCTTTCGTGTCCCTGTTTGGTGGCTGTGCTGTATTTGCACTTATTGTGACGCAGTCGCTTAAGTCTACTTTTCATTTTGAAAAACCTCATACAAGTGAATGCGAATAAAATCTGTTCCATGCAAGTTACGGTGGCAGCATTAGCATAATGGTAACTATCATGAACTCCTAGAGAGCGTATCATGAGTTCAAGCCCTAGTACTACTGAAAACTCGCCATGTAGAGGTGTCTATGCACATTAAATCTGTCATAGCTTAAAGTCCTCCAGTTGGCGTAGCGTGTTAATTTTGAGGGAGAGTGTTAACTCACACATTTGTGGTACTCATCACTTGATGGTGGTTGAAAACTACGAAGTGCCTCGCAAATAACCCTTCGGACGTTAATAAAACATCAACCCCATACATTTTGTAGTCCAGTGGATTTTAAACTCTGGTCCGTGTATCCCGATGAGTCCCCAGTGCCTTTCTAAGGTTTCTGTGAAGGTATTTCCTTTTAATGTTAAGATTTCCCTGATTTACTGATTCTGAAAGGCCTCGTGGGAAAACTGAAAGATGTAACATACTGGACTAGTTCACTAAAATGCCCCCGATGAAAAGAACTTTTCTAGAACATGTATTTTGATCAATAATATTAATTCAGATTTTCTTATTGTTCTCAACTACAACGTACTATTTTCAAAAAAAAAAAAAAAAAGTCAAAATACATGTGCAAAGATTAATAACTGAATCCATAGCCTGCCAATAATATAAAGAGCTTTTAAACCACTCAGTATGTACTAGGAGTCAGGAAGGGGTGTTTAGAATCTAAAATCTTGGTAGAGGGTCAGCGATGTCAAGTTGATGCATAAAGGGGGCCGCAGTGATCGAAAGAACCGCTGTTGTAGCTGAAGTAGCCTAGTGAAAATGATCATGAAGTTGTGGCCTGCGTTGTTGAGTCACGCGTTACAGTCCTGATATCACTAAAGAACCACTATGTAGAGGAACTGATGTACATGGTTGAAAGTTCTTACGTGTGTGTATAGATAAGATAGAAGAACGGGGTACTGGCTCAAGTGTCCTCCACTTGACAGTGGCTCACAATTACAAGACCTGTCACCAATAGCCCTTATGTTAATTTAGCAGTAACAAATACACGCTTTCTATAAATGCTCAAAGTTAATGGGAATATTAAAATAAGAATAATAAGATAAGGAACATATACAGCATTTATTCTACACAAATAAAGAGAAAATTCCCGAAGCAAAGAAACTATTCTTAAATAATATTGAAGAAGCAAAATGTTTAATCAAATTTGAAAATGACTTATTTTTTTTAAAAAAAAATTAAAAATTTGCATTTTATAACTAGGAATTAAACGTAGGAAAAATTGAACTATAAAATGTGGATTAAGTCCCCACGTTTCTTAAACTGTGAAGTGTGCCCCCTGTCGGGGGCATGATAAGCATACTTGGGGCGTGCGAGTATATCGAAAAGTCGAAAACAAAATATCATTTTACTTAAAAAATTATTAATTTATTGAATGTAAGCAAAACAAAGTATATTCTGATATAATTAAGAAGCTGCAGTAGCCCAGTGGTCAAAGTATCGGATCATGGCAGGCATATCATGAGTTTCAGCCCAGTACCACTAAAGACCCACCGTGTAGGGGAGGTGCGATGCACGTTAAATCTGTCGAGAACTCAAATGTCCTCCCATTGGTTTGGTTTGGTGTTTAGGAGAGGGTGCCAGCTCAGGTGTCGTCCTCGTCACTTGGCCATGGTTCAAAATTACGAGGTGCGTCGCCAAAAGTCCTAGTGTAGCTGAACAGTGCGACGTTAATATTCAATCACTCACTGACATAATTAAAAGAAATATATTGATATAATGCACTTGTACATGTATCAGTTTTGCATAAGGTATTTTATAATTAATTTAAAAGTACTATAAGTTAAGAACAATTTAATAAGTACCAGTGACTCTCTATGGGCATGCCATAAAATTACATGACAAATTTAATACTTACTTTGCTATTTTGTGCGGATTATAATTAAAGTCGTATTGTATCTTTAATCAAAGTATATAATACATTGGTATTCATACATTGGTATTGTACGGATACGATGAAAATCATGATGGAAAAATGTGTCCCAAGTATTGACAGTTTCAGAAGCTTTGGATTAAGAGATGTATTATATTTAAAATCACTAACAATTTTCGTAGATGTGCTTAAAATTGGAATTAATTTTATACAGACTCGGATATTTTTATAGAATTTCTTCTACGTTTTGGTAATTTTTAGAACATAAGTATAATGTTTTTCCATATTTTTTTGGCATAATCAAGATATTTAATATAACCTTAAAGTTTCATATATATCAAGAAAGTATATAATACATTTTTAAGACTTGAATCATTTCTTTGACACCATTAACATTTGCTGGATGGACGGTAGAATATTTAGATCGAAAGGATTAATTTTTGAAAGACTGAGCTTTGTTAAAAATCATCCAAATGGATATTTTCTTAACTTTTGTTTTAAACATCTTGAGGCCTATTGCACATGTTACTTGGACAATATGAGTAAACGTCAATCACTAGATAACTTATTTGTTATCTAATAAAAAAAGGGGATGATAAAATTTCTTTCTTTTTTTTTTTTTGCCTTACTTTCTAAAACACACACATAAAGAGCCAATGAATGATAGCAGCTGAACAATATGTTACTTTATTGCAATTGTTTAAAGATGCATAATAATGTCATTTATTGGCAAAAAAGATAGAATAAAGCAAAAAAGAAGGATCTTTCGGAAAGCATTTTTTTTTTTGTCAAAAGTTGCCACCTCCTGAATGTAATACTAAAAATTAATCTGTAATTAATCATGACTGAAATATATAAATAATTTTCGTAAGAATTTTAATTTCATTATTCTTCTCAATTTATTTTAGATATCATCGTTTCCCCCCTACTTTGGAATAAATACTACTAGAACACTGTTTTTCTATTTTGCTTGTTTATTTTCTTATACATTCCGAAAGAACCTTTTAAAACTATATATTTATTTATAAAAGGAACTTTTTATAATTGCAGTTAAAGTAAATGATGTCACATTGGGTGGTTCATAAAGTTTTATTTTATTCGGTATTAAGTATCATATGTTTAATACATGTAGACTGTTTTATCTATTTCGAATGAATTAACATATGTCTGCCAGCGTTAAGCTTTTGAAACTTTACTTGATATCAGTTGAAGCAAAATTTTAAACACTATTATAGGTTTCCGAAGGATGTTGCCAGTTTGCCAAATTATTATGAGCACCTCTTGCGCGCTCTATTGCTAATTTGAACATTCAGCATTACATTGTATAGGTCCTAAGACTGGTGGTTGTTCCTGAACTTCGAGGTTTCAGATACACCATATTCCAACAACACAACACAGGATCGCATGTCTTCCATCGTGTTTCGACTGTTTCTATGGCGAGCACGTTCTTCAAATCTTTCACCTATCTTATCACCCCCGCTCCAATCACGATTGATCAAATCACAAACAAACGTCACCCAGACTTCAGACGGCATGGAATAATTTGCTGGTATTTTTTCTTCCAACACAAATTTTACTTAATTTACAAGGCACTGTTATTAGATTTAGTGTATTGTAAATTAACTTGAACGCTAAGTATAATATCTGCATCATAACTGTAATTGTACGATATGCTTGCCTCATTACATTTAATGCTTATAGGATCAAACATTCTAATATTCTTTTATTTTGAGAAAATGCATTAAACTGTTGCATAGCTACGAAAAAAAAGTTATAAATATAAATTATTGTGATACATTGTAAGTTTATTTATTTATATTTTTAGAATAATACAGTAGCATTAAATGTTTTATATTATGCACGGAAGTATTTTAAAACATGAAATTTTCAGTGATAAATAATAACATTTCAAATTCAACTAGAATTTCAAAACCTCACATACATTGCTATTTTTCTCAGTTTGAGGAAAATAAATGATTCTATGATATAAGAGAGGAAATAAGGTGGAAAAGATTTGCTTCAACAATATTTCTACTATGCATTTGTCTGGAGATTTAAATATAAAATATAAAGGGAATAGCATTTTCTCAAATTGTTATGAATTCGAACTAATCAATCACATTGATTTCTGGTTGTCAACAGTTTTTACAAATTGATATTCATATATATT
>BMAV01009494.1:65901-108911 GCA_019973955.1 Trichonephila inaurata madagascariensis
GGTTGAAAAAGATTATTATTTGAGTGCTTTGCGCCATATTAATGAAGCAATTCGTCAAAAGTAGCCTGAAACCTGGGTTACGACTAATGAGTTTTATATCACGATAATGGGGTCCCAATACCATTGCTATTTTTAATTGTTTGACAAAACATTTGATAAAAAGTCTCAAAAAGATTTTGTAATTTTGATCAATTAATTGTCACTTTTGATCATAGTAATAAACATTCGCACACATATAATAATAATATTAAGGTTAGTGGCCACGCGGAGTGACGGAGACATCTCAATCCTTTTTTTATAACTATTTTTATTGTGCACTATAAAAATCATTCGTTAATTCAGTGAATAGTTGTATTAAGAGAAAATATACTTACTTACCTTTAAGGACTTTTCAATTTTTCTTTCATAATCTGAGAAGAAAATTCCAATCAAACTGAAAGAAAAAGTTTCAATTGTCCATGACTTTAATAAAAGACACAAATCACAGAGACTCTTTGCTAACATTACATGAATGTTATTTACAAGCAAAACTTTTACATTTTGTCCGAGTTATTGTAGTTTTATTGTCCTTAGATGATTGACAAATAGCATGTGAAACGTTATCTTGCTTGTCTTATTGACAAGGCATAGTGTGTCTTGTGGTGCACTTGTGATTTCATATCTTTCCTAATGCAGTTCCTTAGGTAGCATTTGAAAATTTTCCTTTCAACTCAAACGTTTCATGTCCATCATTTTTCTCAAATTTACTATCGCTGTCATGAATAATATCCAGTATTTCAGCCGGTTCTTTCCTTGTTTGATCAATTTCAACTTCATCTAATAGCGATTGCACACATGCCCATTTCTTCCTTTATATTCTGTTACTTTTCATTTATGAACCATAATGAGTCGTACAACACATCAATCAAAACCACTAAGTCGTTCAAAGGGAAAAAAAAATGTAGTCTGTCCATAGAAAATATTTTTGAACCAAAGAGTCAGCGCGGGGAACTAAGTCACTCCAAGTGCCTTAAGATTGTAAAATGTGTTTGTCATTCACACAATAAATTGGGAGATATATGACAAATACACTTTATTTCCCTTGAAGACCGTTATCTAGGTGGATACTGACAAAGTCATTGGTAACAAATAAACGTTTTTTCAACATCAAAAATTTTTTTAGCAAGGAGTGACTCTGTGCCCCATGTAATCACTCCAGGTTAATCTTTTTTATTTGTTGGATTAACGGGGAGTACATTTTTAACTCTAATTTCAGATCTGAAGAAAAAAGCTGCCCCGATGTACAGGGTGTTCCAAAAATAACGATCCATTTCCATGAAAGCACTAATTTATCAATTTCTTTCACATACTGATAAAGTCATTGGTAAAAAATAAACTGTTTTTCCTGAATGAAAAAAATTCTTGAGCCTGGGGTGACTCTGTGCCCCACGTGACAACTCTCGGGTTAATCTTTTTTCCTTTATTGGACTAAATGTACATTTTTAAATGCAATTTCAGATCTTAAAAAAGAGTTCGGCCCCGCTATACAGGGTGTTTCAAAAATAATGATCCATTTCCATGAAAAAACTACAATATCTTAGTGTTTGAGAGTGTGAAAGAAATCCTTTCACAGGTGTTTGACGAAATGCTCTGCTTAGAATATCAAACGTTTTCTGAAAACTGAATGATAAAACATATGAAGATGTGTGTCAGCTGTAGCAGCGAAAATATCGGAAAACGACTACAACAAGCGCCAACATCATGCTACTTGTGAGCAAATTCTGACGAACCGATATCATGGTGGATGGAAAATGCCCTAGATAGCTTTAGCAAGTGATGATACCGTCAAGATACTTCACTTGAATTTGTTCACAAGTAGCCTGGTATTTTTCCTTGTTGGTGTTTGTTTTCCAACTGACAGCCTACGAACCCTTCATATTTTTACCACTTAGATTCCAGTAAATGATGCCTTTTCTTTCTTTTAAAGAGAGCATTTGTGTGAAGCCGTGAAGGAAAGCAATAACTTAGTCTTTTTATGGAAATGTATTATTTTCCCAATACCCTGTATTTTGCTGTGAGAATATGAAATATTGCATCGGCCATTGTGTCTGACCAATCCAGGTGCTTAATCTAGAATTCATTTGAGTAACCTCCATAATAGCCACTAAATGAACTTGGCTATTGCACTTGGAAGGTAACCGAGGTCAAAAGAAAGCAAACCCCTTTTTAAAACTTCTTAGCCTCTCTATGTTTTATGTCTTTCCTCTATACCAAGAAAGTTTGGAGAAATATTTTTAATCTTGTAGTTATTTATCTAGACATGCTAATTGGTTGTGTAGCAAGGTTTGACGTGGGTATTTGGGTTCATGTGTAAATAAATTAAAGAGTGAAGCATCAACATTATGTGCAATCGTAATGCTTACAATGCGAACAAGTTATGAGAAAGAATATTCCTGTTAAATAAAAATTGTGGCCATATAGTACTACACATGCTACAACACCTTGCATACCAGTTCTACATACGCTACATTGCATGTGTAGTACTGGTTTGCTAATATGAATGTTCAATAGCTGCAATAAGCTTCTAAAAAGTTCATAGCGTGAATCATAGAATATCTGATCATAATGTTGGCTGGGATCTATGCCACAATGCTAAAAATCATACACAGAGTTGACCAGTATTTTCTACACGAATGTTGTGAAAATTATGCTGCAATATAGGAAAAAATTAGTGGAAACGTTTCTCCACAATCAAAACATATAAGATGCCTTTTATCATATAATTCGTGTAAATATTTTTTTAAAAAAAGATTTTTGACATATTTATATTTTTTTGCCAGTTAAAAACTCTTAAATATTTCTATTGGCAGTTGTTTCTTTTCATTTTTATACCAATTTCGTCTAAAAGTGAAATTAGTTTTAGAAAAATTATTTCACTTAATGGATTTAATACTGAAATTTCAGTCGCTGAGAAATTTAAATTCTTAAGAGTGTGAAAAGGCCCCTCGTTGACCTTCTCTTTGATTATCCGCGTGAGCTAGAGGTGTATGACTTTCAAAAGGAACACACATGTTTATATTCTTAATATGTCTTTGTTAAGAACTATAACTTAAACTTTTAACAGATTAGATAATGGTTATATATGTGAGTATCTACGATGAACAAACACACAATACAAGTAATATCGAATTTACCTTATTCGGACCACTATCAATGTCTAATCCGCCTAATCTCAATTTCAATAATAACGCAAGTCCTAATATTAAATAGTAAATCCTACCTTAATCCAATCGTAGCTCCGATTCTAGGGAGCTGCGTCTTTACATGAGTGCAATGGTATGCACTTTGACCTAATGGCTTTATCTTCGGAATAACCTCCGTTGGCTGTCCTTTCACAATTGTATCAATCTCTTACATAACATTCCCCAAATTGTCATTTTACTTACTGAAAATTCAGTTATTATAAATCTATCTAATTTGCATTTAATCTTTACGTTTCACTTCTTGGGTTTTGGTTGGAAAAGAGTTGCCATTTATCTTGGCCCCAAAAGGTACCCAAAGGACATGTTATAGAAAAGACGCGTGAGCCCGTCACAAGAGTTCCATCTGGAAAAAGATTCGAAATATCTAGAAGAATTATGATCCGAAATGAAATGTTGATTAAAAAAAAAATAAATACAAAAAAAAATGAATTTAAACATATCAATTTAAGTAATACCCCTTGTTCAACGTGGCTTCTTATATACCATTCTAAATTAAAAAGTGTTTTTGGAGCAGCATTTTGTCAATTTTTCCGCTAAATGAATTATTTGAAGGGTTGATAAATTCTTTCAATAACTTAAACAATCTATTTCATCTCGGAAAGTTAAGATTATGCCAAGAATATTGCTGCTTGTGTTATTATTATTATTTATTTTTTTTAAAAAAAAGAGTTGAAATAAGGAATGCAATACGCTTTTTCTAAATGTATTTGATAAAAGATAAGGTTTGAATAACTTCTCATCCCATATTTGGATGTAATTCATACAGAGAATAAGTTATTTCACAAAAATATGTTTTATTACTCATACAGAAGAAATAGATACAAAACGCCCCTTTTTTTTCTCCCTGTCTCAAAACAGAAAGACAACAAACAGCAAAAAGGTCATAAAAAATACTTACTCACACATCACAGAAGTGTTGTCATAAAATTCTTAAAGCCCATCATTACCCCAAAATGTCTGCCCTCCAAGGAGTGATGAAAAGAGCTTTCAAAAGAGAATACATATATTGGTCGTTGGTCTTTTGCCTGTATTATAATGGTAATGGCTCCAACAGGGTGGAAGTTGTAACTGTCAGTCTTGAAAACAAAGAAAAAAGGAAGGAAAAAAAAAACAAAACTTCGATCAAAGTCTGGAATGTATTTATATGGAAGGTCGTTTGGTATTTTTTATCGTGAAAGGGAATATTGTTAAATAGCTGCTCTGAAATATTTAAGTGTCACTATATTTATGTATATTATTGTGCCATTCCTTTAGTGTTTCTTGTTTAAAATATGTTACGTAAACGAAATGTTTATGTCGTCGTTCATATTTATTTAGTAGATGTAATATTCATGAAGTACATATTTTCGATTTGTATATGTATTCGAAATATGAAGGGATAAACGTGTCTACTGAGTTTAATTTCTTCAAACTATGTTGAAATAGTGCAATACGTTTTTCTGAAAATCATTTATAATATAATTTCTGCAGAAATTTTCAAGATGGTAAGAATTAAATTCAACCTCATCAGGAAAAACTCAGGCTAATATTCCAGACATTTATCGTACATTCTGTGCATATAGTTCTTGTTAGAATTGTGAATATTTTAACCAATTAACTGTGATTGACGAATATACTCGTCATGGAGAAGTTGCAGGATTCTGTGTATTGACTAGTATACTCGTCATGCGTAAAAAATAGTGACCATATTGACTATTTAAATTGTAAGTTTTGAGAAAAACAAAAGATATTCTCAAATTTCAAGATGTTTAGAATATTTTGAGGCTAGGCCGGAGAAAAACAAATAAATAAGTATGACAAATTTAAGATTAACTCATGCCCCGTATGCATTGGTTATAACAGCGTATAAAATTTTCATAACGAATTTATTTATGTGCGATAATAATGTTTTTTAGACGTTATATTAAAAGAGTCAAATGTCGGAAAGTGTTGATTTGTAATAGGGTTCCTTTAGGTATGGTCAGCTATGGGACAAATGCGTGATTCTGATCAGTCTCTGAGCCCATTTTGCTAGCTGTTGACCCGAAGTTATCTAGTTATCGAGTGTTGTAAATGCCAATTGTTTAATGTTATAACCATAAGTAATAAAAATGTTTTTTTTTTTTTAATAAACCAATATTTTTTCCCTAATATTTTAAAGCGACACTTACTGTGTTTGACGAGTATACTTGTCATCGCTCAATGACACTCATAATTACACGATTTTAAACGGGGGCACCACAGTTAACTGGTTAAAGGGCAATTCCGAAGAGGTTTCATTCTGTTCCATATGAATAACACCGTAATGGGGATATCATATTTTTATTTTAGTTGACAAAAAACTATGCATGGACGCTATACTAATTAAAAAGCTCATAAGCTTATAAAGGATATTTCGAAGAATGAATGTTTCATTCCCCAAACTGATCTTTTTATGATAAAACTGTCAATTTTTAAGTAAGACTCAGTCAGGTCAAATTTAATTTACATTCGTGTAAAGAAGTATGAAGTCTATTTGAGAAAGGTGTGATTAATGTGTACAATAACTAAGTTCAAACGGTTTCGTTTATTAAATTTTGTTCACCATTTTTAATAGAACATAATTTAAGTTTCTTTGAAAAAAAGTTTTATATGTTCATGAAGTTATCCACCCTGTCTAGTGAATTAGAAACAAAAGATCAATATTTCATTGGACCCCCTTTTACATAAATAACTGATTTGATTCGTTTTGGCGTCGAGTGTACATGCTTTTGAACTGAATTTACGTCCAGAGAATACATGCATTGGATATGCAGCTTTTTAGATATTTAAAATTAGATGAAAGAGGAGAGTGCTGTCGGGGATTTCTTTTCACCATTTCTCATACATATTCTATTGGTTATGATCCGGGCTATGCGGTGGCTCAGAGAAGGTGCTGGAAGTCAGACTGATGTTCAAAGAACCAATTTTGAACACTTCTGCCATGATGCACTGTTTCATTATTATCCATGAAATATCCGGCTCCATCAGCGTAATAATGCAACGATTCAAGGTGTACTTGATCTACAAGTATATTTAGGTATCTCATGGCTGTTTGTTTAACTGTAGAAACATCGGGAGGGGTACTTTCATGCCAGCAGAAAATGCCCTACACCATGATACTCGCAGTGTGCAAGGGTATGTTGAGATGAACATAGATAGATTTATTGGGTTCTCGCCAAAATAGACGTCTTCCATCAGAGCAAAATGAGGTGTAGCGTGATTTATCGACAAGATTACCTTTTTGGAATCGTCAGATGTCCAGTGCCTGCTTTCCTGACATCACTTCAGACAAACATTTGCATTTCAGGCAGAAATGAGTGGTTTTCTCACTAGAACCCGACTATGAATTACCATCCTCGGAAATTCTCTGCTAATGGCTCGAGATGAAATCTATTGGGATTAGTCTGGGTTGACTATTTGAGTCAATTGAAGCACTGTTGCCGTACAATTCGTCGGAGACGATGCCGATCCACGTTTTTAGAAAATTTTGCTCGAACCACGGTTAAGATTTTTAGAGAAATACTGTGGGTTCTGATTCCAACCTTTGAAAACCTTTGATATGATTGCTTTTAAGAGCCACGCGAGATTTGTTGTATTGAAAATCGCTCTTGCTAAAAGAGCACCAAAAATAAGCATTTTTTAATACGCCGAAAGCTCTGTTGTTGTTTCCATTTTACTTCATTCATCGTTAAAATCACTCACACATTTTACTCATACTAACATTCTAACCACGCGTAACCCACGTCATAAGTAAAAAAAACAAAACATTTTTTGCATGCTGTACCCATTGTACGCATTCAAATACAAATATCAATGTTTTCTAATTCATTGGCCAGTGTGTTTACTTCAGGAATAATTCGGCTTGTGTGTATATGTTTTCATGGTACTATGCTATAATAAATGAGGAATTATACACAGCTAGGGATACCTTATTGCTCAATATTGTTGCGAATTTGAGTCGGATGAAGCAAACAATGACTTATTTGAATAATAACTGATTTCTTAATCGACAAGTGGCGAACAGATGATTGCACTTAGAAAAATCTACGTATATCTATTAAGCAATAACATAACACATTATTTACAATAAAGCAAAGCCCTCTGGTTATAAACTAGCTGTACAACAATCCAAAAATGGCTGTCTGGAACAGTTCCACTGCCAGGAATTTGAGACAGATAAAGTGTCTCCCTCTTATCGGAATCAATGCAAAAACAGACATCGACTCAGTTCTCTTCAGAACTCACTGACTTTTTACCAAACATCAATTGTAAAACCTGATGGTAAGTTCTAGAAAAGTCAATCCTGGAACCTTATCGAGGATTTCTTGGCGATACCGTATCTTTCACCAAGTGTATGGCTAATGTGACGATACATTCATAAAGTGTAGTAACCCTGGGCACATCTTTTGGGGTGTCATATCTTATTTTCAAGTTAACTTTGAGAAGCGATCTTTGCCTTCAAACCTCAATTTTCCCAAAAGGAGATTATTGCTGCAGGAAAAATAAAGTACGTGTCAGGTTTCATCAAACTGTTCTTAATACGTCATTCGTATCACTTAGAATCATTAAAGTTTTCCCATTGCATTGCTCGTGCGTATTTAGACTACTGCTGGTTATTTTAAAACTGGGAATAAAATTATTTTATATAATTTTTAATCGAAAAAAATCTTAAAGCAAAGAGTTTGTCTACAGGATATTTAAATGGAATCATTAATAAAAGAGAAAAAAAAATCTTAAATCTGTTTCATGCAACTTTTTTTTTAAAATATATATTATAAAAGTTTTTGTTTGCGAAACTTTTAAGCAAATTACATAAATAGTTAATCACAAATTCATTTTTTAAATTCCTTTGTTATGCAAGAAACGTGTATCCTAAAAGCAGCGAAGATTTTAAGTAAATTTAAAACAAAGATCATTGTAAATGAAATTCAAAATCATTTCCAGGCAAATTAATGTAATAAAAATTAACTTTTTTCACATTCATTTCTCCTTAAATTTTTAACACATACTTCTCTTAGTTCCTCAGTACAAGCATCTATCCGTCACATTGCATAAAATTTTTCCATTACAAACAAATGCTAAATGGCAGAAAATAGAGTGATTTGAGCATTTTATGCGACCAAACGTCTAAAAGTCTTTTTTATTCATTTGTTTTAAATATCTGTTTTGAGTCTTTATAGCAGCGTTTTTAAAAATGTGGGGAGTGCCCCTTAGAGAGGCACGAGCATATTGGAAAGTCGAAAAAAAAAAATAAGTGGTAATTTACACAAAAGGAAGCACACAAAGCAAAGCATATTCTAACCTAATGAAAATTAAATACATATTTACACTAAGATAATACACTTTTAAATGAGTCAGTAGTGAACAATATTTGTTATAATTAATTGATCAGTACGAAATTTAAAAACAAGCTTAATATTTACAGTGCCTCCCATGGGCTTGTCATGTATAAAATTTAATATTTATCTTGATAATATGTATGGTTTATAATTATAGTCTTATTGTCGTTTTTCGTTAAAGAACATTTTTATTGCATTCAATACATTGCTATTATATGGGGGAGGATGATGAACATTATGATTGAAAATTTGGTTGCAAACATTGAAAGTTTGAGGAGCGCTGCTTTAAGGAGTTAAAATGATCTGCTGAAACTATGAGTGACTTGAATATTGGGTTGGTGCATAGTTATCAGGCGTTCTTGATTACTTTTTATTATGAAAGGAAAAAGACAAATTCATCAGTAACGTTTTAAATGATTAACCCGCGGTCACTCGCGCCTGTTTTTGCTACCGTTGTTACTCACGGGGTGTAGAGAACACCCCAAAATTTTAACACGTGTATTTAAATATGAAAATTTCCTTAAGTTAATTATAATATATATATATGAAGTACAAGATGCTTTTTGTATTATACAAATAAAATTGTTTAATTTGTTGCATACAAATGAGACTAACATTAATTTAAAGTAAACCTACAAAATTTTCATTTTAAAGTACAAAATTTTATATTTTTACATAAACCACAAGTAAAACAAATGTACCAGTAATAATTCACTTTTATAATTAATAATAAGGATAGTAAAAAATAGAAAAAATAGAATTTTAATGATTTTCCAAACATTCAGAGAAGACTGTATTCATATGCTTTAAGCACATATTTTTCTTGCATTGAAGACAAAGAAAAGTAGTTTTTACATCTTTTACGTAGACAAACAGTGCAACACCCCTTTTTTGGTAGATTAATGCTTTTTTTAATATCTTTGTCAGTAAAGCTTCTTTTGCGTATTTTGTTAAGGTTTGGGAGTTACGATCTCATATCTCAATGTGGCTGCACAAGATCCATTCTAATCTCATCTAATAATATTGAACGTCTCATTTTCTTTTCAGGAAGAACCCAATGATTGACAATGGAAGCATTAACTTCTGCAGTATTCAGTATATGATAAAATATTCGCAATGACCAACGTTAACATATTCGTGATACATCATAAATACTGCACATTTCATCAGTGATATCAATACCACCTGTATCATAAAAATTTACAATTTCAAGTTTCATCTCTCCAAGTTTGGTTCTGAAATTTCGCATTCATCGAATTCACTAAATTCATCTTGACCATCTGTTGATACAGTATCTTATAGACGACGAAATCGCTGTTTCTCCCTTTCCCATGAAGTTTTTGTCATAATTTCTGAAAAATGCTTTGAAATTTTTTTTTTAAAAAATTACATTTTACAATTATTTTATAATATAATTATATTATTTTTATGCAACACTTATATATTAAAATTTTAAATAAAATATGCATGCATATTAATATATTTGAAAAAAAAATGTAAATGGAAAGAGTAAAACGCACTCTATTTTAGATGCTTCGAGTACGAAAATGTAACTCAATCACTCGCGGGGTGTTCTCAGCACCCCAGATAAACTTTTGAAGGTCTTTACATTCCAATCGTCCTAGCGAGATTGATTACATCTGGCCTGAAGGTTCAATGACCTAAAATGTGTAGCTACAGAAAAAATCGTGGCTCTGTGCATTCTGTTTAATATCCTAGGAGGCTTTTCTTGTTACTGGGGTGTACAGAACACCCCGCGCGAGTGATCGCGGTTTAATCTGATGGTAGTCACCAGCTACTTTAATAACTGTTTCCCATTTGCTTGGTAGACGATTGATTCCTCGCGTGATTTCCTAATGGATGAGTCCGCTTCTGTCCCACCGAACACATAACATTGCCTACTTACAGTTCACACTCTTCAATATTCTCTTCGGTGAAACATCTAACGAAACGCAAACCTTCTTTCTTTTAACGCTGTCTTCGGTTAATGTTAAAGAATAGGACCCGAATTCGGAATATTTTTTTCAAATATAAGAGAAATTAAAAATTAATATTACTTTCTAGCTTCACTATAATTCAGAGAGCAGCATTTTTTATCATACATCCCATTTTTAACCGAGTTGATTCATTTTTTCTGGTATAAAATGTTTTTCGTGTTTTTTTTTCCCTAAACCATAACGTTAAATTGGCTAAGTCTTCATGCATTAAAACAAAAAAGAAAGTGTCCATGGAATATTTTGAAAATTTTAAAAACTCTATATTGTTAACAGAGGTATTAATTATAATATTACAAATTTCCATGGAAATTAAAGGTGCTTTTCTGTCTGAAAATGTGATTCGTGTTTAGTTCAAGCTCTCGTATTTTTACCAAAAACAGTCTTAAGGTTTTTTGAAGAGAAGCCATGATTCAACCCAGCGATAAGATACTACAGAAACGGGCTGAGCTCTCATTTTATTGAAGCAAATCGGTTAAAATTTGGACACCATTTGCTGTATTGTTACCGCTGAGTTTGTGGGGAGGAGGAGTACATTCAGTCCATTTCCATACCTTTCCAAGTTTTTTGAGACAATGAACGGTGGTTGGAAGGTCCACATTCGAATTGTCAAAATTTCGTTTCCTTCCACGGCTGCTAAAAGTGACTGGTTGTCGAAATTCGATAGTTGACCTCTTTCTGGTTTATCTTCCAAGCTAGTGTCGACAGATTTGAAATGGACATTCCATTTTCTGCATCCACTTTCACCGATTGTACCATCACCGTTATGTTCGTTTAGGTGGCGGAATGACAACGTTGCTTTCCGTCCTTTCTCAAAGTAGTACATCATAATATGACTAATATGAGTATGATTATCGACACTCAATTTTAAAACCTGAAAGTAGAACAGTGCTTCTCAAACTTTCAATATTTTCGACCCAATATTCTATCATAATTTTCATCGCTTCCTTCTCCGTGCAATAACAATGAATTTGATTAAATAATACTATACTTTGAACGCTAAACCTACAACATGACTTCAACCTCTTAAGTGACACCGCCATACATAAGCGGCTCTCACAACTAGTACGCTGATTACCCGAAGCGTATATATACGTCTTTCTGAAGTTTGATCTTTTATGTAAACTGCTCTCCATAAAGTTATTTCAAAGGCTTTGGAATGCAAGAATATCACCTTGACAGTGTTTGGAGAGGATTGGCTTATTTATTCCTTTTCTAACCCCCTCCCCTTCCCAATGCCCCAAATACACTCACCTACGTGTTAAACGTTGCCCAACAAGTAAAGTGGTTAGCGACGCTGACTGCGGTGCCGTAGGGACTGGGTTCGAATCCCGGAGAAGACATGGATGTTTGTAAATGTATAGTGCCTTTGCGGCATGGGGGTACTCTAAATAGTCGTCGAGTCGCAAATCCTCTTGTGTGGTTGGTGGAAGGGGAAGAGAGGTGGGAGGCCCCTGACCACCCCCAGGGTTTTCTCCCTCTAAATTGGGGTGAAACGGAGCAAAATCGTACTGTCACCTGCATGGTGCTCAAAGCTAAGACTAACGACAGGCGTACAAATTCTAGCCCTTAGCCGCGATGAATTTGGCGGGCCTAGATCTGACTTCCTCAGGCAGGTGACATTAGTCACAACAACAACGTGTTAAACGATGTCATTGGGGATATCACGTAATTTATAATCGGCATTTGATGGATTAATTATAAACTGTACAAATTATGAAGATGTGTGTTAATTTTTGCATAAAATTTTAGCCCATGGGGTCACTGGTAATTAATAAACTTGTTCTTTTCTTAGTATTGTTAAATTAATTGTAAATTACATTGGGCAGTATTTATATATTTTTAAGTGTCTTTTATCAGCGTACATGTGTACTTTATTTTTTTTTTTATTATGTCGGAATGCATTTTGTTTGTTTACTTTCAGTAAATTAATTATTTTTTAAAGTAATTTTTGTTTTCGACTTTTTAACATACTCGCACCCAATTCGTAGGGATATCATGCCCCCCATGACGGGCTCCCCCTACAGTTTGAGAAACACTGAAGTAGAAGGATATTTTCATTCAAAAATTTTATAAAATATTGTTAATAATAATAATTATGTACCAATCCAATGCATTCAGGAAAAATTTCTGAAAAACTATTCGTAAATGAGAATAAAATACATTGTACTCTTGCATCTAAAAATAAAATACATTTTAATACTCTCAGAAAATAAATAAAAATAAAATACTTTTTTTAAAAACAAAAACAAACAAATCTAAAATTTTTATCTATATAACATAGTGATTGTACAAAATATACAACCAAAAAGGTTTCTACCTTAGATTACGCGTAAGAATGTACATACTTTTTTTATTAAAATTTCTTGTACATAAATGCTGATAAATCGTCACGAAGAAAAATATCCTCGCACAGAAAGACCTTTTGAAGGATCTCAGTTCACCTATAAGAAGCGGCTTGATGTATAGGGCCCATGTTTGCCGAAATAGGAAAGGCTATTCACAACCAGGTGACATTTAGCCCCATAGCGTTGTATGTACATGGTAGTATCTGAGAATAAATGTAACTCCTTCGCTTCCTCTTCACTTTGCGATAGGGATATGGTACTCAAAATTGATTGGACACCCTCTTTTCCTGCCTTGGTCTATTAAAGTCTGGAAGTTTCAATAGATGGCTGTGCATTTATCAATCCCTTCTTCCAACTGATATTGGGCTGTAGAGTTAAATTTTTATTGCGTAAAATGGCGGGGCTTAAAGAAAATTCTGAACACTCGGTACTCTCTTATCTTTAAAATGGCGAAGAATATATTTCAAATAGTATTGTAGAAATGAACGTTTTTAGTTAAAAATTAATTTGGAGGTTAGGAATTTTTGAAAAGTTGTAAATGAGTTTCTTAGGCATTAAATTGTGGTTGGAAATATTGTAGGTAATTCAAATATTCACTTATATGTAATGTTATTATACCTTTAAAAATTGTTATTTATGATTACTATTTTTATTTTAAATTAGTGATTTTTCTACTAATTGTTAGCAATTAATTAAATTAAAATTCCTAATTTTTAATTCCGTATTTGAATGTACTCACTCAGTGCTTCTCCAAGTTTCAATATTTAGGACCCAATATTGAATCATAAATTTCATCGCACCCCCTCCCCTCAAACAATGTATTAACAATGTAACAATCATAATAACAATGTATTGAATTCACTAATAATATACTTTGATGCTAAGACTACGAGACGACTTTAACCTCTTAAGTGCCAACAGGGTATATAAACGTCTCACTCATCCAAAGCGTTAATTTCCCCGGACTTATATATACACGTCTTTTCGAAGCACGATATTTCTGTGCACTGCTATCCGTAAAATCATTCCGAAGGCCTTGGGATGCAATAAAAGTACCTTGATAATGTTTGCTAAGGGTTTACTTATTTCAGATTATTTGCTTCTTTATTCCCCCCCCCCTCAATACATCACATGGCACATCTACGTGGAAAACGGCTGGCTTTGGGAAGCGAATGGCGTAAATTTTAACCGGAAGTTAAGAGATTTATTATAAACCGTACAAATTATCAAGCGCTAAGCGTTAATTTTTTTTTTTTTTTTTTATAATTTTATATGTGACAATCCCATGGAGTCACTGGTAATTGTTAAACTTGTTCTTAACTTAGTATTCTAAAATTAGTTATAAAATACATTGTGTAGCACTGATACATGGATAAGTGTAATATATCAGTGTAAATG
This sequence comes from Trichonephila inaurata madagascariensis, assembly GCA_019973955.1. Classification (NCBI taxonomy): domain Eukaryota; kingdom Metazoa; phylum Arthropoda; class Arachnida; order Araneae; family Nephilidae; genus Trichonephila; species Trichonephila inaurata. The sequence continues at coordinate 80,223 of BMAV01009494.1, forward strand.
TGTATTTTATTTTTGATCATGTCATAATGATTTTTGTTTGTTTACTTTCAGTAAATTAATAACTTTTTAAAATCTTTTGTTTTTGACATTTCAATAAGCTCGCGCCCCTCTCAAAGAGTTTTCACGCTCCCTCTAAGGGGGGCCGCGCCCCACAGTTTGAGAAACGCAGTGCTAACTACATCTTGTAAATGTCAGAATTACTAACTTTTGATTTTCAGGTAAGTTTGAAATTGTCAGATGTAAATGATATATCCTGCACATACAAGGTACGGCACACAAAAAAGAAAAAGAAGAAAAAAAAAAAAAACCAAGACTCGTTCAATAAATCATTGTACATACAAAAAATAGTTATCCGTTACATTATCACCTTTAAAGTAGTTCCCTTCAGCATTCACACACTTTTGTATTTGGTGCTGCCATTGCCGATAAAAGTTCTGGGACCAGGTTTTTTGGAATTCCATTTAGAAGGTTTTCCGTTTTAGTCTGTTCCTCTTCCACTGAGATAAAAGGGTTTCTCTTTCATCAAAATTTAATTGCAGAAAATTGAAGTCTCATGGGGCCCGAATCAGGTGAATAAGGAGGATTCTTCATTACAGTAATGTTTTTGCTGGGCAGAAACTGCTTGACGAATACTGCAATGTGAGTGGATGCATTGTCTTGGTGCAACAACCATCCATTGCTCCCCAATTCTGGCCTTTCCCCCCCATAATTTGTTCACGAAGTATTATTAGTATCTCAATGTAGTAGTGTTGTTTAATAGTCTGAACAATTATGTGAGTGGAAAACCACTCGTATCACGAATATTGGCTATGATTTTGTCCATAATTACTGACCTTGAGCGTCCAGCAGGTTCATCATCTTCCGCACTGACCCTCCCCCTGAAAACCTCGTATACTATTCAAACATAGTGCATACTAGACAGTTTCCTCTCCAGAAGCCTCGGTTAATATTTGAAATGTTTCCGTGGCTGATTTCTTAAGTTTCACAAGAAACTTGATGTTGATTCTACGTGTTTCATGCAGAATGCAGTTTCACGTGTTTGCTCAACGACGCAGTACTCCCAACTGTCGTGATCGATTAAGGTGAAACTGGCCACATGGATACAGCAAGTGCCTGGGATGACGTCACCAAAACAGTTGTTACCATCTCCACTCTTTTTAGAGCAGCACACTTAGTCTTTTTTTTTTGTGCCAGACCTTGTAAATTTGAATTTTGTTTTGTTGTTAGAGAATTATTCAAATTTGCACTGTGGATGGTATCATTCCAAAATTTTGCAGGGACGTTCACCTATATTTCAAATGCGCCGTAATATATTTATTGGAAAACTATTTTTAAACTTATTTTGAATGATTTTTTTCTTCTAAATCCATTTTGTTTATTTTACTTCAGGAAGGAAAAATCTTCAAGTACCGTGATAATGCAACCAATAGCGAAAAATCGTTCCCACTCATGTTAAGAAACCAATCGCTGATTTTGGAGACATCTTTCATTTTGCCATTTTAGAACATATTTTGCGGAAATTGACTCTCAAGGGGAGGAAAGGGGGTTGCAGAAGGCATTATAAGCAAAAACTGCCGTTCTTGAACTATTAGAGACTTCACACAAATCTGATGAGCATTATTCTTTTGTTGAATAGGGATCTGCTATGAACACGTTTTCTGGAAATTGACTCCGAAAGAGGATTGTGGGGCATTATGGGCAAAAAAGGCTCGTTTGTGAGCTATCAGACGAACAGACATGCAATTTAGCAAACAGGCTTCTTTTGTTGAGTAGAAATTCGCTAGGAACGGGTTTTACGGAAATTGACTGCCAAATGGTGGGTTTAATGGTCTATTATTTTAAAAAATAAGTTGAGGTCTTTAACAATGTTTTTATATATAAAAGCGAAAGTTATATTCTAAGAATTAGATATCAATAATATATATATATATATAGATGTACATTTATGTAGAAAATAAAATAGAGATAGAGAGATTGAAAGAGCGATAGAGAGAGAAATTACCATGAAAAATACATGGAAGCGGTTTGGTAACGGCTATTATTTTATGAATATGTGGCAAGATATTATTTATAAATAAATATCTTCCCTTCTCGGTTAGAAATGGGTCATTCTTTACATTTAATATCTTTTAATAAAACAGAAAATCAGAGACATTCTTCTCATTTTTAAGAATTGTGTAGATATACACATATAACTTTTAAAGCACCATTTCATGATAAACCGAGAAATATTACGTAGTATTTTGATAAATTCTACATACATATATATGTGATTTAATATCACAATACCATCCGTATGTCCTTCTTATTTGATCATTCAAATTGTCTTATGCCATGAAGAATATATAGTTTATCTCTGAAAACATATCTGATTCTGTCTGCTACGAAACACCATTAAATCAACCGCTGACAGCCAGCACAATGGAAGAAATGAACTGCACAGCAAAACAAATCTTATCCGTCCTCTCCGGGACGCATAACCTTGAAACCTCCTTCAACAAGATAAAGAAGTTCTTTCTGAGTTCTAGTTTTTGTCTTCGTATACCGCAGAACTGACATATAGTGGAAGCAAAGGAAAATATCCCGTAAGTGTAGGAATCACTTCGTCTAATATAAATCTTCCGAAATAGGAACAACGAAACAAACAGTATCATTCTATGAATAAATATATCCAAAAAGACATCTGGCTGGGTGAGATAGCCATCTCTAACGTATGAGCTGCCAAGGATATATTACAATATTTGTAGCTGAGTGAAATGTCATATCGGCTCAGATTTCAGAAAAGTTTGTTTCTCCTAAAACTAATATACAGTATTGCTTTTTCTTACTGAAACAAAATTGCTTTAGGCGCTTTGTTAAGTGGCAAAGCTTTTGTGAGATGTAGATAGTTTATATCAGTTTCTTTAATATATTAAGATTTGGTTTTAGAAGAGAATGAATCTTTGGATCCCTCGTGCAGAGTTGCATTTTTAAAAAGTCAACAAGAATTTATTTATCTTTATATGGATACAGTGAAAATGGAGATGACTATCAGTAGAGAATAATTTTAATATTATTTGACTTTATAATATATTTGAAATTAAACGAAATTTTATTAAAACGTATTTAGGAAAATGTAAAACAAAATAAATTGTATTATTTCATAGGGAATTAAGTTTAACCATCTTTTTTAAATTCTTACAATTAGTTCACTCTCTCCCTATATATATATATCGTGTTCAAATATCCAATCGTTATTAAAATACCTTTTATTCATCTGTGTGAAGTTCAAATACATTTTTTAAACTTATATTGGAGGACACTTGATGTTAATACAGTTTTTTCAAATATTAATTATTTTTTTTTTTAAATTTCAAACTTATTTTGTGTTATTTCTCATGAAGTTGGAACTAGCGTCAACAGATGGCTCCAGTAAGTTTTTCTAACAAATTTGTTCTTGGCTTCAAATATATATTTTTTAAACTAGTTGTGGATTACACTTGATGGTAATACAGTTTTTTTTTCAAATATTGATTCATTAATTAAATTTAATCAACTAAAATAAAATATTTCTTTGTTGACCTAAGTAGGAATTGACTTATATATATATATATATATTATACTTGATTTATTATACTCTTTACTATAATGTTCGGATTAGAAACCCTACTTTTAAAGACAGCTGAAATGTCAAAAACTATATATTAGAAAATCTTGATTAGCATTACAGTTATTTCAATTTCAAAAGAGTTTATAAATTAAATTTTAAAATATACATTACTTTTAATTAACGGCGTACAAAAGGGAGAGTTTTGGGGATTTAAAACACATTAGAGCATACTTTTTTTAATTTCTACCGTAGAGATTACCCCTGGGAACTTACATCCTTTTTTTTAGAATGTTACCGCCTCCTCACCCATAAATGGGGTCCTTACCCATAAATGGGGTATAAGCAACTACTCTTAACTAAACGAAATTCGCATTATTCACTACTCTATTAATAACATATAATAAAATATTTCCCCCTTTTATGTTTCTTCATTATTTAAATAATTAAAAATTACGTATATATTCAGGGATTGTAAAAAGTTATTTTAATTTACAATAGTGTATAATGCCTCAATACATTTTTAAAAATTATTTTAAATTTTAATTACTAAAACCAATTCTTTTTTTTAACTATCCAGTTTAATATTTTGAACAGAATAGTTTTAAAAGTAGTTTGTAATATAATTTCTCAATGATTTTATGCTTAAATTTAGTTTTGTTTATGCTGTATTGCATTCTTAGGAAAGTGGGATTGTACTCAATTATAAACTAAATAGAAGCCGAACATGAACTTTGGATTCTTTAGATTTAAATATTACATTTCATAGTGAAAACAAAGTAAAGTAATCCTTAAAATCAATATAATTAAACACAAAATTGAAATATTCTATTGTTTCGAAGTAATAAGTAAATTTGTGACGAGGCTTTACTTGATTTTCTTTTAATCCTCTTGGGGAACCTTTGAGGCCAACAATTGAGTTATTTCACAGCCATCCCTCTCAAGAAGAAACATTGAGCTACAGATTAGCTAGTATATAAATACAGTGGAAGTGTAGTAATCTAAAGAGAAGGAAAAGGAGCTGAGTTGCGAAAAGAAGTGCTGTTACGGTAAGGATCGGAATTTAGATGCGTGATTATAGGATGGGCTTTAGCTATTAAAATAAATTAAGGGAGTTAGGATTCTTAATATAACTTCGAGTAAAGTTAAGCTATTAGGATTTCATGAGCTTATTCACTTTGGGTTTTGAGCTATCGTTATATCACTCTAGGATTTTCCCTCTATAGGCTTGTCTTAGATTATTATATTTGGTAATAATAAATTGGATTTCCCATGGCTAGCATGAGTCATTAATCTTTAACTCCTACAGATTTAGGTCGAGTAGATGAAGAGATAGCTTCCCCAGGCGGGAGGCCATTACAAATTTAACTTAACTGAAAAAAAAAATGGAAAATAGTAAGGGAAAATCATGAAATAAATAGACTTTTGCAATTTCTCTTTTCAAGGTTTGGCAACATTGCTAATATCCAGCGCTGAATGAGGGTTGTTGATAACGCTTCTACTTCTACTCGTCTTCTTTCTTAGTCGTTGGTGTATAGCAGACCATTCAATATGGCAGCATCATTGTCAATCTGCACCAATGATGAGAGTGGTTCACTTTTTTTTGTGTGGAAGGTGTGATACCTGTGCGCTTGATACAAGTCATCCCTTCCATCATTATGCTTTCAACGACTTCCACATTGACGAAAATGGACAACCAAATCTTTCGTCATCACATAAAGCAGTTCTTCACTGCTTGAAGTGTTCTACCCATTCAAAGATTTTGCTTCACAATAAACGGCAGTCTCCGTACTACGCTTGTATGGGGTGAATAATGCCCGCTTGTTTTACACCTTCCGCTAACAAAAAATGAATCACTGTCTTCCTTGGTGCAGATCGACTTTAGGGATGGCGAGTCATTTCGAAAAAGATCGACTTTTAAATCTATTCGAATCGTAACCTGATGAATCGATTCACAAAAAATATCGAGGTCTTAAACATCGATTTTCTTTCAAGTCTGCATTAACAATGTAAATATAAATCCATTTTATGAAAAACAAGAAGCATAGCATAATAAGCGATCTCTTATCAGTAAAATCAGGGAATTTTTTAGTTAAGGGAATTCGATAATTACAATTACTCTTTTATTATCATATCAAAGTATCAGGTATAAAAGAAGACATTTATTTCCTAAATGTATTTGCTACATTCAAAAATTTAGAAAATACATAATATATAGCTTATAGTTCTCAATGCTTTTTATCAAAGCTTTTTAAGAACAACAGTCGGTCATGTCTTCTGGGATCCAAGCGGTTTCGCTCATCACTTGCGATGTTGCCTGCAATCGAAAAAAGGCGCTCACAAGGAACAGATGATTCCACGATATTCATATAAATCATGGCTATTGAGTGAATGTGATGATAAATAAAGATTTTTTTTTGTTCTTGTCAGTAAAGTATAGATAGTACATTTATCTAATTATATTTTAAAGATAGTCCGTTCAACTAATTGTAAATAATATATGTTATGGTTTTAACCAAAACAGAAAAAATCGAATGTCAATTTTCTAGGATGAAATATCAATTTACTGAATCGATTCATTGCTACATATCAATTTTACATTTTATCATTTTTTTGCCGAGAAATCAATTCCTCGATTAATCTATCTCTGATCGCCATTCCTACTTGACTATAGAGGTACCATGCTGAATATTCTGCTACACCTTAACGATTGCGAGGGAAAATGAGTATCAACCATGTATAGAAGTGTTGCCGACTACCCGTCATTCTGCTCTGTTGCCAAACCTTGTAAAGAGAAATTGCAAAAGTGTCTTTACGTTTTGGCTTTTTCTCGCATATTTAAACTCTCGAGGTAGATATGAATATGAGTTAAAAAAATGTTTGCAAATGGTATATTCTAGAATTGAATTAAGGTTTCAAAAAATGGATAAGAAAATTGGGAACAATTATATTGTTTGCAAAATGTTATTGAAACATTAAGAAACACAAATACTTTCAATTTTAATTTTAGTGTCTTCAGTAATTATAATATTGTCGAGATGAATCCACGATTAAAATGTGTAAAATATTTGAAAATTGCACACATTTACTAAGAAACCCTTACCCTTAAATTGTTTCTAAAGATAATTTCTATAACAAATATACACATATAAATAATATAATGGAATGCAGATTTTCATCTAACACATTAATCTATTGAAAGAAGAATTGGTATTTCCTTACTCTTCCAGGATCTATTTTGATGTATACCAATATGCTAACTTAAAATTTACTGTTCTTACAGATATTAAATTTTCATAACAAATTATAGTATTATAAATAACTCCAATGTTATCAGATTAGTTGAAAATAAAAAATAAAAAAATCACTCTACTAAACATGTTTTTTTTAAAGAAATAATAAAATAAAAACAACATTTATTCAAACAAAAAGTTTTGAGTATTCTTTAAAAATAAAAAAAAAATGTGTTTGAAATATTGAATTATATCAAAGATAAATATCAAATCAATATTCCGGAAAAAAGACAGTTCCTAAACAAATTCATCTCAATTGAAAATTTTTCCTCAGATTCATCTGATAATATTAACATTTTTTTTAAAAAAAATATTTTCCAAATGCCTTATTGCTCGAAATTTTGATTGATATCTCTTCTCTACACACAGTAACAGCTATAATCAAAAGAATTCCAACCAAAGTGTCTACTATTCAAAAAAATTCTGAAAAAGAGAATACAGCTTATTCTCCAATATAATACTATACATTTCCTTCCTCTACCCATCAATTACTATCCCACCACTCAATAACTTTTAAGACAATTTAACTGGATGACATCTCCAAATCGATTTTCATGGCCCACTCTCGGTTTACCCTCGGCCGCTTTTCAGATGTAGCGCCACCTGACGGAAATCCGTTGCACTTCCGAATGCCTGTAATTACCAATTATGGGCGGAGAATACAATGCGGCCTTCGGAACAGAGGAACACTGCCTTTGTTCAAGCAATGTCGAATGCAGTGGGGCGATGAAGGCTCTAAGAACAATACAGGTTGGGTAACCCCTTATGCATCACATGGAATACCGTCCATTCATTCGTGGCCACTACAGAGGGGTGCTTGGAGAATATAGGTGGTGGAGTCGGTGTGCTTTGCGGTTGGAATGTTGATTATGTATTTCTGGCTGTTTGGTTAGGGCTTATTGCGGTTTTACTTGTAGTATTTTGTAGTTATTATTTCTGGGGCTCAGACGATTATAAATTGGGGAATTACAAAAAAGAAACTGAAGACTTATTTAAAAATTTTGTAAAGAAAAGTTGTTTAAGAAGGTTTATGGATAAAAGTAACAGCCTGGTAATAAATTGTTTACTTTCAGTGAGGGGGGTGTCCTAGGGGTTCGGACTCCATCCCCAAAGTCCTTGATTTTTTTCCGATTGATTATAATTCTAAGTATATAGTACGTAAAATTTAATTAAATATTTGTTATTAATGATTGATTTCATTAATTAATGCTAATTATTTATTTAATAACTAGTTTTTAACTGGTTTTTGTTCCCGAAAATCGATACAATCAAAAGGAGCATGATACAAGAATGGTGGACTTTCGATCCTGGACACCCCCATTGAAATATTCCTGTGAGTGCTGCTGACTTAGTCTAATATAGAATCTAACGCGCAGCATTTCTCAAACTGTGAGGTGCGAGTATGTCGAAAATACAATATTTAAAAAAATTATTAATTGACCGATAAGAAGCAAAACAAAACACATTCTGACATATTTATTTTTGTATACTTATGAATATATCAGTACTGCACAATGTATTTGATGATTAATTTATCAATACTAAATTAAGAATATGTTTAAAACTTACTAGTGACTTCCATGGGCTTGTCATATACAAAATTTAATACTATCTTGTTAGTCTGTACGGTTGTATAATTAAAATCATATTGTAGTCTTACGTAAAAGTCTATTATTATTACATTCTATAAAATGTTGTTATACGAAAGGAAGGCGCTATCACACTTATGATTGAAAGTTGGATCTCAAGCATTAAAAGTTTGAGAAGCACTTCTCTAACGGGAAATCTAATAATTAGACTATACGCGTTACACTCTAAGCACGTTAAGTATTCTACATGGCGTTTTAAAACATAACATTTTTAGGTTATCTGAATTTAAAGTCCAACTTTAAGACTTCGATTGTATTGGAGAAAAAAATCTTACAGCACTCGCCTTTTGATTAGAAAATACAGGACTTTAAAAACAGAAATATATTTATCACTAACGCCCCTGTAGCCTACCTTACAGCCGTTTCTTCAAACCCCATTTTTAGTGGGTCTCTTTTGATAAAGAAACATTCCTCCCATATTCCAAGTCTGTAAGCAATTTTTTCGAAAGCGGATTCTTTTTTTTATCTGTAAGCCCTCCAACCCCCAAACCCTTTGGAATCTATTTTCACGAAACCCGTGTGACCACAGTAGTCAAGGTCATTGACTCGTGGCTGGCCTGTAATGGGTTCAAGACTGGAACAGCTCAAGACCCGCCGTGTAGGGGAGAGAAGCACGTTTAATCTGTGAATGTTCATAGTCCTCATATTGACATATTGTAGAAGTTGGGAGAGGCTGTACTAGCTAAGTTGTCATCCTCGTCACTTGACCATGGTTGAAAACTGCGAGGTTTGTCTCCAAAAGCTCTCGAGTAGCTGAACATTGCGACGTTAATACTCACTGACTCACTACAACTATGGGGCACACCCTTCTAGGGGGAATGATAATCCTACGTATAGGGAGTGTGAGCATATTAAAGATTCAAAAATAAATGATTTTTTTTTCAAATTATTAATTTACTGAAAGGAAGCAAAATAAAATACATTCTGAACTATGAAAAGTAGCATATTATTTATTTTAATACTTAAAAGCAACGCATACAAAATTTAATACTTACGTTTATAATTTATAAGGTTTATAATTAAGGTCGAATTGTATCTTTAGCATCATTGTTATTTATTTCAACAAATTGTCATTATATGGTGAGGGGGGTGGGTCGATAATATTGTGAATAAAAATTCGGTCACCAATATTGAAAGTTTGAAAAGCACTCATTTAACAGTATCAATCTTTCCTTTCTTCAAAGAAGCCCATTATATATTATTCCATAGAATATACTTTATTTTATTTTTGTTTGGATATTTATTTAAATTACACCCCAGAAAATGTTACGGTTATTTTCATAAAGGGGAAGTATGTGCTTAAAAGAAAAGAATGTAAAATATCTTTCAAAATATTTAATTGAAATTACCTTAATTCGCATGCATATAGCAGTACACTCACATTTTTTTTTTTAAAATAATGCAACAATTGTATCATTAAATTGCTTGATAACTTCAATACTGTAAAAACTTAAATTTTGTTATTTTAAATTTGTGGTGATGAAATTAAATGACTTTATATGAAAGACTGATATTATACTATCATTGTTATAGTACAGGTAATAATTCATTAATATTTTTTTTTCTTCTTTGAGTAATAACTTTGAAATAAGTCATTCAGGAAATAATAGCTATAACACAAATAATTCATTTTAATGAAATATTTTAACAAACGAACAATTATTTCTACTTACTGTGGTTATTAATCGTTGTTTATCCAGTTATGATGTGATTTTTAATCTCCGTAACCAAAATATATCCCATTTTCCTTTTTTCAAAAAAGTTTGTATTTTCTCTGAAGGATTAAGGTATATTACCCTAAAATCATGTTTTTTTTAAAAACTGGCATTTTTTATTTATGATTTATTTTATTGGCCATCTTATCAGCTTTAAAAGAATACCAAGTTTTTTTCCCCGTTTTTTACTACAAAAACTACAAGCATTTTAGTAAAAGCAGATGCCTTAACTTTACAAACGATGTCAAACTTTAAAATGAATTTTACTCGAAATGTGTTTTTTTTCGAAAAGTTCAAACTGGGATATCAATTGCACAAAAAGTTTTTAAAATAATTTGCTGAAATTTTGTGTGTATGTTCTGTATAACAGTAGAAGTGTTTTAACCTTCAGATTTATCAATCATTGTTTTATTTCAACAGTTAAGTTGTATATGTGAATACAAGCACTGTTTTTTAAGCAATTTCATATTATAAGGACGCCCTTCTCGGGTGCCCTTCTCCTAAACTATCAGCGTGAGCTAGAGGTGTAAGAATAAATGAAAAACTAGAAGCTGCCATGGTCTTAACATGACTTTATTAATACCTTAAACTTAAACATCTAATATATTAGATAATAATAATATATGAGAGGGAATCTATTGTGGCTAAACACACAATATATATAACACCGAAACAGCGTAACCCGGACCACTATCTATAGCTAACTCGCCTAAGCTCAATTACAATGCTCTCACAGATTCGAATATTAAATAGTCACTCCTACCTTAATGTCGAATGAAGTAGCGATCAATCTGATCCTAGTTGAAGTTGCGGTTCACAGGAGTGCAATGGTATGCATCTTGACTTAAGGGCTCTCTGTCACGGATAACTTCTGTTGGCTGTCACTTAACCCTTCAAAACTCTTCACACTTTAATCACGGACTATCATAACATTCCCCAAATTTCCACACCGCTTACTATAACTTCTGATATTTAAAAGCTTCATAATTTGTATCTTTCCTTCACGCTTCACTTCTTGGTTTTGTTGGAAAAGAGTTGCCATTAATTCTGGCCCCACAGAACCCAAAAGGACATGTTAATGAAAAGGCGCGTGAGCACGTCACAATATGATAACTATGATAAAGTGTTCTAGTTTTTGCAAAATATTAAAATATCTCTTATCCTGAAGGTCATTTCAAAAAGTAATAGCAAAGTAATACATCAAAATTGAAAAAAAAATTGAGAATTTGTTCATTTACTATTTGGACAGAGTGGGCTCCTTTTGTGTAATTTTTGTCAATATTTACCCATTTTATTCCCCATTTTAATAGTAATTTATATTTCTGTTCTGAATTTTATTCTTTTTTTTTAATATGTACTAAATAAATCTAAAAACCACAAACATATCTCCATTTTTTTAAAGTTGTCGCAAGTAGTCGGATACCTTTTGAATGAACTAAATCTGTAAGTTCATGGTTAACTACGAGACACATTTCTTAATTTTGATTTTGATTATAGACATTTGATAAATCTGAACAATACTTGTGTTTATTAAACAATATTTTATAAATAATATAAAAATTTATCTAAAAAATATATGAAGGAAATATTGGTAACTCTTACCAAAATATGTTGTCTCGAGAAATATAAAATACTAATCCCTATTAACATAGATTTTACTAAGTCAAAATTCTGATTCTTTATTAGAAACCTATTTACAAAAATTTTAAGAAGCAAATGAACATAGTTTTATAAAATCCCTGTAACTTTATGCCCACACTCTTTTTCCATTTACAAACTTTGAATCATTTCTTAAAGTTTAAAACAAACTGTTTTAATTAAATCCCTCAAAGCGCATTCATATAAAGTTTTGGTATAGGATTCTCGGGATTTATACCATCTTATAGGTCTGAAAATACTCCTCGGTATTAAAATAAATTGTTTGAATCCGAATTTAATATCCATCGGTATTTGTATAAAATAAGTTTAGATCCCGAACTTAGAAAAGTATCCTTTTTATTTGTTTGCCAGAAAACTTTATGCGACCATTTCTCCAAAATGCTTCAGCAAACTTTTCCTATATATGTTGCAATTACACACAAACTGATTCACAGAACTTTATTTCATAATCGAAACTTTTGAGAATAATCATTATCATCTGTCCCAATCATTTGCATTGCGAGCTTTAGGATTTGGGAGAAATATATATATTTAACGAAAACCGACTTCTATTCCCCAAACTAATTCTTCACGAACTGTACCATCGATTAAAGAAAGCTCATTCTGTATCTTTTCATTCTTTTCTGATATCTATTCAGTGTTCCATTTTCGAAATAAGTGTACTTTGAATCGATAGGGAAGATATTTCCCCAGAACAATAACTTTTCCCTAAGGTCGAATTGTAATGACGTATGCAGAAGCTTTATATCTTAATCTTTATGATATCTTTTCAAAGGCTGATTTCGACACGAAGAGTTACGTCCGCAGTCTCTCTCTTCAATCGATGCTGTGTTCAATCGATGACTCTTCAGGCCAATCGATACACAATTACAGCAGAGCACTTAACACCAGGTTACATCTTATCGGTATGAGGTCTCCAAGAGTTCAAGCTGGGGTTTTTAAATAGAGTAATAACTTCAATTTTCAAAACTGAAACGTTGGTAATTTGTTCTGATGAAAAGTTTTTGAAAGAAATATGAAAGGAAGTTCAAAGACAGCAATTTGTTAAGAGGGTTTGGTATTTAATTATGTTATGGGCCTTTAGATTTAAAAGGGAGATTACAGAAAATGATGGTTTGAATACTTAATAAATAAAATCAACTTAGTTTGATTATCGAAAGGCAATAAAGAACGATATCGATTTTAGAAGAACATGCGTCTGTCTTTATTTTCATGAATGGAGAAAAATTGAAGAATCAGCAATAAAATAACAGAACGACTTATTGAACAAATCTCAAGTATTCAAATTATAAGAAATTGATAAACGATGTTTTATTCTTTCTTGTACAACGAGGAACTAAAATGAGCTTTTGTTTATGAAGCTAAGCTTTGAATAAATAATTTCTTTTCAAGAAAATTTATATCACTATAGGTATATTATATATTTGTAACATTTTTGGATTTCAATGGAAGAAATGTTAAAAGTTAAATCTATTTCAATATGACATCGGGTCAGATATTGTATTATTAACTTTATTATATATATATATATATATATCCTTTCACATTTAAGATCAGTACACTTTTGAAAGTGCTTTTGGAAATGGTTCAATTTAAAACCAGTGTTATTGAAGGTTATATGGAATTTATTCTATAAGTGTCCATTATTTTTCAATGTTTTTGGCTGAATAGGTTGTCCTTCTTTTTTGGCTGAATAGGTTGTCAAGTTTTGTTATATGAAGTCAAAATGTGCTCTTGTAAATATCGCCTACATGGTGTATAACGATTACTTATTGCATAACAATTGATCTATCTTAAAATTTGTTTCGATTGATTATTCTTTCACTAATATTATTAAAATTCAGGTCGCCCATCCACTACAGTAGCTAGCGACGCTGAATGCTGTGCCGTAGGGCCTGGGTTCGAATCCCAGAGGAGATATGGATGTGAGTAAATTTATAGTGCTTTTTTGGCATGCGAGTATTCTAAATAGTTGTTGAGCTACAAGTTCTCTCGTGAGATTTGACGGAAGAAGGAGGTGGATGACACCTAAATTGGGGTAAAATCGATCTAAATCGTACTGTCACCTGTATGGTACTCAAGGCTACTACCAAAGGCAGGTGTACCTCCAGAAGTCCATCCTGTCTCAGGCTGTGGCAACTGTCCTTCCTTCCCTTTGGGAAGGACACGACCACAACAACATTAAAATCCAGGAAATAATAATGGGTGAACATATTTTAATTCGTATATTGAAATTTGCATTCAACATATAACACTTAGAGAATATGATTTTTTAATGAACAGCCATAGCTTATGGTGAGTGCTTGTGTGAAAATGAGTTTTTTCATTGATTACGGAAATATGTTTGCAAAACACAAATCAAACTTAAAACTTCGAAAATGTATTACATCAAGATCGAATTATAGTAAAACGTAATAATGTATTTTTACAAAAAGATAATAATTATCAATCAACTTTTTTTTATTTCGTTAAACTTCTGACATTGGATTATATTACAGATGACTCATTGAAAATTTCAAATTTCTTACACATTTTAATTAATTTACAAAGTTCATTTGTACATTGATTCTTCTTTATAAAATATATTTCTTGTGATCAGCTAACAAGTGCAAAGCTTAAATTCGTGATATTTTTGTTTAGTTATTTAAAACAAGAACTGGATGAAATGAATATAATCTTGTTCATTAAAATGATAACTATTTAATTAGGTGTGTAATATTTCGTTTATTACGCATATTTATTACCTAAATAATGTAATTTATGTAAGTATTTTCCTATTGAATCCTCTTTGCATAGAAAATGTTCCACACAAACCGTTTTCCTTAAAAAAAAGTCATGAATTCTACTTTAAGAATGTCTCCACTTTAATTAAATATTATTTAAATGTTTTTGGTGACAATATAAAAAGATGGCAAATAATGGTTTCAAAAAGTTACTTCTACCAATTTTCGAATTATAGCACCGTTTCTCAGACTGTAGGGTGCGCATCCCTTGGGGGGCGAACATATCAAAAAGTTGAAAATAAAAAGAAAATTATTTAAAATATTATATTAATTTACTGAAAGAAAGCAAAACAGAATAAATTCTGTCATTACAAAAACCAAAATACACATTTACACTGGCATAATATACTTATAAATGTATTAGTACTGTACAATGATAATTAATTTATCAATCCCAAATTAATAACAAGTTAAATATTAACTAGTGATTCCCATGGGCCTGTCTTGCAAAGCAGTTTTTCAAAAAAAATTTAATATTATATATTAATACTCTAAGGCATTTTTCTATATTTAGCTAAGAAATTTTTTTTTCAAAGTCACCATGGCAAAAATCCGGTTTCACAAAGGTAGAATGTTGGAAATGAATGATTAAACTTTAGAAATATAAATGACACAGAACAAATAAATATTTAATTTAATTAAAAATTATTTTGCAATCTGTTCCAGTTTGAAAATTAGAAAAGGAAAGTAGCATAACTTATTTTATTACTTAAAAGTAACTTACATAAAATACACCTATTACTTAAAAATTAACATATTCACAAAATTTAATAATTATCTTGATAAATTGCATTGGTTATAAATAAGGTCACATTACATTTTTACCATAAAAGTACATTATTGCACTGAATACATTGTTATTGCTTGGGGGGAGGGGGAGAGTGATGAAAATTAAGATTGAAAATTGGGTAACAAATTTTGAAAGTTTGATAAGCCCTGAATTATACTGACTAGTCTACTTTTACTTAATTTTCGAGAAAAACTGAGAAACCATTAAAAAAGTTATTAAATTTGCAGTCGAAATTATTGCATAATTTTGTCCACACATCTTTCAAGAATTATTTAAAGAAATATTTCCTGTTACTTAAAATGAAGCTTCTAGATGGCATTTTTTGAGCTTTGCATGAATCAATAATTAATAGAATTAACATTAACTGATTTATAACTTTTCAGGTTGTTAAAATTTCAACCATAATGGTAATTTTTCAGCTTCCAGTTTATTTAAGAAGAATTCGTAACAGAACCAAATTAAATTCAATAACATATCAAGTAAGGAATCAGCCTTTTTGTAATATTTGATACACATATGTTACACCGAAAATTTTCTGAACTGAATGTTTTGTATTTTCAATATTCTATGGAAATCAGAACTAATATAAGGTAATTGATTATATTTAAAAAAAAAAACAAGTTTATCTCCATTTAATTTTTTTTGAAAAATAGTGAATCATCATAAATTTTATTTCCAATTTTAATTAAAATAAACTATAAATTTCATATATAATGGCATTGCTGGTTTAATATTCGTATTTCCAAATAATTTAGGAAAATTGTGGATTACATATTAAAACGATTAATTTTTCAATTAAGAATTTTTAGAAAGTAAGCATTAAAAATTCTAAATTTTATCACCAATAACGTTAATGTAAATATTGAAAATCCTAAATATTATTCTTAAAAATAAGCACATAAAATAATGAAATCAATAGTATAGCTCAATATTATAGTATAATGAAAATAATAACTATTGCATGATTTGAATGCAAGATTTGAAACAATGACTATTAAAAAGGCTTTTTGATAATAATTCGAAGAAATTCTTTAAATTCACTCTTGCGGAGAACATTCACCAAAAGTAACGAATCTCATTTATAGGACTGAGATTTTGCGAAACATTTATGGTGAGAACTTTTTCATGTTTGAAAAATGAATTCTCAAAAGAATTATAATTTTGTTAAGAAAGTGAACTACTTTTTAATTAATTTATTGATTATCTCTCGAAATTCCCTGAGTGTCAGCAATGCATAAATTTCTGATTTAGTAAATTTAATAAATTATACATGTTTTGGAAAAAAACAGTTTTTTTTTAAATGTAAATAATTCCTGAAAAGTGGAATTCATCTTAAAAGTGTAATTTAGATTTTCCAATAAAAAGAAACAGTTCCTGAAATTGTATAAAAATTATAATTAATTCCTGAAAAGAGGATGATATTTTAAATGTATAATTTAGATTTTCCAATAAAAATAATTCCTGAAAAGTGGAATTCATCTTAAAAGTATTTGATTTTCCAATAAAAACAAAACAATAGTCTTCATACATTTTAATTTTTTACGAAATATATTCCTTAAAAACAATAAATAAATGGAAATTTCCCAAGTGGTTAATTGACAGTTTTTAACATATTAGCTCTTCTGTATTTATAGGATCAACCCTAAAACATGTACCCAACTACTAAATAGGATTATGATTTCCCAAATAAGATTTATGACACCTTTCAAGTATCTAATATTTATAAAAGGAAATATATATTTTCAAAAACAGCACTAACGAAATTATTTAAATCGCAAAAAAAAAAACAACAAATCCCAATCACAAAAACATTACTTGCACGACAATTACAGAAACAACCCCAAGGAAACAAAGCCATCGAGTAACCCACATCCTGAAAGGGCAACGATTGATTTTGAGGCGTCAAATGTTACGATGAGTCTAGAAGCCAGCCCACATGGTATTCGATATCGCCCCTTCTCCCCCCATTCCGATTATCGTTGAGATAAATAGAAACGTCAGTCTGTAGCACCATTGACTGCCTCTACATAGGGAATGGCGTATAAATTTTATTACGCCGAAGCCATTTTGCGTCTATCGAACCGATGGAACAATTATGCGTTCAGCCGATCTCGTATTAGCCAGCAGTTTGTGAGTTCTGTGACTAGGGTAACGATGTTGCTACCTTGTTACTGCCATAAGAGCCAAAGGAGGACTTTCCTGATATTGAGGAGGCTTATCTGTAAGTCCACTCGGATTTCGAACAGCATGTTGTATTCATTAGGATACTGCAGAAGCAGACCAGGATTTGGTGGAGAGATTAGTAAATTTGCAATCGAATGCGAGCTTCGTTTTGAAAATTATTTTAGTCGAAACAACGGAAAATAGAGTTAGAGTATTGTTACAGATGCATAAATTTGTCTCGGTATTGTTAAAGTGTGGAATTTGATTTCGCAACTTGTGAACCAGGATTTGTGTTAATTGGTTATTCAATTATCTTAGCTATATATTATTTCTTGCGTTTTTACTGTCATAAAAAGAATGCTAAATTGTTTCTAAGCCAGTTTTGTTACATGACTGATTTTAAATAAAGAAATCAGCCGAGCTCCTTGGTGGTTTTATAGGAGACAAAATTCCCCGATTGTCGCGGTAATGGACACTATAATTTGAAATCAAGTTAGAGGGATGGAATTATTATTTCAATTGGAAACTCATTTTCAAATTATTAACATTGAATTATGGAAGGAGTTTGTGCTTTAAACCATAAATAACAAATTAAACAAAGAAACCAAAATAAATGAGGATAACAGTATAAAATTATTAAAATTTCAGAATAAATTATATATTGATTGATTCCAGAATTCGAATTTTACAAATTGAAGAAATTTACAGTATGTTAACGTATGTATATAATCTACCATTCGACGCGGAATTGGTTAAAAAAACTTCCCAAATGGTATCCAATGGAATTTTTGCAAGAGTTTTTAAATGTTTGAACTAAATCGTTAATATTCTGGAATATCTGAAAATACACATCTACCAAATATACTGTATGAGGATTAATGCATGGTCAAAGCTATTATCTTGTAATAAAGTATGTTTAAAGTGGAATAAAAAATAACGATGTATTAGGACCTTGAAATGATTTTACGTACCGCAAGATTTTTACTGTGCGTGGCTAGCTGGCAACGGGAACCATCAAATACCACCTCAAACCATGACGATATAGAGTGAGTCTATGTGGTTCCAAATAATATATGGGTATTTCCAGGCTTGTCTATGCTGGCCTTTGAGACGAAGCTTGTGATAGGACTTCTCATTAAATATTTTTAAAAATACTATCTCGTTCAGTTTACTTGTCATAAATAACTTAGTTTTTTCTTTAAAGTTTTAAAAAATGCTTAATTGTCACCTTGCAGAGCTCTCTACTCCTGATCATCTTCTGGACTACTGCGGTATATCTCTGAGACACTTGTTTGATGAGCAGTATATGGCTTGCGACAGTCTTTTGCGGAAAGGTCAAAGGGATTGGGTGTAGGCCTTAATGATCCACAGAAATTTGAAACATTTGTGTTTGTAATTCTCTTTGGTACATGTTATATCTAGTATCCCTACTCTAATATCGAGTTTGGGTGAGGACCTTACGAGCCTTGTGGTTAGTTTGTCAGACTTTGGGAGGGGAGGGCATTTGCAGATTAAGACAGGAAGAACTCTTCCAACAGTTTTATCAGTATGGCAGACCGGGTTACAGCCTCCAAGCTAGAGGTGTACAATCTCCTTAGTAACTTTCTTAATTTGAAACTATCGAACTCTTCTGAAATAAACCATCAAAATTTTCCAAAATTGCTATACTATATTTCCATACCATGTGTTTATTTCTGTGGCAATTGATTAACTTAAGATGAATGTTGTATTTATAACACTATTTATGAATACCTAAATTTCTGTATCTTTAGAAATGTGCAGAATATGATATGTTGAAAGGAAAGGAAACTTGTATATCTTCCCTTTGTTACGTCTATGTTTAAAAAAAAAAACGAAGCTAATATTTTATGACTTTAATAGAGTGTACTTTTCTATTAATTTGCATAACATAAATTAGAGTGAGAAATTTATTTCCATATTCTTCGATTGAAATCGCATCACTCAATGTAAACTTGTTATAAGGTGAGTCGCAGTAGAAGATCGTTTTATGTCTATATTTTTCACTATTACCTGGCGCAGTTAATTTACTTAAAGGAATCAAAACAAAATACATCCATAGTACATTCAAAATAAATGCATACATAATAAAAAATAAAATCCAGATTTAAAGTGATGCAATATACTTATAAATGTATCAGAAAAGCACAGAGAGAGAGTGTATTTGATACTTAATTTATCAAAACTAAATTAAGATTAAGTTTAATAATTATTTATGTTGGATAAATGAGAAAAAACATACAAAATACGTTTTTTTTTGTGCAGATAATTATCATCCACACCCACCCATAATTAAAAGAAGGGTTTATTATTAAATTGCCTATTGATTTCGACATTTGATGTGAAATCTACATCTTCTTCGCAGTTAAGAGCCCTTCTGTGGCAAGGCTCCTGTTAACCTTGGTTCCTTCTTCAATTAAAAATTATTTTGCAACGAATTTCGATTTAAAAATTCGAAAGAAAAATTTACGTAATACTTATCGAATTACTTAAAAATAATATAAAAAGGATTTAATACTTAACTTCACAATTTGTACGGTATATAATTAAGGCCATTTTACAGCTTTAGAGTCGAAGTACATTGTTATTGCATCCAATACATTAATATTGTATTGGAGGGGGAGTTAAAAATAGATTAAACATTGGATAGCAAATATTGAAAGTGTTAAAAGCACGGAGTTACATATACATCACAACTTATGTAATTACAACATTCAAGCAGTTTAATGTCATAAACTCGATGGTCTGAATATTAATTAACGGAAGGATCATTTCAGTTTAGAAATGATAGTAAAATGTATGCGAAGTCTCAAAGAAAAGTTAAAAAAGATAAAGTATTTTCACATTCAAGGATTTATCTAATACACTATATAGAATATTTCAATAGCAAACACCATGCCAATCTGAATTGAAAATATTTTCCAATTCTGAATTTACCATTTCCTATTAAATTGGTACTATTGTTAAATCTGAAGACAATTCAATTTTAAAAATCTATATAAATGCTGCTTCTCAAATATTTACTCAGGAAAATAGAGTAATAATTGTGTTTCAATTAATTAATGCCAAATATAGTTTCTGATTTAAAAAGTTTCAAGTAAGGATCAAATAATCTTTAAAGCAATGGAATTAATTCAGCCATTGTCGTGAGTACCTTAAAACATACAATATGGTTGAAAATTTTCAAATCGTGAACAACAGCATTTGTCGGTTTATCGAAGACTTGCTGTTTCTTCTCTCAAATTATATGCAATGATGCGAAAAGACATTTAAAAATATGAATTATTCATGGATTAATAATTAATTTGAGAATAATTAATATAAATAAGGGATTTTACATTAAATTATCGCTTTATCATGAGAAATACATCGTTATTTTACCTAATCATTACGTAAATTTTGAAAGGAATTTTTGAAAGTTGAATTTTAAGTTTATTCATAGTGAAGACATATTTACCTCAAAGTATTAAAACTGGATTCACTTATTTAACAAAATAAATTTTAATTGTTAAATGAGAAATCATTTAATTTCGTCATTTTTAGAATGAAAAAAAAATTACTCTTGTGTCGTATTATTATATGCTTACATGGTACAGATTTTTTCTTCCTCTGTATCCTATTAAGAGAGTTTCTTATATTGAATCTTATATTGATGAATCATTATTTGATTAGGAATTTTTTTTATTTCAGTAATCTTTAGTACTATTTGTCAAATTTATTTATATTTTACGTATTAAAATTTTATTTTATTTCATGAAAAAAAAAGAATAAATTGATTCTACAAGACAATTTTACTATTTAAAGTTTAATCTTGTTTCTCAAATACGCAAAATATTTGTTATTAATACAAACAAAAAGATATTCAATTTTGAAATTACAAATTAAACAATGGTGCAATTATTTTTAAATATGCAAATATTCTAAATAAATAATGCATGTGTTTAGAATAAATTTACAAAAAATTTGAAATTGAAGCTTCCATAGAAATCTTTGTAATTTAAAATCTAAACTTTGACATGTTCTCAAATTCTTAAAATTGGAATGTTTGTATTATTAAATTTTGCACAATATATCATACAGTAACATATATTTCCTTACAGTTATTGAAAATAAAGGATGATACCACATCAATAAAATAGTTTTATAAATTTGTACGATAGCTTTTTAATATTAAAAATCCGCGTTTCTATTAAGTTTTTTAGATATTTCCTTTCTTAATTATTTTTTTAAAATCTGTTGCATTTCCTATGTTACACGTACAAGAAAATATGAAATAAAGAAACAGATTGATAATAAAGTTAAAATGGGTACTTACGTATTACAACGATGTCTAATTTCGCCAATTGAAAATGCAGCACCAATCCGAAGAATGTCGCCAAATGCCGCCATCGTTATTGTGTGTCAACGGGCAGGAACAGTTTTCTTAAATGGGTGTGTATCTGTCTTTGGCGACGTCTTTTGATTTGATTATATTGGTCGATGGTATATTCCGTAAGAATCCAAGGGTTTTCATAATACCCAAATGAGTTTCTAATAATAAAGAAAAATAGAGAAATTTTAAACAAACTGGCTTAAATCATTTTATTTCATTTAATTAGTAAAATTTAAAGACTGTTTAAACTAACAAAATAATTTCTAAAAATAAACGCAAAAAATATGTGGCTTTTTTAGCACTTAAGTTATTACGACTGGGACCGTAGTAAGAAACCAGTTATTTATAATAACAATTCAATTGTTGTAATTGACAGTTTTTGTGCCTTACACACATTTGTGACATATTTACATTTCTTTTTTGATTACAATACATTTGGGGTTTAAATTGAATATTTTAGATATGTTTCGTATTTTTAAAGCTATATCCAACTGGGTTCGGAGACAATTTTCTAAAATATGACTTAAATAATTATTTAATTGATATTTTTTAACCCGCGGTCACTCGCGCCTGTTTTTTCTACCGTCGTTACTCGCGGGGTGTAGTGAACACCCCAAAATTTTAACACGTGTATTTAATTATGAAAATAAAATTAAGTCATTATGATACATATTTATAAAGTACAAAATGTTTTTTGTATTATACAAACAAAATTATTAAATTTATTTGCATATACAAATGAGACTAACATTAATTTAAACTAAACTTACAAATTTTTCTTTTTAAAACACATAATTTTATATTTTTTCATAAACTAGTATAAAACATATATACCAGTAATAAATATACTTTATAATTAATGAGATAATGATAGTAGAAAGAAGAAAAATAATATTTTAATCATTTTCTAAACATTCAGAGCAGACTGTATACAAATGCTTAACTTCTCGCGGGAGTTCTCAGCCCCCCAGATGAACTTTTGAAGGTCATTACATTCCAATCGTTCGAGAAAGAGGGATTGCATCAGGCCTGAAGGTTCAATGACCTAAAATGTGCAGCTACAGAAATAATTGGGGTTCTGCGCATTCTTTTTAGAATCCTGGGAGGATTTTCTTGTTGCTGGGGTGTACAGATCACCCCGCGCGAGTGATCGCAGGTTAAGCAACTATGTTACGAAATTATAAAAGCACAGCAGAAAGAATTTTTTGAAAAATTAGTTTTTAAATTGGGAAATCTGAACAAAAATATTACAAAAAAAATTGTTATTTTGATAACTCTAAAACACATATATATATATTACAAAAGCAAATAAACTTTTTACAAGAATACTATTCTTCAGTGCTTAAAAATGCATTATACTAAAGAATCTTGAATTTTACAGTAAAATTATGAAATACAGGAGTTCTAATAAAAACACGTATTCTTTTTTATATTTCATATAGAAGAATATTAAAAAATAATTTAAAATTCACCCTTAGCTTTTAGCACAAAGCATTAATTGTAACAGAAAAAAACAAATTCAAAAAATTTCACAAGAACATTTCAGTTACTTTACGACATTACTGTTACCGTGAACCATTATGTACATAAATAACATTCTTTAGGAAATACCAAATGAAGTTTATATTTGCAATACAACTTTTTAAATATTTGGGAAGAATTATAACTCCCCAGGTTTGTACTTGCTGTCTTTCTGAGCCTCATACTTCAAATATTTACATATTTGAAGGGCCTTTCTTTTTATACGAGACAGTTTTTTATCTGGTTTAGAACATCTCTTTAAGTCAAAAATTTTCATATTGTCGAGGTACCAAAAATATCTCTTACTTTCGGGCCTTAATTTCATTCCTAACTTTTTTAAAGTAGAGGAAATATACCAGTAAACCCAGAATTAAAAAAAAAAATTATTGCCATACAAATATCTAAGTGGAGTGTTTGTGCGTGTCTGTAGCTCAACAAAGGTCTCTTTCGGAATTATATTCCTCACGGCCTTGTAAAACTCTCATTGCAGTCCTGAGTTTTCCAATGGAGACATTTTCTGAGGAGATTTTGAACGTAAACATCCGTATAAGTCTTTTTAGGAGAATCAATAACTAAATTTGGAGGATTCGTTGATTTTTTTTCCCATGTATATCCAACAAAATTTGCTCTCTGGAAATGTCTTCTTTTTTGGCCTCACTAATATTGTTTTTGACGTAACTTTAATTTGAAAAATTAGCTATAACTCTTTACAAAGTTACTAATTAGAAATATCTTTTGATCGCAACTGATTAAAAGATAACTCGTTTAAATCAAAACAAAGATTGCAATCCTCTAGCTGCTGCCTATTCGAAAGCGAAATATATTTATTAAAATATTTATAAATTAAAACAAAGTTTACTATATATAAACAAGAGAAAAATCCCTTAAAATATTTTAAATGAATAAAAATCATATTTAACGCGTAACAATCAACCGAAAATAACACATTTCCGGTTTCAGATTTAAATTTCCGGTTTTGATTTGGGTTTACAACGCCAAACAAAAACAGTCGTAACTTTTCTTTTTCTAATTGACTCAGTTAAAAGTAAGATATTTGTAGAAAGACACATAAATAGACTAATATTTTTTTTTTGTCCTGAAAATGATTTTATATCAGTCGGATACCCTAAGTTCGCTAAGCTCACTTACTGTGCGAACTTTCTTTGCATAGTAAGCATTATATAGGAGAAACTAGTTATACAGAATTTTTTGAGATCAGAGAAATTCACGTTCTACTATTATTTCTGATACTTACAACTTCTTTGCAAATATGTCACTGGCATAGTATAAAACACCGGCATTCTACAGAGTGCCCAGACATTGTATGTAATAACGGACGTTTTTAGGCAAAGAATGAAACATGAGAATTAATGCATACTTTGCTTAGGCATTGTATATAATACCTAGGCATTATTTAGAATGACCAAAGCAATTAAGGTAAAGTATGAGTAAAAGGTCCTGTCAAAGGAAAATATTAATGACATGCATTCCTAAGAAATGCAACTGTTATTCTGAAAAAAATAAGAATAGCCTTAAAAATGTTTTTCAAAATATGTAAAGAATAATGAAAGTTGTACAAAACAAAATGTTTAGGCTTTTTTTTATTAAATAAAACAACTTTTCATATAAAATAAAATTAGAAACTAACATACTTGTTGCTGCATAATAGCTTTGAATGGCATTTTGAATTACATTTTATTACATTTTTTACGGAAAGACAATTCTTATTTTGGCACTTTGTTTTTTACATACATTTGACGAATCCTTAGTAGCATCCACTGGAATGAGCAATTTCAACTGACTGGAGAGAAATTTCGTGGTCAGGAATATCTTTATTTCTAAGCAAACTCTTAGGGCACAAAGTGAATTGTGATCTCGCATATAATTGTTTTAAAATTTATTCAGGTGTTGCAACTAGGTAGAAACCTTTACCATTCATTACAAGTGTCAATATATTGGCATTAAAAAATCAAAAAACTTAGGTTCAACAAAAATTGTCTTTTCGTACTTTTCTTTTTTTATATGGATGCACAGTCCAATATCATGAGGCTTAAAACTTCGTGTTTGGTTAAAAGTTCTTTCAGAATTCTATCACATTTTCCGTTCAATAACCAAACTAGCTTCAAGAAGTACGTGGAATAATTCAGAATCCGTAACGTAATACTGTATAGTACTGATGCCATTTTTAAGAGGTTAAATGAGTTCACTTTTATTTTTCCTAAAACCATCGCATCATAGAGATTCAGCAACCAATAGTCCCTGCTCAAGATTTTTTTTCTTTCAGCATTAATTTAAATTTTGGGCTATCCTTCCTTTGAAGTTTCCTCCACAGTGACGTGTCATTCACCTTCGTTCTCCAAGTTTTCTCAATTGTAATCTTTAAGTCTGATTCCACTGCGTCTGTCCATCTCGGCCTTAATCTTAAGCGCTTCCGAATCCCAGTGACTTTGAACTGCAGTATCTTTTTGAAGAAACAATCATCTGGCATTCGAATTATATGGGCCATCCAATTAATTCTATTTATTTTTATGTGTTTAATGATGTCATGTTGTTTATAAATTCTACCTAATTAAAAATTATTTTCAGAGAACTTGTCTTTATAATTAGCTTTATTAAAAAACAATACACAAATATATTTAGTTTCCTTCAACATACTTTTCTTCCCTATCAATACATAGCTGCATACGAGTTTTCCACCGTTTAAAGCAGTGTCGCTGCTCATTTGGTGTCACAGTCTTCAGTAAGTCTGCCGTTTTTGCCTTCACCTCATCTACAGACTGAAACCATGTTCCCATGAAAGCATTTTTCACTTCTAGAAACAAGTAGAAGTCATATGTTACGAGATCTAGTGAGTACGTGGATACTACAGTACAATAATGTATTTGCCTATCAAAAAATGTTTTACAAAGAGCGCAATGTGCACCGGGGTTTTGTCTTTGTGCCAAATCTACGTGTTGTTGCTCTGCAGATCTAGCCTTTTTGTCTTTTCTATAAGTCTTCTTAGGACCTTTAAGTAGTACTGTTGTCTTACCGTTTGTCTTCAAGCAATACCTATTCAATAATGATGATGCCATTAATATCGAACAAAACTGATATGCATGACTGGTTCTTGATGTCACAAATCTACCAGAAGGTTCATTTTCTTCAACCTCCCGAACTTCGAAAATTGCTTTTGCTATTCAAAATTTGCGTGGCTTGCAATTATTCTTAAACACCTCTTTTACAATTTAAAACCTTAAGCTGTAGTTTTTTTTTAAATTTCATGACGAATAACATATACGAGTATGCACAGCTGGAATTATAAGTTTATCATGATCGCACCACTTCGACAAATTTTTTTACTCAAATTAGGGTGAAAAGCAAACTGAATGAGACAGAGGAATGGGGAATAACTTACCACCACCATCGAAAGGCTCAAGGTCAACAATATTCCATTCCCACCCCTTCACACTAAGCCTAACATCCAGGGCATGCGTAGTTCTGTAAATCGATTGTCACATCTACATTATAGAAATGCTATATAATTGAACAAAAATGAAATCAGTTATTTATTGAGAATTGATCAATTGAACTCGTCAGTTAGCTGATCAACAAATCAAGAGAAACAAGGAAAAACTCCAGAGCATGAATACATCTCTTAAATAAATCTTAATCCTGTCGGGGAGGGGAGTAAATTCAAGATTTATCTAATTTTTAACAAATTTTCAAGAAATCAAACGTATGTTTCATTAAATTTCAAATAACTAATATATCTACAGAGCTTTTTAATAAAACAGATGTATAGCAGTGGGGATGTTTTTCAATCCAAGCTCCGAATTAATCAACTAGAAAATAAAATTATAATTATTATTCAACTCTTACCGGTTCAAATTTCATTCTTGTATACATATATAAATAACTTACTTTTTATGAATATACGAAAGAAATCTTAAAAAATTGTGTTTCAGCCTATTATAAATAAATAATTAAATGAATAAAATACAAAACTTTGTCCTTTAATGAAAAAAAATGAAACAGCCTTATAAAAAAATATTTAGCAACTAAATAACTGCCTTGTGTTAATTTGACCTTACATAAAATTCAGGAGAAACGCATTATTAATTTTTCTTTTCTGTAATCGGGCAGCGTATTGGTATTTATATCTTTGCAGACCTGGTACATTTCCCAGGAGCTGGTATTACTTTTTAGTGCGGCAACATTTAGGCGATACCAACTACCACAAGTTATTTTGAAATACAGCTCCTTCCCCAGAAGGAGGCACCTGAGGTCTGCCGATGCGAAATTTGTACATGGGAATTTAATTTTGCCGAAAGCATCCAAGCCAAACGGACACTCAATGGATTTTTTCATGCTGTATAATCATATGACATGGTCACTGTCGATTTTCTGCATCAGAAAAATCAATCGACTTGGGCCGGAGTTGAACCCACAACCTTAGGTACAGAAGGCGAGCGACAAACTAACTACGTCACCCAACCGGCTCGTATCAATTAAAGAAAATATATTAAAGGAAAATTATCTCTTCAATTATAAAAAAGAAACTTTATTTCATGTTATAATATATTTATGCTTGTTCAGCTTTTGAATTACAAACATTATTACATGAACGTTGCAAATATAAATATTTTAATATCCATATATAACCGAAATAATTTGTATTTTAATTATTTGTAAGTGTTATGAAAAATAAATAAGCATTGACAAAAATGGGATTTTCAGTAAAAAGACATTTTATTTTAAGTAACCTCCTTCATACATATTTATTTATATTTTTTTTTATAGAATTTCTATTGGAGGAAAATTTGTTTACAGGGAAAAACAATACTAATGTATGATAAAATTGAAACACAATGTTATATACTTAAGCATCAATACTAATTTAAAATAAATATTAAATACATTTTTGTAATGCATTAAATAATAAGTCTAGTGCTCTTATTAAATATTTAAATAAGCAGATGCATTCTTTTTTTCAGTTCATATTAAAAATGTAGAATTTTAATTTTCAAGAAAAAATTAATAAAAATGTGTTAAACTATTTTCTTAAAAAAAAAAATTACTTAAGCAGCAAATCATGTAAAATAAATTTAGTTTAAAGAATTTGTGTGTTACAAAGTTTTAAAATTTAATTACTATATTC
>BMAV01009494.1:109011-141713 GCA_019973955.1 Trichonephila inaurata madagascariensis
GGGGGGGGTAAAATAAAAAATAGCTAGTATTTTTTTTTTAAAAGTCATAAATTACATTGTAATAAAGAAATCCTTTTTGAAATAAATTATAGTGGTAATGAAATGTTTTGAATCTTGATTTTTCATTTACCGCAAAATAAAAATAAAAATGTAACAGACTTAAAAAGGTTTTGAGAATTACAAATATTGTATATTGCATGTATCATTACTTGTTGTTTTTAATAAAGTTTTACTATTTTTAACACTAATGTTTTAATAAAACTACACAAATGCTTTTAAATATTTTGCTAAATATTACATTGTGGATGATGTTTTTTTCCCTCTTGTTTTATCATAAAACAATTACATTTCTGATTGCAAATTAGTTGCAGAGTGCAGAGCACTTTTTTAATACTACAGACTGTTTGAAGTAATATACTATATACTCTTT
This sequence comes from Trichonephila inaurata madagascariensis, assembly GCA_019973955.1. Taxonomy (NCBI): domain Eukaryota; kingdom Metazoa; phylum Arthropoda; class Arachnida; order Araneae; family Nephilidae; genus Trichonephila; species Trichonephila inaurata. The sequence continues at coordinate 109,442 of BMAV01009494.1, forward strand.
AGTTTTTTCTAGACTGAAAACAGATAATGTATATAAATAAAATAGTTTTAAGCTAAAATATTCTCTTGAAGATTATATATATATATATATATATATATATATAGTTATATAAAATAACAGTGAAGAAGTACTAGAACCTACAGTGCTAAAGCAGGAAGAAATTGGAATTCATCAGACACAACAAATGTAGATACAAAAAAGTCTTTGGACTAAACTGGAGACCTATTATGATATCTAAAGCTGTCGCTGAATTAGGACAGTGAATTAGGGTTAGCAATGCTTTACGGATCCTACCTTCCCCGTACAGCAGAAACTTTCGACATAATAGGAAAAAAAACACCAAGTTGAAAAGTTAAGCCTAATACAACACGTGGAAGAAAAACCTGATAATATATTAAAATGAAGCTGAGAAAAGAGAACATCTTTAACATTCAAGTCATTTCAGTTTCTCGAGTCTGCTCGAGAAACTGAAATGACTTAAATGTTAAAGATAAAAGTTATTGAGATTTTGGGAACTTGAAGATGAATGCCACAGCATTATTAATAATGCTGACTGAGGGTAGCTTAAATTTACAAAAAGTGGGTTTGACTGATTTTAAGGCTACTCAACCTTCTCCTTCCGAATAATAACACTGAGCGAAGTCCTACGAAATAGGATTGTAACGGTCTATCCGCATTCTCCCTACTAATAGTCCTCTTGGGGAACAATTGCCTTTAAAAATTATTCAGATGGAAACCTTCCGAAAAAGAAGATGTGATTAGGCAAATCAAGTCTTGTATATGCAGATTGAACTTTCAATTTAGAGAGAGAGAGAGAAGTTAGACTGCTACAGGAAAGCAGTGATCGATTAAAGTAAAGCTAGGAGAGAGCTCTCATAGCTTATTTGATTAATATTAAAATTGACGATTTGGTCAATTAAGTGTTAAAGTGGATTTGGTCGATTTGAATTAGAAGGTGTATTGCATGGACGTAAGTGATCCGATTTATTACTTCTAGTATCTAGTCTATCGCTACACATATTTGATAATTAGTGCATTTTTTAGCTTGGGTTATTGCATTTGTGTCGTTTGTGATAATTGTAAATAAATAAAATTTGTTTTGAATATGGCTAATCTTCCTTCCGACCCTCTCACACTAATGGACAGCTCGGTTTTTCCATTACAAGATTGATGGAAGTTCTAAATTCTTATAAACAAAAGTAATTCACCATAAGATACGTTCGAAAATGCTTAGATCACGATGAATCCAAGAGCAATAAATCAGCCATTGTCAGTTTCAATTAACCAAATATATATTCAAAGCTAGAAAGAAACAGGCCATGTTGTATCATAGCAAGAGGTAAAAAAAAATGCCCTTATTAAAATAATTTTTATTTCAAAATATAAAAATAATCAAATATATATATATGAACTATATCGATAAAAAAAGTACTAATTTTGTTTAAATGTGATGATGATGTAGCTGTGGCAATTCAAAATTCAAACTCATTTAAATATTAATCATTTTATCATTTATTTAATTTTAGCATCATAGAAGTATTTTTAGCATGTGTTTAGCTCAAGAGTCAGAATACAAGAAAGAGAATTATCATAGTATGGAAGAGGAAGTATTTAACTTTGCAAGGAAAAACAGAGGAAAACGTGATATAAAAGTATAATCACGTGTTCAAAAGAAGGGAAATACAAGTTGTTTTTAGAAACTACATCAGTGTCTTAGGAACAGCTTCAATCTTTAAACCAGAAACGTGTAAGGTATAATGATTTTCTTTTAGTAGAAATCACCAGAAAATATATCAAAAATTCAAGGTTTAATCCTTTAATACGGAATCGTTAATAAATCTATCAAAAGAATGTTTCAATCCTTTAAAAAAAGATGAAAGGAGACGCATTTCAAATTTTGGTGTTGGGATTTCTGAATTAGATATTATCAATAAATAGGATTCTCTAACTATCAGTAAATAGAAATTTAATTTACAGCATTTATACTTATATATTACCGTTAAAGCAGTGCTTCTCAAGCTGTTAATATTTGCTACCCAATATACAATCATTATTTTCATCGCGCCCCCTTCCATACAATAAAAATGTATTGAATTTAATAATACTATACTTTGAAGCTAAACCTACAGTATGACTTTAACCTCTCATGAACCACCGGCGTATATATATATATAAACGGCTCACTCAGCCAGTGTCATAATTGTCACGGACATATATATACTTCTTTCAAAATACGGTTTTTTTTTCAGTTCAGGCTTTCTATAAAATTATTCTGAATACTTTGGAATGCAAAAAATGTCCTTCGAAGTGTTTGCGAAGGATTTACTTATTTCAGAGGAATTTGTTATTTATTCCCTTTCTCATCTTAGTTAGATAGATAGTTAGTAATCATAGTCCGGTAAATTGAAAAAAAAGCAATTTCAGACGTATTTTAAATTGATCGATCATAAATAGCTAAATCCTCTTGAAAAATGCATTTTATGCTTATTGCAGTTAATTGACAAATAATGAAGAAAATCAGATATAATTTATCATTGCTCATATTGCTGACGTTAATGAAACATAAAGGAGAAAAAAGGAAAAGTTGCTGAAATAGTTATACTTAAATATAGTCATTTGGGAAGAAAAAAATTGTTTCTTTATAGAAACATTCTGTTAGCTTTTTCAAACAAAAATGGAAGGAAACATTAACTTATGAAGTAATTTTATTTTACTTTTCATTATTTATTAGAGCAGGAATTGCTGTGGTGACATTTTGATTTGCATTGCATATTATTTTAAGACAAGTGTACTTTTTAATAGTATGATTTTTTTACACGAACACTTTTTAAATCTATGTCCAGTGCCAAAACTTTGAGCTGTTGCAACAGATCGAAGCGTTGTGTCAAAGTTCGAAACTTCTTCAATGGAAATTAATTCTTTTTCGCATATACTGGACGTATATCTAGATTATATCTCTCTAAACTCAAAATTGCCTGACTAAAAGCAGCTGAAAAAGGTTCAAAGAACTTTCGAATGCCGTATTTGATACTTTAACGATCCAGTAATCGTTATTCCATAGAATACTTAGTTAAATCGTAGAATTTAATAATTTTATAAACTTTAACTTTCTTCTCTAGTTATTTCATGAAGTGCCTAGGTATTCTTAATATTCTAGATTCTTAGAAACTAACTATTGTTAAAAAATAAAAGTGTTTTTTTTTGTTTTTTTACTCTTAAAATCAGAATCGTTTTCTTTGTATTGCTTTAAATAATAATGTTTCTAACTTAAGTAGTATTGTGTTTTTTATAAGTCATTGATCAAAGTTTGCAGAAAAAATATTACCACTAAGGGGGAAAAAATATAGAAAATTACTTTTACACTAGAAAAAAAACTACTGTAACGCCGGGCTGTAGAGAGAGAGAGAAAAAAAAAACCTGTCTGAGAATGGAAATATGTGGAAGAAATTTTAAAAAAAAGGAATTGTAATGACATTTATATAGAAATAACATACACACCAGGATGTTCTAACACTGAAAGAGCGGATGAGGAAATTCTATGGCAACATGTTATGCATTCAAAAATGTCCGTGCAATGCCGGGATAAATGGTGGGGAAAAAAATTGTCTGGCAATGAAAAGAAGTGGAACAAATTTCGAAAAACGGGAATTTTAATGATATAATTATAGAAATCACTCACATCTCACGAGTATGCACCCCCGCAGAAGTGCTGGCGTCATGAGAGAAATAAGAAGTTGCCACATGGGGATTATGTTAGACAATCTGTAAAAGCGCGGGCAACGCCGTACTAAGCGAAAGAGAAAGAAATCCGCACGGCGGGGCAAAGAATTCAAAGAAATTTTGAAAACGAATATTTTAATGGCATATTAATTTAGAAATTGCACCCAAGGCTGGAAGTACTAATATCGAGAAGGAAAAAAAAATTAAGTAGAGAAAGCCCGTAAAACGCCGGGAAATGCAGCTAGTATATACATGATATAAGATGGAGAGATTAAGAAATATAAGTACATATTAAAGAATTTAAATTGTATCGATCTCCTGAAACCGATAACTGCTATGCATATAAAAAAAAATATGTCTTTTTTACTAAATTTAAAAAAATGCATGAGATTGCAGCTACTCGAAAATAAATAAAAATTTATTTAATTTTATTACACTTTGGAATACTTCATTATTATTTCAGATTTCTATTGAAAAATTTGGTATTTCTTGTCCTAAAGTAAAAATCAAGTTGAAGAAACAATTTCGAGTTCTAATAAAGAACGATATCTATACTACTATACGGCCCCTTATGCAAACGGACCTAAGTTAGTGACGTCATTGAAGCAGCACGATCACTGACACGTGGATAACGCAGCAAGGTCACTGCGTCGGATTCAGACATGGCGTCGAACAGAAGTGCACGCGTCAGCATACGACTTCGAGAAACGTCGTTAATTCGACAGTTGCCGGCCCCTAGGGCCCTACCCCCACCGTTAACCGCAAGTCTTCCCCTTCTAGTTATGGAAGAACGTGACATAATATGGAACAGGACCGCTCCTGATAAAATCGGGTTATGTCTCAAAGACTTTTGGAAGGGCTAATATTTTCTTTGGTGTTTCCTATAAGGGGACATTTCTGGAGACAGTTTGAAGGAATTGCGAGGTTTTATATTGTATCTGGGAATATGGTCACGATTAAAAGTAAATGCTGCAATGTTAAAGCGTGATAGAGTTTCTGAAAATTTTTGTGTAAAATATGTTTGTGATAAATGAAATAATGAAAGGGATCTGATTAAAATTTAGATAGTCTGATGCATCAAATTTTGGCATGTTGTTATATATTAAAAGTTCAACTCTTGAATCAGATGGTTTTGGCCTTCATAGGAGATACAAGATTTTTAGCATGAATCAAAATAATGATCAAATGTGAAATTTAATCCTAAAACTTTATCATTTAATTTAGAATAACAAATAAATAAAAATTAAAACTTCGAATGCCGATTTTAATTGAGGGATATCTTATGTTAAAAATAAACTATTCAAGTCTTACAAAAATAAAAGAAAGAAACAAATTTAGACATTCTGTTTTAGAATTTCATTTTGTAAAACCGAATTTCTTTCAGCTATGATGGTGCGATGAGAAATGATTATTATTTTTTCAAATAAGAGTTTTATTTTTTTTATACCGAGTCAAATGACAAAGTATTAATTCGAAGAAAATACATTTTCTTTTTATTTCACAGAAAACATAAAAAATTCAAAAATTTCGAAATTTTTCATCTTTATAGAATTCTTCCGGGTCATCACCAATTATACATTATTTAGCTGTTGGCTTGGTTTTTCGATATTCTTATCACAGGGAGCTCTATATTATCTCAAAATAAAGTGTATATCTTTGTTTTCTATATCTTCAGATAATTCTTGAATACATGAAATCACTTCCCATTTACAAATTTTGCAGCTATAATTTTTATTAAAAATCGTTTGTGCTTTTCTCATATCTGTAAAATAAATTAATGATTCAGTTTAATACAAATCAACATACAGTTACGAAATAAACCTCAAAACGTAAATGAAAAAAAAAAATTAATAAATAAAAACTATTTTTAAGATATGTCGCCTGTAATAAACTTAATGAAGAATTAATACTTAATTAACGAAATAACTTGAATTTAATCTTAAATGCCAAATAGTATCATTTCAGTTGGAATGTTGGAGATGGTTAGAGCAGTACTTCTCAAACTTTCACTATTTGCAACCCAGTATTCAATCATAATTTTTATCGCCCCCCCTCCACACAAAAACAATGTGTTGAATTCAATAATATTATATTTTTGACAATAAAGCTATAGCACGGCATGAACCTCTTAAGCGCCACCGACATAGAAAAACGTTTCGCTCAACTAAAGTGATGATCTTCCCCTGACGTATATATACGTCTTGCAAAAGTACGATCTTTTCTGTGCACTACAATCCATAAAATTATTCCGGAGGCTTTGAAATACAATAAAAATACCTTGACAGTTTTTGCGAAAGATTTATTTATTTCAGAGGAGTTCTTATTTATACTTCTACCCCCAATACATCACATACGCGCTTCTACGTAGAAAACGGTGACATTGAGGAGCAAATTGAGTATTCTAATCGGCAGTTCAGGGATTAATTATAAACCGTACAAATTACCAAGATAAATAATTATTTTTGGATGTATTTTTATATAACAAATCCATGGGTTCACTGGTAACTTTTAGACTTGTTCGTAACTTAGTATAGTTAAATTAATTATGAAATACATTATGAAGTATACTGATATATTTATAAGTGTATTATACCAGTGTAAATGTGTATTTTATTTGTTATTATGTCAGAATGTATTTTAAAATAATTTTCTGAAATAATCTTTTATTTTCGACTCTTCAATAGGCTCGTGTTTCACTCCTAGAGTTTTTACGGCCCTCTAGGGGGCACGCCCCATAGTTTGAGAAACGCTGCGTTAGAGGAATATGAATGATTTCCAGACTGCTTAGATTCCAGACTTAAAAATAGTTTTAGAATTAAAATATATGCTTCTAAATTTACATCTAGAAGAATAAAGAAATGCTTTGTTTATTAATAAAAATTGCCTTTACTGTCCACTTGTAATTAAGGGCGTTTTAAGGTATGAACCAACTGGAATCATACCTCGTCCTCGGAACGGAACATCATCGCTTTTTGACTTTAGAGTCAGTAAGATAGTAATCCGAATACCTTGTAAGGGTCACCTCACAACGTCTATTAGTGCGGGAGAGTCGGAAGTAAGATTAGCCCTATTCAAAATAGCTTCAATTTATTCTCAGTTATGAACAACAACGCGAATTCTATTAACTAAAGTTAAGAAATGCACCCAAATACAAAATATGGAAAGCAATAGCGAGATACGAGAAGATTAAATTACCGGATCACTTACGTCTAGGCAATATCTTCTAATTCTTAGCGATCTAAACTAAATCTGTGACGGGCTCACGCGTCCTTTCTCTAACATAACCTCTGGGTTCTTTGACGGCCAAGATTAATGGCAAATCTTTTCCAACCCAAATCCAAGAAGTGAAATGCAATTGTAAATTCAAATAAGATAGTCTTTAAAAGAACAGAAGTTTTAGTAATCGGGATGGCAATTTAGAGAAAGTTATGTTTGGAAAGATAGAAGTGTAATTTGACGGCGTATCAAAGATTACAGATTGCTAGCCATTACTACAAGATGCATACTATTGCACGCGTGCCTAACAGTATCTCTGAAAGTGGTTGAACCGTAGCTTGATTCAAGGTAGGACAGATTATTTGATATTAGAACTTGTTATACGATCAGAATTGAAAGTAGGCGGATAATATAATTATTTAGATAAGTGATCCAAGTTACGCGATCAGGTTTAGCTACAGCTACGTGTTTGGTTTATTCTCGCTTAATATAAGTTTATCCAATTTATTAGAAATTTAAGTTAAACTCTTAATAAAGTCATATTAAGAATTCTAAAATGTCGATTCATTCCGAGAATCCCACACCTCTAATTCACGCTGCCAACCAAAGATATGGTCACCATAGAACGACCATATCATAACTTGATTCCTAATTGACAAATCGTCCACTTTAATAATACAATAATCAGCAACGAAGTATCCACGTCTCGCATCTCGTTTAACCAATTACTGCTACCCTTTATCAGTCTAACATCTCTCTCCCTCTTAGCTGAAAGTTTAATGTTTATACACAAGTCTTAATTTGCATACTCATATCTTCTTCGTGGGGAGGGGGAAGATTTTTAATGTAATAATTTTTAAACACCCAATATTTCTCCAATAGGATTAGTATTTAAAAGAACGCGGCTAGACTCGTCACAACTTTTAACGTCAAATGTTACTCCCGGACATTCCCTCCGAAAAATTGGAATTTCAAACTATATGCCAACTGGTAACTGCTGCAAGACTGCATTATTATGTTATGTCCATCGTCATGTTTATACCAAGCTTACAGTTGCAAACGCCATTGAGGAGGAAGACGTCAATTGCTCAAGCTCGTTTGTGCCTAGGTTTATAAGACTTTTGTTACGGGTTGCCAATTATATTAGTATTTTATAACATGCTATAGTGTCTACTTAATAGATTCGCAGGTGGGGCATACTATTGCATCGGGGACTAATCTCAGAAGAAAACGTAATAAGTCACTAAAAAATCACTTGATCCAAATATGAAGCAAGCTGTAAATGTTAGTTTTATAAAAAAACAGCTATGCACTCTCTTTACTTAAGGAAATATCAATTTTAAAACGTAAAGACCGATTATTTACAATTAGTTTAAGGTTTCCGACTACGTTCGGAACCGTGATTTTACAAAAGCGTGTAAATGGATAATATTTATGATATTTAGTATCACTTAGATAAGAATGCATGTATAAAATTGTTTTAAGGACATTATGACAAAAACAAATTTTCAAATACAATATTTTGGCAAAAAATTAACTTAGAATAACCTTTTTTCAAAATGTTCTCCTTTTGTAAAAAATGCTTCTATTGTATTAATACTTTGCCTGTATTCAGCTCAAACCTCTGCACAGAGGCTCAACTAGAATTTTTGAAACGCATAACTCGGAAGTCGGTTTATCCATGTTTTACGAAAACAGAAGGGAGAAATTTTAAGAAAATACGTCGATAATTATTTCAAATGGTTGTAACTCTGAAAATAATGTGCATTTTTCAAAGATCACATAGTTGAGCCTTTGAACTGAGGACTGAGCTATATACAGGCAAAATATTAATACAATAGAAGCATTTTTCACAAAAGGAGAACATTCGGAAAAGTTATTCTAAGTTAATTTTTTGCCAAAATATTGTATTTAAATAATTTTTTTTTGTCAAAATGGCCTTAAAACAATTTTATACATGTATTCGAATCTAAGTGACACTAAATATCATGAAAATTAATACATTTATGCGCTTTTTTAAAATCATGGTTCCGAACGTAGTCGGATACCTTAAATGAACATTTCCTATCAATTCGGAAGAATTTTATTGAAATGCAGATAAATCTTAAGAATTTGTAACATCATACTTTTTCATAAGAATCTATGTGCACTTTTAAATAAAATGCTTTTACAAAAAAATGAACATTATTGAATCTAAATAACTGATTAATCGTTTGTTCACTTTTACACACTTGTTTTCCAGCGAAAGGTGCCAACGATTTTATTTTGGAACGATTTATGTATAAAAAATAAGTTTGATAACGCATCTTAGATAAAGATTGTCAATAAAAAATGTTTGAACATCATGTAAATTCCCTAAAAAGTAAATTAACAGATTTGTAACACTTTAAAAAACAAAAATGTAGGGTATTAAAGGGAAAAAATGGAATAAAACGAAAAAAAAGAACATCGTAAAACATTGCAATTTTTAATGTGAAATTCCCCCTCCCTTTTTCTGCAGACTGAAAAATAAATGCTCTTTGAGCAAATAATGCTCTCTCCAAGGCTAAGAAATGGAAAAGAAAATGTGGATAAATAATGTATTGTAGTCAAAAAGGCGATGCCGAACAAACTCTTCACAAGGTAGTAGAAATCATTAAATATTTAACGCGCAGTAGAAAAATGCTTGAAATAAATATTTGTTCTCACAAAATTGAACATACTCAAAAAAGGAATCAATTTTCTCCCTCTAGCGGTCAATAAAAATTTCTCTATTAAACTAAAACGATGAGATTAATGCAATAGACATTTGCGCCTCTTTTGTTTGAAAAATATATGCACAAGAACATAACTAAATGCAAAAACATTTACATTACTTGCATGCTTTTCAATAGCATTTTGGAGAGTGCCTTTGTAGCGATATAGATCAGAAGTCGTTAACCTTAAGGGGGTCACTTCACGCAGCATTTTCCCTATCTCCGTAATGTTAAAATTGACCAATTTTAAGGAACATTTTTTAAAAATTGGCTGGTTATACAGTCATGAATTTTTTTGTGTGCATTCATTGTATTGTTTTTATTAATTTAATGAGAGCATTTTTCAAAATTTTGATTAGTTTTTTAAAAAATTCATATGTGGAGTAACACGTCAAAATTTTTAAACCGGTGAAAATTCTTGTACATTTTAATACATAAATAATTTTTGAATAAAATTTTTGACAAAATCTCTCATTAAAATATTTATTTGTATAGTGTTAACACATGTGCAAAGTTTCAAGGCTATAAAATAAGTAGTTTTTTCAAAAATGTTCCTTTTGTGTTGAAATTTACAGTTTTGAGAAATAGAGATTTAAAGTAAAAACTTACTATTAACTAATGCATACCAGAACTATAACTTGATTTGCTGGTATCATCTGCAAGATTATCTTCTTGTCCACATTTTAATTGTTTGTTTTTAATTCTAGCTTCTTTGGTTCATTGTAAAACTGGTTGTTCTGCTTTCTTAATGCACGCATGATCTACATCTTGCAACGCTCGACATTTGTAAAATCCAGGAGTTGAAAGCTTAATACATCTAAAACTTTTAATTTAGTAATAACACTTTGATTCTATAAAGACATTGCCTCATGTACTCCTATTTTTAAAGTTCTACACCACAAGTCACCTCCCATGGGGCATAAACCGTGTCGTAGATTCAAATATGGGGAGAATTTATCAAAAATATAGCCTTAATAGCTTGCCTTATGGCTGACAATTTAACTGAGTTGATTTGAATAGCCAAAATGTAGTATCTTTGCAATTTATCTATTTCTGCATCTGTCAATCTATTACGCCATCCTAGAGATTTTTTGTCCTCGAGCTCTTTGCCTTTTAATTTTAATACCCTGAGTTGTGTCCCCAACCTTTTCTCAACAATGACCAACACATTCTAATTTTTAAATGTTGACATTTCTTTAAAGTTTAGATTCTAAAACTGCTTTGTGCATGCTTTAGAGTTCCCATATAGTTCAAGTATTGTGTATATCATAAATTGTGCAATGCCTTTGAGCGATGGAAGATACAAAGTGCACCTTCAACTTCCATTCCCGTATTATTTCCGTCATTTTCTGAACACTAATTGCAATGTACATTGTCGTTAAAATTGCATGAGCATTTCCTCGATAATATTTTAGCATCAACAATTTTCACAGTGTCCCCACTAACTGCCGTAACAATACCATTTACAGAAGTATGGCCCTTTTTGCCAGGTACCATCGATAGCCACCGGTACATTTGGACCTCCATTATTATTTATTACTGCATTATTGTTTCGGCAGCAGCTAACGTCATAGACGCTTTGGCTACTTTCTATGTTGCGTTATTTAATTTATGCATGGACTCGCAAAACCACTTTGGTGGAGGTGACAAATTCATAACTCCGCAAAATATTTTCGCAACTGCTTTTTTAATATACCTCATAACATATAAAAGCCTAGTGTTCACTTCATGTAATTGTGTATCTTTTTTGATTAACTACTGCTTTAGTAAACTTAGTATTAGGAAATGTTTTAATAACACCACAAAAATCACAACATATTAACAATTTTGTAGCCAAATCCTGGATTTGGCAACCAAAATTTATGTGAATACCTTGTTTTTTACATTTTATTTATGTAATTAATGTTGTTTGAAAGCACAAGAAAACAGTACAATGTCAGTCATTTCACAAAAACATTCAAATTGAATTTAAAAAGAAACATACTCTTTATTAAACTTACCTAACTTTACTTTCAAAATTGAATTATTTATGTTGGAATTGTCTGACTGTTATGCAACATTTAATTCCTCGAAAGTTTCGGTTTTCGTAAGTACTTTTCCAAACTTTCGTTTTTTAAGTGTTTTATTATTAAACTGAGGCATATTTATAAAATCATTTTGATAAAAAAACCGATTCTGCACAATAGCAAAAATTCGTTATATTTAACCGCATAAAAAACAGCATGTAAGCAAGCTACCACAAAATAAACAGCTACAACTATTCACTTCACTTCTTTCCTGAATAAGCTGCTGATCAAAATGAATTATTTTGATCAATTTAAACTATTTGATGGCTGAAAAGTAGCATGTGTCTTTTGTTTTGATTTGAAAGGGGCGTGGCAGCCAGCTGTTTGAGGGTTTGACAAATGTAAACAACTTTTTAAAAAAATATTAAAAATACTTCTATTTCAGCTAGAGCAAAAATTTAAATTGAATTAGGAAGAAAAAGAGTGGTATTTTATTTTTCAATCAAAATTGAAAAATCGATTTTTAATTCGAATTTCGTGAAGTGACCCACTTAAGAAATCCGTGGACTACTAAATGTATTATCTTACATTTGACGAATAACTGATATAACTAACCATAGCATGGCGGGCCACTAAGCTATATTGTCACTTATTTGCATTTTTACTTACACTTACATCCAACTTCATGAAAAACATGAACAAACTGGCAATCCAAAGCATTATGCACAAACTGAAGTGTTATGTTTTCAACTCATACTTTCAAACGTCACTAGATACCTATTAAATTGCCTACAATCCCGACAAATTCAGAAGAAATTACACAAAAAGTAATAACCAAAGTTGACACGAAAATTATAATCCATATACCATGATACATTTTGTTACTCATCATTATTGTTACTGAATCTTCATCAAAACACGGTGATTCATAAAGAAATATACATTTTTAATCACAAACTCAGTGGCGAAACAACCCATGAAGGCCAGGGTCTATTGTGCCCATCCTTGTGTACGTGACCATAGGGCGCTGAGATGCATGAACCGATTCGCGATCAGGTATACAGTTTTAATATACGATAAATCAAGAACCACGCAATATATTATATGTTACCTATAACAAAATTTTATGGGATTCCTTTAAGTTTTTTGTTAGTGACAGTCATTTTTGTTCTATGAGTAAACCCTTAATTATATGAGACGCATCTCGAGCTGGTAATTCATTTCCACCTAAATGTGTTTTAAGGAATCTGAATCAGGTCTATCTAAAGCAGCTTGATACATACTTTCAGATCCGCTAAATAAACAGAATGTGGGGAGACGAAAAGGCTTTGCCCTTTACCTATCCCTATAGGGAAAAACCACAGGGTGTTCAGTCAGGACTTTTGGATGTCCATTCCTGATGAGCGGAATGTTGTAGCTCCCGGCTCATTCAATATCTCCTAAAAGGAGATGTCCATCAACTTAATCTAACACGTAGACTGACCAGTGTGGTGGTGCACCATCCCAGATCCCCTTTTCAGCTTAGGCACTCTAGGCATGTGCCTAGGACTCAAGGGGAGTGAGAAGCAAAATTTGGAGGTTAAAAAGAAAATAGTAAACATTTAAAAAAAAGTCCTTTCCTAACCAAAACTGGAAAAGTAAGAACTGATAGAGGGTTAAGGTCAGTGCTCTAGAAATTGTGTGTGTGTGAGGGGGAGTAACAGTTTGAAGTGCCTAACGCGCCGAGGAAGTTAAAGACCCTGTACCATCCAAATGAAGAGAATCCAGTTGACAATTTCAACTTACAATTGTGGCATCAATCAAAGAGTTAACATATCCAAAATGTGGATCCTGTGACAGTTTGCCCGTGAAAAAAACAACAAGACAACTACTTTATTTCTGGATACTGCACATAATATACTTATTTTTGGGGTGTCCTGTAAATACTTCACTATAGTTATTGCCTGTGTCACTTCCTTGAGGGGCGAGACACACATTTTAAGAGTACATATACTTTAAGGTTTGCTGATTTAATGCATGTCTTTGATTGATACTGTTTTACAGCATCAGTAGTGTACATGGACGCCTTAAGACATTTCGTAGTCCTGGGCCTTACGCAAATGTACACTCTGGACCCCTACGTAAAAGTACAGCCTACACAAATGTAGGCCCCAACTTTGACCATAAAAGTATACAGTACATAGTATAAGTTGTCAGATACTCGTACAAACATGAAGCAAATAAATATGTATGACTTACAATCACTCAAACCGGCTCGATCGACGTCCGCAATTTGACTGAATGATTACTTATGGCGTATGGTAATAGACATACGGTCATCAATGGATGACGGTCATCACATGTAATTTGACATATCATCCAAAATTCACAGTGGTTTAGTAAAATACAACCAGAAGTATCATTTGACCGTTAAAAGTATTCGAATCATGACCTTATTAAGGTTGATTCGAGAATGAGACGAATCCTCCATTGAGGCCAAAACCCTCGGCTCAGTGGATGCATGCCTTAAGACAACGCTTCTCAAACTGTGGGGTGCGCCCCCTAGGGGCGTGATAACCCTAGGAGGGGGCACGAGCATATTCAAAAATCGAAAACAATAGATTATTCAAAAAAATTATTAATTTATTGAATGTAAACAAACAAAATACATTCTGACACAATAAAAAATTTAAAAAAAATATTTACGCTGATGTAATACTCTTATAAATGTTTCAGTACTACATACTACACAATGTATTTTATAATTAATTTAACAATATTAAGTTAAGAACAAGTTTAATAATTACCAGTGACCCTATGGGATTGGCATATATATATATAAGTAAAATTATTTGCAAAAATCAACACTTATCTGGATAATTTTTACAGTGTATAATTAATCCCTTAACTGTTGATTAAAATTTACGTGATTCGCTCCCGAATACTACCATTTTGCACGTATGCAGGAGTATGTGGTGTATTGGCGGAAGCGATAAAGGAATAAATAAGAAAATCCTTCGCAAACACTGTCAAGGTCATTTTATTGTATTCCAAAGCCTTCGGAATAATTTTATGGATAGCAGCTTACGGAAGAGATCGTATTTTGTGAAGATCACATATATCGGAAAGACGTATATATACGTCCAGAGTAATTTACGCACTGGATGAGTGAGACGTTTATATACGCCGGCGCACTTAAGAATTATAAGTCGTATTGTAGCTTTAGAGTCAGAGTAGCGTATTATCGTATTTAATGCATTGCTATGGTATGAAGGGGGGTGCGATGAAGAATATTATTGAATATTGGATCGCAGGTAGAGAAAGTTTGAGAAGCACTGCCTTAAGAAGTACCTCAAAATGTATACTACTTTATGAATCATCCTGCAAAAATAATGTCCGAATTTTTCTGTGGACCATGAAAATTTTCTAACAGACTACCCCCTGGGGACCACTGATATACTGAAAAATAAGCCAACCATCAAAAGTTAAATGTCAACTTTATAATGCTTGATTATTCTTTTAAAACTTTTAGCTAATTAAAATTAATAAAAACACAATAAATAAAGCCATTCAACATTTCACACAAAAATACCGATCAATTGTTTAAAATTAGAAAAGCCAATTTTAACTTCTGCTCCAATTTTCTCTAAAGCGAATGCCATTCTAGCAAAAGATCTTTTTTCTAACATCACCTGTTGGTAGCCTGAATTATTAATTAAAAACAGGCCCCTTGCTAGAGCTTTTTGTTAATCTCTGACGTTTTGTTTCATTATCACTATGTTTTTCCGCCTGTTAATTTCATTAGACTTTTTTCCTACGTCACTGGGGTTTCACAAAAGACATGACTTGCAATTAATCTCTTGTTAAGTTCGGGATGTTGGTGGTTTTGTTTCCCGTCGTAAGAATTTTTTCCCCCTCTTCTTTTTCGTTTTGACCGTCCAATCTCATAATCTGGAAATTTTTCAGGAGAGTTAAAAACGGTTATGTTATAGGAATAAAAAAAGTAGGGTTATTTCTTTTGAGTTCAGTTATAATTAATTAGCTTTATTATCTACGTATAATATTTCCATTTGTTTTTCTATATTTGAAAAGGATTAGTCTTTTTTTGATGATTTCGTTGCTGATAATAATACGTATTTTTGAACATGTAGATGTCACAGGAAACTCAGGAACGTGCAAGAATATGGATATTAAAATGTAACATTGTTGAAATCCTAATAATTTAATTTTAATAATATGTACACTCAACTTTTTTTTTGCGGTCTTTTCTTTTACGATTTTGAAAAAACATGATACACAAAATTTTCCTCTTATTATAATAAATAATTATGTTATGTATACTTATATACTGAGTTTCCACTGCACACTAATTTTATTTTTTTAGTAACCAAAATGAATTGCGTGTATGTTTTATAAATATGTAACATGGATCTAGTTATTATTTATTTGCACTGCTTTTTGGGAAAATATTTAGAGATTTTTCATCCTACACGAGTTTAAACTTTTGGAACACATCCACAAATTTAACAAATGTCGCATGTATTTTTTACACGATTTTTTTTGCACGGTTTTTTAAGGAGCATATCTACTGTGTATAAAATAGTTGAGGGTATATTAATTTAACAGCACAAATATTTAAAAACATATTTTATGAAATAATTTAAAAAGTATTAAATAAAAATGTAATTTCTTCAGCTATTTTGAATTTTCGAGACACTTCAGACAGTATTAATAAGTATATAATTTTTTTGATTCTATTTAATTTTGTGTTACACTGAAGGAAAATGGAAAATATGTCACTAAAATTTTAACTAGAGCTTAATAAAATTTTGTTTATATATATGAGGCAAAATATGTATTTCTTAAGACAATCTATCAAATTAAGAATGTACTTATTTTTAGCATTTACAGTTTAGCTAGCTGCACGATTGCAGTTCTTAAACAGTTAAATAAATGATTATCAATAATTAAATTATATAACTTTTACCGTGCATTTTTTTTCTAAAAAAAACTTCACTTATTTATTTTTTTTTTCTTTTTTAGTTTTTTGAAAATAAAACTATATTGAACACACACATTTTAAACTTTTTTTCTAGAAACTATACAAAAATTACTTATGCATTAAGGTATCCGACTAGGTTTGGAGATAAATTTTTCAAAAATTGATTTTCTGAATAATTTTATTGCTTAAAGAACATAGATAGGCTAACAAAGTCATAACTATTTAATAACTAACATGCATCACCCTTTTTTTCAGAAAAAAAAATATTTTTAGGAAAATTTAGCAAAACTTTTTAAGTTAAGAAAAACGCGTGATAAATAAAATAAATAGCACATTATGCAATTTTAACGTCATTGATATACTTCGTGATCCTTCTGAAGTGTCACAAACCGCAGGATAAAAATTAGTTTAAGAAATAAATATTTTATTAAAATTTAAATTTGATGGTCATGATTTTTTGTCAAAATTAATGCATGTTCTAAGCTAAAAATGGCTGTAAAATGTGATTAAATGCAGCTGTCTTAAGACCTGAGGTTTGTTACACTTTGAAGGGCCCATAGCATATATGTTATAAATTTCATTGCATTTGATTGGATTATTTAGAAGATATCCCGTTTTTCGTGCACAAATTATCATGAAAGTTCATTATTCAAAAAACGAATTGAAAAAATATTTTTATTAGTTAGATAAAGTAAATGCTATAAAAAGAACTTAAAAAACTCTCTAGTTTTATGTATTAGTCCTTCTTCCTCAATAAGTAATTTCTTTTTTCCCTAATGACCCAAACAACATCAAACATCAAACACCTAAAAAGCGCTTTTTAAATTTAGTCGGATACCTTAAGTTTGACGTACAACTCAAAATGTTCTGCTGTATGCGTAACTAATCTTATGTAAAGATATGTGTTACTTTATATGTTATTATTAAAAAAAGATCGCACAGAAATAAAATTGCATAAAAAGAACCGCATTAGAAGGTGCTACTGTAATTTGAATGAATTTAATCACTGAAAATATCGAGTTGTTTACATTACGAATATTCGATTCTTAAAAGAACAATTTACAAATATAACTTCATGGTGTTGATTATAAATCATTAGAAGAGTTGTTTTGGGATTTTTGATTGTGAATTTGATCCGATTTATGAAAGGGTTTAGATTTGAATGGTTGTATTAAAATAAAATAATTTTTCACTAAGCTAAAATCTTCAGATATGGAACTCAAAGTTTATATTTAAAAAAAAAGATTCTCACGTGCAAATAAAAAAAATAGAAATACATCGTTCATTTTTCTTTATATAATACAACTTTGTAACACTGTTAAGCTCAATTTGTACAGCATTATTCTTTTATTGAGTGAATCTTTCACTACAGTGTTTTGTCTTAAGGAGTTGCGTTGTATACATCACAACAGTGCTTCTCAAACTTTCAATGCTTGCGACCCAATATTCAATCAGAGTTTTCATCGCACCCCCCTTCCAAAAAATAACAATCTATTCAATTCAATGATATTGTGCTTTGAAGCAAATGCTATAATGCGACTTTAACCTCTTAAATGTCACTGGCGTGTATAAACGTCTAGCTCACTCAAAGCATTAATTGCCCGGGCGTAGTGGCGCACACAAGAGGGGGGGGGGTTCTTGGGGGCCCGGATCCCCCAAAACCCTTGATTTTTTTTCCCGATTGATTATTATTCTAAGTACATAGTAAGTAAAATTTAGTTAAATATTTGTTATTAATGATTAAATTTATTAATGCTAATTATTTATTCAATAATTAGTTGTTTCTTACTATGTTTTGTTCTCGAAAATCGACAAAATCAAAAGGAGCATGGTACAAGAATGGTGAACTTTCGACCCCGGATCCCCCCTTGAAAAATTCCTGTGTGCGCTACTACCCGGGCGTATATATACGTCATTCAAAAGGATGATTTTTTTCTGTGCATTGGTATCCATAAAAAATCCCGAAGGCTTTGCAATGCAATAAAAGAACATTAGCAGTGTTTGCGAAAGATTTACTTATTTCAGAAAATTTCCTTAATGCGAATTAGCCCGCCTCCCCCCAATGCCTCCCATACGCGTGCGTGCGTGGATAATGTTGGCATTGGGGTGAATCGAGTAACTTAAATCGACAGTAAAGTAATTAAATTTTACCCGTATACATTATTAAGATATGTGTTAAATTGGCAAGCCCATGGAGTCACTGGGGTAATTATAAAACTTGTTCTTAACTTAGTATTGTTAAATACATTGTGCAGTGTATTTTATTTATGTCAGAATGTATTTGTTTATTTACTCCAGTAAATAAATAATTTTTTTTAAAACACTCTTTTGTTTCCGAGTTTTCAATATGCTCGCATCCCCCTCGTAAAATTATCACGCCCCCCTCCCAAGGGGCGCACCTCGCAGTTCGAGAAACGCTGCATTACAAAAAAGTAATTCTTAAAAGAAAAGTTTTCCTATCTATCTTCTAACGGCGTTAATTAGAGATGGTTATAAATGATTTCAGAATATTTGATAGTGAATAGTTTTTAAGTTACAGGAAATTATTACACTCATAACCAAAAATTATTCATTGCTCATTTACTTGGGGAAAATAATTTTGTTGTGAAGTAGTTGGTTACGAACTTAAATTTTTTCTATTAAGGATTATAACAATAAATATTTTATTAAAAATCATCAGGTAAAAATTTCAATTTACAATGATCTTTAAGGGGAAGTGGTTAAGGTATCCCACTACGTTCGGAACCGTGATTTAAGAAAAAACGTATAAATCGATAATTTTTATGATATTTAGAGTCACTTGGATTAGAGTACATGTATATAATTGTTTTAATAATATTATTACAGCAAAAATTATTTAAGTGCGATATTTTAGCTAAAGAACGAAATTTGAATTAACTATTTTCAAAACATTCTCTTTTTATGTAAAATGCTTCTATAATAATAGCACTTTGCTTATATAAAGCTAAGATTTCACCAGAGAGCCTGAACTAGGATTTCTGAAAAATTCATATTATTTTCTGAGTTACTTTCAATTAAAATAATAATCGGTGTTTTTCATTTTTTTTTCTTAAAATTTATCCACTATGTTGTATTAAATTATGGATAAGTTCACTTTTAAGTTATATAATTCAAAAATCCTAGTTCAGGCTCTGTACAGAGGCCTGGTCTATATGCAGGCAAAATATTATTGTAGAAGCATTTCCCATAAAAGGAGAATATTTTGAAAATACGTCATTCTATGTTCATTTTTTGCCAAAACATTGCATTTAAATAATTTTTTACTGTAATAATATTCTTAAATCAATTTTACACATGTATTCTAATCTAAGTGACACTAAATATCATAAAAATTACCATTTATACGCTTTTGCAAAATAACATTTCTGAAAGCAGTCGGATACCTTAAGGGAAGCAGTGAAAAGAAAGAGCCTAAAGATCATTAATCTATTCAGTTGTATGAAAGCAAAGAAATGGAAAATTATATCCGAAAGCTATATGACATTGCCTTCTCTATTTAAAGTAATGTTAGTGAGGAGGGTAAAAAAAATTTAAATCTTGTTAAATTAAACATGTTATTTTATGGAATAATGATTATAAAAAAAATATTTTTAATTAATGATATGTTAATAGTCATTTATATTACAGTTTGAAAAAAAAAAACCTTTTTTAACAATAAAATGTGTACAAATATGAGCAATTATCCCCCCTCCCACTTAATGGGTGTTTCATGATGTCGTATGGCTATATGTACTGTTTTTAAATTCCTACTATTAGTTCACACTCTCCCTATATATATGTATATATATCTTGTTCAAATTTTCAATCGTTAAAAATACTTTTTATTCATCCACTCAAGTTCAAATACATTTTGTTAAACTTGTAGTGGATGACATTTAATGTTAATACCGTTTTTACAAATATTAATTCATTAATTCTATTTAATTCATGAATAAATAATAACAAAGAAAAATAATATTCCAACACCATATATAAAAAAGAAACTATTTCGCTGTGTCCTTGAAGTGCAATGGGTAGCGTGTTGGACTAATAAATCAAAGGTCGTGGGTTCGGATCCTAACTGGGATGGTGTAATTTTTGAGAATGCTATTTATGAATGAATAAATAGTAACGAGCTAAAATAATAACCCAAGCCATATATAAAAAGGAAAATAGCTTTCTATTTTGGCACTTAATATTGGGATTCTGTTATATGTATATTGTAATCATGCTATGTATATATAATAGGTTTTTCTGATATTCATTTTTAAAATGTAAGTTTTTTAATATCCTAATTTTTCTCTATAGATTTTTTCTTATTATTCCTCTCTATGAGAGAAACATCATTGTTCTCTTTTATTAATTTCATATTAATTTACTGTCTGATTTATCATCCTTGTGCGTTAGTAATAAGCTTAACTTTTCAACAAGGCTCTATTTGTTCTATGTATGTCTGCACTTACTTTCAGGTTCATTATTCCATGTATGTTTATATCCTAATTTTTTCAATATAATTTTTCTTATTTTTCCTCTTTATGAGGAAAATTATTGCTCTATTTTATAAATTTTATTTTACTTTATACTGTTTAGTTTATCATCCACGTGTGTTAAGAGTAGTCTTAACTTTTAAAAAGTCTCTGTTTTTTTTTTCTCTATTATATCTAAAATTTCTGCTGTACTTTGGAAGGTTGATCCATAAAGCATTGCTTAACTCTAAGTCACTGGCCTAATTCAGTGACAGCTCTAGAAATCATAATAGGTCTCCAATTTAGTCTTAAGACTCTTTTTGTATCTACATTTGTTGTGTCTCTTGAACTCCAATTTCTTTCCTCTTAGAATTTGAAAATTTTACAACTTTTTCATTTGATTTCTTATTTGATGTTTTTATACTATATATATATATATATATATATATATATATATATATATTTATATATATTTTGTGGGCGATATATAAATATATTTATATTAAATGTAATTATTTAATCAAAAGTAGATAAAATATAAATTTTCGTGGTTGACCTAAGCAGGAATTGACATTAAAAATATTATATTACTTATTTAAATCTAAATACACTGTTATCTAGGTGTATGAAGTTTAAGATTGTATTGAAAAATATTCTTAAAACTATTGCCTTTTGATTCAAAAAGTACAATACTTGAATTTTTTAAATGGAAATGTAATTATCTTTTACGCGCCCATGATCTTACCATTTTTGTCAATTTCCAAAAAAAAAAAAAAAAAAAAAAGAAACATTTGTAGTTGATTTTTCTCAAAAAAATAAACCTGTTTGGCAAAATTCGAATCTTCATGTGTAATAGTTGAAAAATAGGAACTTTTTAATGTGAAATATCGATTACTACAGGATTCGTTTTTAGCGCATCTATTCAACAAATGAGTCATTTTTATCAAATTTCAAATTTGCTGGTGTAATACTTTAGTTCTAGTACACTCTATTAACACCTCGCAATTCAATTTGGGAGTCAATTTCTACAAAACATTGCACTTAGTATTTTTCTACTCAAGATAAGAAACATGCTTGCTAAATTTCAAGTTTGTTGGGTTCTAATAGGTCCAAAGATCTGAAGAGTTGATTTTCTGATAGATATTTCAAATTTTTGATTATCATAGTTTTACTCTAAAGGATTAAAATATTTGCATTTGACTTAAAATACACAAAAATATTCAGAAATAATCCTGAGTCATATTTTCTCATTTTTTTAAAGTTCAATTTTTATTTTTCTAATTTATTTAATGATTAATTAAAGGCTGATTTAAATAAACGAGCTAGCAGTGTTAATTATACATTGATGAAAATTATTAAAAATGAGAAATTTTACACACAATTTTTATTATGAGTTTTATCAAATTAAATATAGGATTTATTTATTACTCGGATCTGCATGAACATTTCATTTTGACCTTAAGACAATTTATGTTTCTGTATACTTCACACATATGTATAAATTTCAGTGTATAAAAAGAAAATAATAAACTCAAGGGAACAATAAAACTCTTTTTGTGTTATAATACCTCAAAGATGCGTCTTTATGCATAATTCATGGTTCTGAATATTTCCTTTGACGTAAATGTACAGCAAATACTTGCTGGTTTCTCATGCAATTTATTTTACATTCGCATGTCTGCAGATAATGATGTTTTTATTTAATATTAGTCCAGTGTTTTCCATAATATATTTTAAAAAAATTAAAGTATTCATTTATATTGTATTAAAAATTATTATTAGTGATGTGATATATTTTATCCTTCAATTTATTTTGAAAAAAATTAAGAGCAGATAAATACGAAAAGTAGTTTGAAAGGCACTAAATTCCAATTAAAATACGCTTATGTACTTAAAATATGAGTACCTTTCCTACGGTATTCGTTAGGATTAAATTATTCATAGATGTTGCGTTAGAAAAGAATAGTTATTTTTAATGTACTGCCAAACAGTTTAATTCCTTATGTGTAATAAATTAATGTCATTTATTATATTTATTTGAATTTACAATGTATGAGGACGTAATATTTCTATGCTCTTGTATTTTTTTTTTATTTTCATTATTGGTTTACCTCTTGTTAATAAGTAGTTTAAATATTTAAACATATTGTCAAGGATCTTGCAGATTAAAGATTGTATAATTTACACAGCCTTAACACCTCTCCAGAGATGTCTTCAGCGAAACCTAGTTTTATCTGATCCTTACATAATAAAATAAACATGCTTGACAAATTTCAAGTTTGTAGGTCTAATAGTTTGAAAATTAGGAATCTTTTGTTGCTGTACGGTCCCGTAATCCGACGCGCAAAACCTTGTCAGTTTTACGTAAAATCTGTACTTCGCAAATCTCTACTCAATAAAGAAACATTCTCAAGAATGAAAGTCTAAAGAGTTAAAAACCTCTAAGCTCACACTCTTTATATATTTATTTATATTGGAAGAATTTTCAATCGCTAATAAAATACATTTTAAAACGCTCAATTGAGCTGGAATTTTATATACATGATTATTTTGGATGACAATACAGTAATTTCATTATAATTAATAAACCTCAATGATTAAAACTAATTATTCAAAGAATTACAAGTATAGCCCCGTTGGAATCATTTTTGGCGACTTGTGTGAAAACATGAAAAGTTTTTTTCTCACCTTTTAAAGCACTTATTTGAGCTTAAAAATTCTATACACTATTGGTTTGGGTAAAAATACGATAATTTAATTATAATTAATTAAAATTAATTGACTGAAACTAATTATTTATAGAATTACAGTTACAACCACGTTGGTTTAATTCTAACGACTTGGGTCAAAACTTTAAAATAATTTTTTTTTCTCACGTTTTAAAGCATTCAGTTGAACTGAAATTTTATATACACGATTGTTTTGGATGAAAATATGATACTTTAATGATAATTAATAAAAAGTAATCAGCATTTAATGTTTGTTCAGCATTTAATGTATATAAATATTTGTATTAATGCTAACTATTTATTAAAAAAAAAAAATCTAAGAAAAGGGTTTTTTTTGTTGATCTATGTAGGAATGTACTTCAAAATTATTTTTTTATATATTACTTGTTTTTCTTACTTTAATGTCCCTTTCACATCTCGTAACCCCTTTAGTATTAAATTTCTATAAAAATCATACTTAGTGGATCTCTACTCGCCAAAAAAAAAAAAAAAAATAGGAGGGGGGGGGTTCAATTCTTATGCGTTAAAGTCTTATAGTTCAGTATGGGTATTTTTCTTTAACTATAACGCCACCTTTAAACATCGGACCACCACAACCCTCCCTTGGGAATCGATCTCTTTGGACTCCATGTGTAGTAGATTTCTGCTGTACAAAAGAAACATGCTTACTCAATTTCAAGACTTCAGGTCTAAATAACTCCGGAGATATTGTAATGATTAAGTGAGGGACTGAGTCGCCTTCTTCTAACTACTAGTACATTATTTTACAATTAGTACTGAATTCAATGTTCGGGGAATATTCTAAATAGTTATTGAATTTTAATCTTAGTTATCATATTGATGCATTCCATACCGACTTTCTATTTCCCACAAACATGATGTGAAACTAAAAAAAAAAAGGCATACAGTTCCAATTTAATGAAGTAACTTTTGTGCACAATTTATAAAAGTGTAACTTGCGAGCTTTAATGAGATACAAAATAAAATAAACTCATGTAGGCACATGCTCATAAAATTCCCTGTTACAAACCCAGAATGAGAACATAGGAATGATGGTCGTTGCCGCTTATGACGTCATTAGGGGAGCACGAACCGTTTTCACAGATAGGGAAAAAGTAGAATCATTAAAATAATAATCAGAGCATTAAAGACTGAAGCTTACTTCCAGTTGGAAAGCAGGTGAAATTCGGGAATAAAAAATTCCCAAAGAAAATGGTAAGATGTTTGGTTCTTCTCTAAATAAAGTAAAAAAAAAATGTGGTGTAGATGTTTTCCTGTTTTCCTTGGAATAAACATATAAAAAATTCAAGGGGGAGAGCTAAAATCATTAAGCTAGGATATCCTAATTTTATTTTCTTCAATCTATACATTCGTTAAGCAGAAATGCAGTTTAGGAAGTTAGTGTTGCTTGATTTTTAAAAATAGTCAAGAATTTCGGATTTTGTAGCCATATAAACACAGTTCCTGAATTCTTGAACTGGAATTTTGTTTTATTTATTTTAAAGACTGTTTTATTTCAATTTTATCTCATTTTTAAATTAAAAAAAAATGTCTTCAAAAATTAAACTTATTTTTTTCAAAAATTAGCTACCGACATATATATTATGTTTGGGATTCAAGGGAAATTCGTGGCTGTTTTTATTCAGTCAAAGATTTAACGACTACTCCAGTGTTTCTCAAAGTTTCAATATTCGCGACCCAATATTTAATCATCATTTTCATCGCGCCTGCCTCATACAATAACAATGTATGAATTCAATACTACATTACTTACCCCATCAAACTACATTACGACTTTAACCTCTTAAGTGCCACCGGCGTATATAAATGTTTCTCTCAGCCAAAGCGTTAATTTCTCCGGACCTATATATACGTCTTTCTGAAATACGATCTTCTCTGTGCACTGCTACCCATAAAATTATTCCGAAGGCTTTGGAATGTAATAAACGGACCTTGACAGTGTTTGCGAAGGATTTGCTTATTTCAGAGGTTTTACTTATTTCAGAGAAGGGTTTACTTATTTCAGAGAAGGTTTTACTTATTTGAGAAAGTTTTACTTATTTATTCGTTGGGGGGCGCCGCCTCCCGGAGGCATCACATACGCGCACTTACGTACAATACGGTGGCATTAAGAAGCGAATTGCGTAGTTTTTAGTTGGTAGCTAATTGATTAATTATAAACCGTACAGATTATCAAGATAAAAATAATTTTTAAAAAAGTTTCATTTATGATGAGCCCCCATGGGTTTGCTGGTAATTATTAAACTTGTTCTTAAATTAGTGTAGTTAAATTAATTATAAAATACATTGTGTAGTACTCATACAATTATAAGTGTATTATATCAGTGCGGATGTTTATTTTACATTTTATTATGTCAGAATGTATTTTGCTTGCCTGATTTAAGTAAATTTCTAATTTTTTTTTTTTTTAAATAATCTTTTGTTTTCGACTTTTCAATATGCTCGCATCCCCCTCGTAGAGTTATCACACCCTCCAAGCGAGGTGTGCCCCACAGTTTGAGAAACGTTTTATTCCACTTTAGATCAGTGGCTCTTAAACTTTTTATCACCGTGGCCTCTCTTTATGTATCACCCTTTTCACCGATCCCCAAGATTTTGAACACCCTTCCATGACATCAAACACCAGACTGAGTGACTTAAACACACAATCGTTAAAGCATTAAATTCTATTCTTAATCTTTGTGCAAGTGTTTCGACTAGATACTTTTTGAGAACTTAAAGTTGTAGTGATGGGTATATAGTCACAAACAATAAAAAAAAAACTGAATTAATAATTAATACTCTTATTCAAAATGCATGTTCTATTAGAGTTTTTTCACTGGGATTTTTACATGCGCCCTTTCAGAGCAAAAGAGGTAAATCTTAACATATAACACTTCTTGGACCCCCAAGAAAAACACTGATGACTAATGGCTTAGGAACCGCCATTTAAAAATATTGAGAAATAAGTTTGAAAGTGAGCTAAACCCGTCCTCTGAACTTTGAAAATCTAGCTAAAATAAAAATAAAAATAAATAAATAAATAAAATCTGATTTTTATCCTTTCTTACAAACCGTTATGACGTGACGTTAAATTGTACCTAATCTCTTTTTTTTTCTAAATTAAAACTTATCAAACCTAAATCGTGTTCCAACTTAACGCATGAAAATCTGCAACATCCATTACGATATGCAAATACACATGCATTGAGATCGACTTGATAAAATTATATGAAAGAGTTGAGGAACAGATATCTCACTAATTAAATAAATTAAAAATTATTTGACCATTGCATTATTATTATTTTTCTATGTTTTTATACATGAAAAACGATGTAAACAATAATAATATATCAGTCTGTTTTAAATTTTCACTCCAACAAATGTTTCTAATGGATCAAAATCTAATATAAAGATATATATTTTTATATGCGGCCCGCGAGATTGTTAATTTTTATCGAAGTGGCCACAGAGAGGTCATTTGGGTTGGCCACTCCTGCCCTAGAAAGAGGTGGGGAGGGGAGCTCTACTTAGATTGAAGCTAGGAACTTAACTTTTACTTTTATTGGTGTGGGGACAAAGTACCAGTTTTAGAGTGGCGGGGGGGGGGAAACGTCCCTCCTTTCCTTTTTAGGGGTATTTTTGTCCGAATGAAGACGAAAACAGCCGAATAAGCGTTACATTCCTGAGCGTGACGTTCATTCAAGTTCACTCCCCGGAAAATTGCGCCAATAGAAGTTATCACTTCAAAAAGAAATTTCAAAATATTTTAGTTTAAAAAATAGAGAAGTTTATTCTTAGTCTTAATAAGACATATATTTAAGAACAAAATTAAGATCCAGTGAAAACATCACACTCCCTCACGACGAAACTAAAGGAGTGTATAAACAGTGTACTGAATGGTCTCATAAAAAGAAGAGAAAAACTAAATTTACGTGTGAAAAATGTAATAAACATATTATATGTCCTACTTTTCTTCATTTTTAATTTTTGTATACAAATGTTACGCTAAAAACAGAACGTAAACACCCCTGGGTGCGAGGTACCCGGAGGAAGAACTTAAGGTCGTTTTCTTTAGCGCGAGTATAATGTCGTGTTAAGCCTACCACCATAAACCCTAATTACTCATTAAGTCAAAGAGCGGCAATCAGTTTAGACGATTTGTGCAATTGTAAGTGTGCACGTTTGTTTCTGGTTATTTTTTCTACATATTTTAGGTATTATCTAGTTTAAATGTCACAGGTGTGTCCTAAAGGAGCACAGGGCCTATTTTTATATAGGAGCCATGGGGTCTCAACAAGTCTTAAGGCGTCCTTTACTATGGTTGAGCTCTATCTTTCCGAATAAATAAATAAATATACCATTCAATCAAACTCTCTTATTTTTAAGACAGTAGAGAGTTGGCTAAAAAATTATTAAATCCTCCTTAATTTCTCATTTACAAAGATCTCCACAACTGATGAGGTGAACACTATATAAATTTTTGTCATAGTCCATCATCACATAATAGAACAATTAATGACAAACAAAAGGTGAAAGGTAACATACTTAACATCCCATCATGTTTGCTCCTCTTAAGATTAGTTGTCTAATATTGCTTAGCTTTTATAAAATTTTCAGAATTTTCCAGTATTTAAAAAGCTGCAAAATTTCACTGCGTGTTATTAAAATTTAATGAAAAATTATATGATGAGGTTTTGCATAAGCTGCTGCTATCTTCAAAGGACATAGATATACCAAAATGTATGGGTAGTAAATTGTTCCCTATTCTGTTCAAAGCTAAATCCTTAAGGCTATGTTGATCAAATGGTTGTATTATATCTCTATGGTCCATACAGAGGTGATTTCCACAGCATTATCAACAGTCCACTTAATACTCTAATGCGCCGTTAATGTACTCGACCATTCAATACTAAACGTCTTTCAGCGGATAATTACGCCTCAATTATAAACTACAAGCACAATACCTCTTATAAATGCAGATATGCGTAGACTTACTTTGCTTTCATTGTGTATGGGAGATTTACATGAAAATCGAGATGTTAAGTATTTGGTATACAAAGATCTTTATAAGATACAGTGTTAATATTAATTTCATTAATGTTTTGCTTGTAAAACAGTTCGTTCTTAAGCTGTACATTAAGAAGTCTCAGGGGTGTTAAATTTCTCTAGAGGTCTGAAAATATAAACAATTTTCAAACAGGTATAATTCTTTTAAATTTAAATTAAATCATTCGAATCTTTTAAACATTATTTATAAAAGAATGGGGCTTTAAAAAAGTATAAAATGTCTAAAACAGAGACTCTAGAGAAATTTAACACCTCTGAGACCTCTTAATGAATTTGCATACGAGTAACACAACATTAATATTTCTCTTTGATGAAAATATACTTATTTTGCACACACATAAAAACTAGCCGTTATCCATAAACTTACCTGTTTATTTAATGATGTCTTTGTTTGTATCGATAAACATCTCTTTTCGGCCTTCTCCTCGTCTAGATTTAAAAAAAAAGATTAGGATTTGAATTTGGAAAAAGGATATATATTTATGTTATACACCTCCGTATCTTCCCTTCAAAAGTCGATGTCCACAAATGGATCTTTACTCAAATAAATAAATAAAATGGCAAACCCTCACAACCGTTTTGGGGAGTTAAATTTCGTAAAACCTGTGTATAGCTAATATCTACTCAATAAAAGAATCATCATTGCCACATTTTAAGTCTGTAGGTTTATTGGCCTCAGAGATCTTGTAATGAGTAAGTCACTTTAGTCTTGTATATATGTATATATTTAGACTACTCTCAATGAAAAGAAACCTTTTATAACTTTTAATATAGGATAAACTTTAGAACTAATTTTTGATATCGAAGTGCTATGCCCTAAGCGCTGTTTGGCGCAATTAAGAAATCGCGCCAAGCAGCACCTGTTATTGAGTTATATGGAATCCAAAGTGGCGGCTTAGATGTAACAAATCGGCAGGAAAACAATTTTAAAGAACTGTTTTGAAATATATTTTTGAAATTAAGAGTATAGAAATACATTGAAAATAATCAATATCAATCAATAATTAATATCAAAATAATATGTTAAAGCTATATATAATAATAATAACAACAATATTATGTAATACATAATAACAATCATACAATATAATATAATAATTATTATACATAAAAATAATTGTATTATATAATTATATTATACACAAAATAATCTTAATATGCATTAAAATTAATCAATAATGAATATTAATTGATAATTGCTGATTACTTGCAATATTCCCAAAACAGCGAGTTCCTTTAATTGGATTTCCATAAACAAGGAACTTTATTTTACTTTTAAAAAATGTATTTTTTAAAGTGGAAATGTGCAATTTGCAGCAATAATAAGAAGCACATATATGTATATATATATATATATTTAAATATAACCTGGTCTCATGAATGATATTAGAAATATGCATATTTAAAAATAACACATAATACAAACGAGGGCTGAAGGAGTAGTTTAAAGAAGGATTGCAAATAAAATGGTTATATTCTTAAGGAGATCAAAGTAAAATAATCTGAAATTAATAGCGTTACCATGGGAAAAAAAACAAAAAAATTCTATAATACATGTCATCTTCATGGAAGCTACATTAACACTGAATAAAAATATCATGGTAACCATATTGTAATTTTATCGCTCATCTTGGCGAACATAAACTAGTTTGTTCTGCAGCACTTCGATATCCAGTTTGCTCCTAAATTTTTTATATCTACTAAGATTTTTAAGCAATAGATGTGAAGATCAAATAATTCCAAAATGCGTTTTACTTCTCTCATTGAATGATACAATTTACTCTGAGTATTTTACTATTGGTAAGTTTTGTAATTTCTAATCAGGAAAGAATGTAAAAGACTACTTTGATCTTAAGTGTCTAAAAATATCTGCTACTTGCTTGAGATTGCTTAAGAAGCATAAAAATTTTAGATTCATCACAGAGTTCTTGCTCATTTAAGGTATCCGACTACGTTCGGAATCGTGATTTTTGCAAAACGTATAAATGGATAATATTTATGATATTAGTGTCACTTTAGTGTAGATTAGAAAATGTATATAAAAATGTTTTAAGAAATTATTACAATAAAAAATTATTTAAGTACAATATTTTGACAAAAAATGAACATAAAATGACGTATTTTCAAAAGATTCTCCTTTGTGAAAAATGCTTCTATTATAATTATTTTTTGCCTGTATATAGCTCAGACCACTCTGCAGAGGCTAGACTAGAATTTTTGAAATATATTACTTAGAAGTTGGTTTATCTATGTTTTATGACAAAAGAGATTATAGAAATTTTAAGAAAAAAACGCCGAAAATTATTTTAGTAAGTTGTAACTCTGAAAATAATGTGAATTTTTTAAAAAAAAGTAGTTCAGACTCTCTGGAGAAGTCTTAACTTTATATAAGAAAAATATTATTATTTTAGAAGCAATTGTTATAAAAGGAGAACATTTTGAAAAAAAAATGGTTATTCTAAGTTAATTTTTTGCCAAAATATTGTATTTAAATATATTTTTTTTGTTGAAATGTCCTTAAAACAATTTTATACATGTATTCTAATCTAAGTGATACTAAATATCATGAAAATTATCCCTTTATGCCTTTTTTTCTAAAATCCGAACGTAGTCGGATACCTTAATTATCGTTGTAAGTGAAGTTTCCAAATCATTTACCACCAGTATACTTTTATTTCTTTATAGGGATACTTTTCTTCTAGTAATAGTATGTTAAAATATTTGGGTTGAGGATTTATTCTGCTTAGTACTTAAAACTGATTTGATTTTTGACAACACTATTTTTAGTGTGAATTCAATCTGGCTGATGTTTTCCGTATCTTGTTCATTCCCAAAAGGGGGGAATCTTTTCGTGTTAAACGATTTTCGTTTCGTGTTATGAGAAAAACATGCATGAAAATACATAGTAGTTCTTTGGTGCCGTTATATTATTTCATGTTAACCGATATTTCGTCTCACGTGTTTTCGAGTTAAACGTATTTTACTGTATTTTAACCAAATCATTCAAAGCCTAAACACATATTACGAATAGAGTTTACTTCTAATTTTAATTCTAAAAGGAAAACTCCATTATAATAACTTTATCTAGTCCCAACAAATCCCTTCTTTGATAATACTGAAAATTACCGCTTAAAATGCACGTCTATTTACATAAACTCGAAACTGAATGAATAATGGACTTATTAAGCACGCACGGAACTAATTCAATTCAGGTTTTGAAATGCCTTCTCATAAATCAATTCTTCTTAATTACAACTATCTGCCTCAACCTTTGTAATTACTCTGTAAAACACGCATTTTATTTTTCTTTCATCCCGCTAGAGATTTGATAATAAGGAGTGAAACATAT
>BMAV01009498.1:0-15167 GCA_019973955.1 Trichonephila inaurata madagascariensis
TTTAAAAATATTCTTTTCCATTTACTTATGTTGTGATTTTTGTAAAATTTAGATATATATATATTTAAATATTGTTAAGTAAATATTAGTATTTATTGGTACTGATTTCTACAAAAAGCATTTATATAATGTTTTAGTATGCTATTGTTTTTAAAAAAAGTACTCGAACTGTTCGGGTTAAATTTCAACATATAAAAAAAGGGTTAAAAAAAAATACTTTAAAGTAGTATATTAGTGAAAATAGGCTAATATTGACTGGAAACGTCTTGTTTGTATTGAGATAAAAACAACTTATTACATACTTTTCAAATATTCTCATGTTGATACACTGGCGTAGCTAGTTCAGGGCCCTTTATCGAAATTCATTCGGGGCTCTTTTTTTAGATATGAGAACCCTGTTAGTGGGATTGTAGTTATACATATTTTGGCTCCTGTTGCTTTTGGCTCATTACTGATACGATGGTAGAGATACGCCTATGTGTTTATATTTAAATGAAGGAAAATTTCCCAAAATAATATTAATCCAAGTTTTTAATTCCATACTTGGTATCTCTGTGAGATACGGGAGTGTGCCAAGGGCCCTTGTGCACTCGCGCGTCTTACTGAGGGGGAAATGTAATAATTCCCTTTAATTTTATCTCAACAACTTTTAATTTAAATAGTCCTGACCCTGAAGATTCACGCGTAAATGATTAACTAGCTTGCCCGCTGGACGGTATTCAACCGTAACTATATCTCTTAAAAATTAAAAGCTCTGTATTTTTATAGTAATCTTACATAGGCATTATCGTATACTATTTCCACCAATCACAAGCTCAGTCCACAGAAGCCAAATGAGTGTGGAACTTCCAGTCGCTGCTTCATATAA
Organism: Trichonephila inaurata madagascariensis; assembly: GCA_019973955.1. NCBI lineage: Eukaryota > Metazoa > Arthropoda > Arachnida > Araneae > Nephilidae > Trichonephila > Trichonephila inaurata. The sequence goes on from BMAV01009498.1 coordinate 869, forward strand.
AAACCGAGACTATGGAAACTTCCCACTTGCTCATTGTCTTTCGCCATGTAGCCTGCTGCAACTCGATTTTGTTTTCGTGTTCTTTGCTGTGCCGTCCATATTTATCTTGTGTTTAAATGAGAAATAAATTGGATTATACAAGCAACAAGATGATTCCTCATCCATACAAAGTGTCTGCACTCTCTTCTAATCTCAGCAACATTATCAATAACCAATAGATAATTACAAAAAAATGCTACCATTTACCTCTTTTTGTCATATATGTATGTATGTATGTATGTATGAATGAATGAATGAATGAATGTATGCATGTATGTGTGTATATATGTATATGTTTCAATAAACTCTACTCGACAAACTGAAATGACTGGTAGAATTGGGATTTTGGAAATTTAAAAAGATGAATGCTGCAGTATTATAAACAATGCTGACTGACGACAGCTTACGAAGTTACATAAATGTAGTATTTGAGCAGTTTATATATATAAGTGCATGCATGCGCGTGTGCGTGTCAGAGACCTAAATTTGCAAGATTTGTCCTCTTAAAATCTAAATCCACGAGCTATTAAATAAGCAACACAATTCATAAATATTTTAAGATTTCAAATTGTATTTTCTTTAATCCTTCAAATGAATTTGTAAACAGTAAAATATCTGATTTTTATTTTTCTATTTTGCCAGATATACAAACAAGGAGATAAATTCCATAACAATAGGCAAAATACATCTAATTTAAAATATATATTCAAAATCTAAAAAAATCCATTGAGTCTTATTCATTAACTTCTATTTAAATTGTGCTCTTTCAATGAAAATTGGCACACTGATTTCATATTTGAAAAACTCACGCTTTAAGGTTTTTCACTTTTATATAGCGTAAAAGCATGGCTCTCGATGCGCTTATTTTTATCGTGCATACCTATATTATAGGAATTTATATGATGAATTAAATTAAAACTTATTCATACCTTATTTGTGATTATGCATTCCGTTTTCAATGTAACTCATAAACGATGAATCCAGTTTTGCAAAAATAAATTTATATTCGCTACATATTTACATTTAAATCTCCGATTTGGAACCTAATTATAGGAAGAACAAATATTGTGTGAAAATCTGCTGGATCACTTAAATGCCTATTTTACCTTAGCTACTTTATTTTATGAAAAAATGTAACTGAATTTAAAATAAATGTAAGTGAGAATTATATGTATGGTTACCGCATGGAAATGTTCAATTTAATACTTTTATTGAACAGCGTATGGTAGTCATCAGTAGCGCACACAGGAATTTTCAAGGGGTTCCGGGGTCGAAAGTTCCCCCCTTCTTTCATGCTCCTTTTGATTTTTTTCAATTCTCGGGGAAAAAAACCCCGTAAAAAAATAATTACTGGGTAAAAAATTTTGCATTAATTAATAAAATTAATCATTAAAAAACAAATACTTAAATTAAATTTTACGTCCCTTGGGTTTAATCCCAAACGGAAAAATCAAAAGGGGTTTGGAGGGGCCAGACCCCCCGGACCACCACCCCTTTTAAAATTTTTTTCCCCCTGGTAGTCATAGTTCATAACATTTTATATCATATCGCTTCCATTTTCGAAACAACAAACGTGTTATTGCATACTCAACTCACAAAACGAATTGAACGATTTTCAAAGAATAAACAATATATTTATTGAAAAAAAAGGCGAAAACAAAAAAATAAATAGAAATAGAAATGTTAAGGTAGATCAAATATCGAAAGAAATAAAAAAAAAATTATAGGTTCCAAACCAAATAAAAAAACTTTTTTTGAAACAAACTAAAATTTAAATTTCCCTAGAAATAGGTGTACCTAAGCTTAGCACCTTTCAGTGCTCGAGCAAGGTATGCCTATGCAAATAATGAATCGAGATGAAAAATAGCATTTTTCATTAAGTTATTGAAAATTTATTGCATAATATATTTAAATCTTTAGCGATACGCCTTACGGAGAATCGCGATGATTTTAAAAATTAGATAAACAAAATTAATGGATAAAATTTATATGAAAAATCGTAAATTGTTCGGATAATATAAAAAGATTAAATGGATAGGTACTTTATCTAGTTAGAGGCGTTTGAAAAATTGTTTTCGGTATACGGCTAGAAAAAATCTATTGAAATATGGGCCTTGCTTCAAGATTTAAAGCCATTTATCATTTTAAATATGCTCAGTTTGTTTTTATGACGTAGAATTCGATATTTTCTGCTACTTGAAAGAAAGTTACGCGTTGAGAAAATAACAGTTTTTATGTTAAACAGAATGCTGAAGAATACGTGAATATTTACATTTTTTTTAAAAAACTTGAATTGAGAATTAACTAAATTCAAAAATTAATAATAAATGCATATTTTTGACACTTGTAAGTCCGAGATTTCGATTACCCTTAAACGTCCACCGATGTCATTTCGACATCGCGATATAAAATACATAAAATAATTATTTTAACAACTGTTGATGGACATAGTTCAGTAGGGTTTGCTTTTAAGGCTTTTTAAAATAGTATTTCACGTAATTAACATATTTTATTATCCTTCATATCATAAAAAAAAATTGGCGTTGACGGGATGTTTTTGGGAAAATTGTTGTACCACGGTCTTGTCGCAAATCTGCCGGGAACGTTACTATCATGTGGTATCCCTTCTGTGCCATCCCTAGCGATATATATATCAGGAATTACTGAAATAATATCACTCATATCAGAACTTTCTTTAGATTCTTCACAGTCACTTTCATGCAATCTTATGTTTCCTTCTGATCTAAACTAGAGCAAGACAGCTCACCAATATCCTATTCATTCAAATAAGCACTAAGCTTGCTTGTGGACTAAACACTGAGGGTTTCACTTCAGACTGACCACCTGATCGGGAAATCAGCTCATGTATCTCAGCGCATAAGCTCATAAAAGCTGAGATAGGCATAGTAGGACTCGGTCCTCATAGACTGTTGCGCCATTGAGTTCAGTTCAGTTCAATAAAATACTTTCTTTTCCTCCATTGAAGTTCAAATACATTTTTTTTAAAACTTGTAGTGGGTGACACCGGATGTTAATACATTTTTTTTCAAATATTAATACATCAATTAAATTTTAAAAAAGTAAATAAATAGTAACAAACAGAAAGAATAGTCCAAAACCATATATAGAAAAGAAAATTGTACGTTGTGTCCCTGAAGCCACTTTCTTTTTATTGGTCATATATTTAGGTTTGTATTTTATCTGTTTATACCAACTACAATATGTAATAGCATACATATTGAACTGAACTGAACTTGGTGGCGCAACAGCCCACTAGGGCCTAGGCCTACTGTGCCAATCTTAGTTTACGTGAACTTAGACGCTGGAGTGCATGTGTAGATGATTCGAACAAGTAGTCAGTCTAACGCGAAACCCCCCTGTGGTCAGCTCTCAAAAAAGGTTGAAAAGGTTGGTACTCATTTATCGACCCATTGAAGGGATGGAAGGCTCACTCGACCTTGCCCAGAACACGATTTGAATCTCGGACCTGTGGCGTGGAAGAATGATACACTACCCTCAGCCACTTGGCTTATTATAATATTAATATAGATATACCTAATAAATTATTAGATAAACATTTCTTTTTAAGATTAAATATTTTAAAGTGTTAGTTATAGTAAACAAATGTAAACACTAGTTTACTTTTAAAAACATTAAGAGAGAGCTACTAAAAGAAAGTTGAAAGCTCAATTATTTTCATTATTCATTTCTTTATCCTTCTTAGAGAACCACAATGTTTGTAGGAAATTATTTTTATTTACTCAAAGTGCAAGATGCGTGTATTACGTTATTTAGAGAGGAAAAGTAAAAAAGCAAAATTTTTAACATGAAATAACATAAATTTCTGTTTAGTTTTACAGAACGGAAATGTAGTATTATCTTCCCCGTGTGTCAAAAATGTATATGTTTTCCTACAGTACAAAGAACTAAAACACTATGTAACATATTTGAAAACATGACATTTGCAACATATTTTATGAAGCAACATTGAAATATTTTATACCGAGAACATAAAGCGTATTACATGAAATTGAAGTTTCATAAATCGAAATGCATATTTCTACATGTATACAAATATTATATAAAATATTATATTTGTTCTTTTCAAATTTAAAAAAGAATGGTTTTAAATAGGAAAAGGATTATGTTTCAGAAGATTATTTTCCAAAAACTATGTTACAAATATTTCACATTTGCTAAACAATGTAGTAGGAGCCGAAATTATTTGTTATATACTTACCTAAACATACGTAAGTATATATATATACAGAGAGAGAGAGAGAGATGAAGGCAAAAAAGCTTAAGACGAAATATTTGTTGTCACGAATAATACAATGTATTTGCATAGTAGTTTTTATGACAAACTACTATGTATTTTCACGCATTCTTTTTCTTTTAACACGAAACAAAAATCGCTTACCACAAAAAGATTGAACAAAATACTTAAAACAGCAGACACTTAAGGAAATGTTTAAGAAAGTGTCTATGTTACTGAACTACCCTAATGTACCATCGAAATAATTCATTGTAGTATATGATGATAATGAGTGTACATTCTCAATTATGGCAGACAAAACATTTCGGAATTTGTTTAAAGCTCAAAACATAGTATTAATGCAGATTCCGACGAAGAAAATGAAATGAATAATGCAGCTCCTGTTCCCAGGTCATGCGAAATTATTAACATCGTGAAAAGTACGCACAGTTATTTAGACGCCCATTATTAATGGAGAAATGAATAAAAAATTGACGACTTGGAACAATTTGTTGAGGATTTGATTATAAAAAGGACGATGGAAAGAAAAATTGTGATTATTTACCAAACTTTCAATACATGTCTATCTTTTTTTCTTTCTTTCAAAAAACTTGAAAATTTTGTATTAAATTTCCTGAAGTTCTTGTGGATATTTTTATTCCACTTGTTATATTCATTTTTTTTTTGAGTATTTATTACTATTGTAATTCCTCTAATCCACTTCCTTTTGTTGTTAAATTTATAATAATTGAATCCATAAAAAAACTAATATTATGTAAAAAAATGTTAAAAGAAAATATGTAACGAAATTAACGTTTTTAATAAAGCTAGTAGAAAACGCTTTTGACATTTTATTACCATGGAAGTTTAAATTAAAACAACTAGAAACTCATTTGGATAGGTGTGTGAGTAATTTGATAATCTTTTCTTTTAATCATTAGTAACAAAAATAGCAATGTTTATTTTAAAAAAACAGTTTTAAGTTAATGGTATTAAAAGATATGCATTAATTTACACAAAGTGCTCTTTATTTAAGGTATCCGACTACGTTGGGAACCGTGATTTTAAAAAGCGAATAAATGGATAATCTTCATCATATTTAGTGTCACTTAAATTAGAAAATGTATATAAATTGTTTTATATTTGACAAAAATATTTAAATACAATATTTTGGCAAAAAATTAACTTATAATACCTATTTTCAAATATCGCCTTTTGTGGAAAAATGTTTCATTATAATAATATTTTACCTGTATATATCTCAGACATCTGTACAGAGGCTCAACAATGATTTTAGAAAAATTCACATTACTTGCAGAGTTACAACCAATTGAAATAATTATATCGGCGGTTTTTTCTTAAAGTTTCTCCCCTCTGTTGTCGTAAAACATGGATAAACCCATTTCTATGATATATATTTCAAAAATTCTAGTTGAGCCTCTGCACAGAGGTCTGAACAATATACAGGCAAAATATTATTATAATGGACGCATTTTTCACAAAAGGAGAATATTTTGAAAATGGGTCATTCCATGTTAATTTTTTGTCAAAATATTGTACTTAAATAATTTTTTATTGTTATACTATTCTTAAAACAATTTTACATACATTTTCTAACCTAAGTGACACTAAATATCATGAATATTATCCATTTATACGCTTTTGCAAAATCACGGTTCCGAACTTAGTTGGATACCTTTAGAGATTTTAATGCTATTTAATTTTTAAAAAAAACTACCGAGGCTAAAATTATGATCCAGAAATTTTTTCATTGCTTTTTTCGGCAAGAAGAAAAAAAGCGTATTCGAAATAAAAATGTCCAAAGGGATTTGAAACATGTATTTATTTAAAGAAAATGAAAACTTAAGAATTTTTAAATTCAAGCATAGCATGAAAAAATTAATGATATTGCAAAGTTTTTTTTTATGGGAAATTTTACTGAAGTTTTGAGTAATTGTGTGATAACTGTCACAATGATTCAAAAGATTAGAATAAATAACAAAAAAAAAATCTATTAACTCATTTAATTAAAAATATAATTATTAGTTTACATTTAGTGATATTCCCCCATGGTTTACTAACGTCACGTATACGATCTGGATTACTATGCACACATTTTTCTTTAGTCATTTCTGGTGAAAAATGTCCATAAGACCCATGGTTTCAAAGATTTAGTTTATGTATTTTGAAATTTTAAAATCCCTATATGGGGTACTAAACCCTTAAGCTTTTAATTTATTTAAACTCGCATAGTCTCCATGAGTTTAAATCGAGTGAAGGGATTGTTCAAGGAGGTTGCTTTTCTTAAATTATTTATAAGCAAAACGGTTGTGACTGAAATGTTTCTTAAGAATGTTTTGTCGTAGAAAAACAAAGTCATCATCTTCCAATTCTTCCAAATAACAGAAGCGGAAACTTCCACGATGGCTTCGAGCAGCCTGTAATTAAAAAAAAAGAATTTGTATGCTATGCCTAACACGGATAAGAGATGGTATGACTACTACAGCGGACGTGCTCAGAGCAGACACATAAGATATCATGGTTAGAACGGACACTCCGAAACTCTTCGCGGTTAGAAAGAACTCATTTTTACATATCTTAGAACAGATAAAAATTATCGAATTACAAGTATAAATACAGTTTTGCCAATCAAATTTAATTATTTATATTAAATTGTTAAGATAGCCTAGTGCGAATGCATTTTAAACATAGCAAAATAGTATTAAAATAAAAACTTTCAGAAAAATATTTAAAAGTTAATAATATTCAAACTCAGTGAGGAACTGAGGGACAGGGCCTACTCTGCCCATCCCAGTATACATGACCATTGGGCATGAGCAGATGTCCCAATCAGGTAGTCAGTCTGAAGCGAGCCCCCAGTTTTTAAGTCCTCAAGCAAGCTTAGTACTCATTTATCGACCCACTGCAGGAGGGATGAAAGGCTGAGTGAACCTTGCCCAAGCCGAGAATAGAACCCGGACCATTGGTGTGGAAGTGCGATATGATACCACTGGACCACTGGGTCTTAAAAAATTAATAATAAGTAATAGTATAATTAAGGGTATGAAAGAATTTCAGGGATTTTGTGGAAAACTGTATTTTAGAGGCAATTAAATATTAGAATTGATGCAATTGTTATAAAATTAATTAGTTTCATTAGTATATTAAAAATAAGTACTAGAAGTAAAATACATAAAACAGATACAATTAAATAAAGAAAAATAAATACAAGTAAATAAATACTAACTTTTATTACAAAGACATAAATATCATTTACCATTGGATTTAGTCCAACCTAGTAACACAACTTAAAGATTTTAAACATTTTTCTAAATTGTTTGATGTTTCGAATTCTTTTAGCATGTTTTCAATTCTTTCATCCAATTTTACATATGGAAACACCACAATAGGTGGAAGAATGTCTGCTCTGTCCACTCAGCTCCCCTCACGTGTCCGCAGTTACCACTGTCCCTTCTAAGCACGTACGCTCTGGCCTCCTAACCACGGATTAGATGTTCATCATAATCGATTAATAACTAAAAAGAGTACCGTATATATCATTCCATCTGGAATAGCCCATTGCAATCTATTTTAGATTATCAAGCTCTTTTTATTTTTTAGCTTGTAAGTAGTAGCTTTGTCATGGGATACGCGATTGGAAAATCAAATTGTAGAGTCTTCGCAATGTGGTAATTGTTAAGTTAACCAGTGCTACTTTCGAGTTTCATCCTTTAAAAGTGGTTTTTCCTCATTATATGTTTCAGCATTTTGACTTATTTTAGTGTAAATATTTTTTTTGTACTAAGTAAATAAACTTTTGATTTCTTATAATAGCCTTGTAAATTTAACACACATTTATAGGAAATATTTTCACCAATATTCTATTAACTAAATTTCTCATTGCATATAGTCAATATTGTTAACATTTATAAGAGTCTTGTATATATTTCATGTAGCCAATTTTTTTAATGTTATCAGCTACCTAAATTTGACATCCAAACAAGATTTTATGCACGTAGTAGCTCAATAGAACCTCCATATATGAGGCAGGATTCAAAAGTTCCCGGACTGAAACTCTAACGTGAAAATTTTTTGCAGTAGATTGACTACGATAACGTCTCTGTGTTGCTGCGTTCCTCCCCTTTTCTAAAAGTGATTTGTCCTAAATCAAGCTGTTGGTGGCTCACCACGGCGTCATATTTTCTAAGCGGATGCTTTTAGTAACCGGCGATTGAAAGAAATGAGGTTTGTAGAGCAGAGAATGAATATCAAATTTTGTAGAGTGATGCAGAGGCTTACCAAATATTAAAGAATTTGCACAGAAGTTATACATTACTGCAAGCTTTTGAGTGGCATAGACGTTTCAGGGAAGGGAGGGAAAGTATGGAAGACGACGGAAGCTCTGGACTTCCACAGTCTTCCAGCACAACTGAAAACATTGAAAAGGTTTCCGCGACGGTACATCAGAGCAGGCTTCAAACAACGATGGGGTGAAAACGAAAACAACTGTTTTGACACATCCTCCTTACTTCCCTGATTTTGCCCCCTACAGAATCTTTCCAGAACTGGCACGTAACTTTTAGATTCATCGATTCCATTCTGCAGAAGAAGTTAAAAGTGCATCGCAGGCTAAATTAAAAGACTTGGCTAAAAATGGATTCCAGAAATGTTTCGATGATCGTTACAAGCGATAGCAAAAGTGTGTTGTTGTTAAAGGGTTTTATTTCAAAGGAAGATGTGTTTCAGCACTTTAATTGGTAATATTTTTTAAGCTATAGATTTAAACCGGGAACTTTTGTATCCTACATCGTATGAATATTTTATTATCAAAGCTAACCATTCCGAATTTTTAAAAATATCTTTTTTAAGTTAAATCTCTATTAATTCTTACGACATGTATGAACAATACTTCGTGAATATTTGTGAAAAAAAGTTATAAAGCATAACTTTTTCGTTCATCCTCACTGTTTGTTTTGCCAGATACCCTTTTTATAACACATACAATGCTTTTTTCGTGATTATTTTAATTAGTATTTTATTTGTATATATATTATTGAACACATCACTGAAGAATTTTTAAAATTCAGTTTCACAAAAGGAACTTTATAGGGATTAATCCTGGAACCAATTACTCCTACTAAATATAAAAATGACAAGCAATGAAACGAAAGACTTTATAATTACTTGGCTATCTTTCTCCAAATAATACAATTGTGAACTCAATAGTATCTACGTCTTTATTTACTCAAAAAATTATCATTGCAAAGTATTTTTCTACTATCTCACTTATAAATAAAAACAATTTTTTTTTTAAAAAAAAAACTGCTAGTGCAGAAAATATTCGCTCTTTTGACGAAAATGAAAAGGATTTGTTTGCTTTTTTCAGCCTTTTATTAAATAACACTAGGAAGAGAAAAATGTGAAATTGTCTTCTAGACGTTATTACCAAACGCAAAAGAAATTGAGCATTCACGCCTTGACAAACACCAAAATTTCCAATCACGAACACCTAAAAGCCTACCTTAAATTTTTGGCAAAATCCCTTCAAAACAGAGACAAAAAAGTTTCAATGGGCCTGAGAAAGAGTGTGAGTTAAAAATGGTTCTTTCGCCAACATGGAATCTTCTCATCTTATTCAGCAGCCGTGCCTCTAAGCCTGAAAACGCGATTTAGAGCTTTACTTTTCCATTATCCAAAGCCGAGCGATTCACATGTTAATGCCTTTTAGAAGAAGAGTAAGGTCTTGGAAATCGAGTTTCTTCACGACATCGCCTGGAGGCGCTGCAAGCCTCGTAAAAACAAGAAGGCAAAAGTAAATCAAAACGAAACTAGCGCCATCTACTCAGGTAAGAACTTCACATCATATGATGTCTGATTTTTTTCCCCCCTATCCTTTTATCATTTTTTCCTTCAGAATTGAGATAAAAATAGTACACTTCCTTCTTTAGACCACAAATATTCAATGGTGGAATTTTATGAAATTTCTTTTTTAAATGCTTTGGGATTAAAACTATTTTTATATACTTTTAAAAGCATGTCTAAAGATTGGCTTAACTTTGAAAATAAAACGAAATTTTGAGCGTTATTTTTTAACGGATTTACAAGAAAGGAGTTATTTTTGAACGAAAATTGAAATTGTTTAAAAATGTTTTTTTAAGAGGATCAGATGAGTTAGAGTAGCGACAGAATTTAGATTTCTCTGTGGTGACAAAAATGTTAAAAGTGCTTTTGAATTTTTAAAATTTTATTTATAAATATTAAGATATGACATTAAGGTTACCTTAAATACATTTTCAATTACAATGTACAGAAAAATTTATCGAAAAACAAAAATCATGATAAATGTAAGATAAAATTTACAGAAAAATACTTTTAAGAAATAAAACAATTAAATTAGTCAGTGTATTTCAAAGCATTTAAAACATAAATTTAAAAATAAATACTTAATTAAATTAAGTAATCGTAAAATAAGTTTTTAATTTATAACATAAAAATCTTCATACTTATTTTTTCAAAATTATTGTACTCGTTAAGTAATACATATTTTTGTTCTTTTAAAATGTACAGAATTACATTATAGAAATACATAATATACTACAAATTATAACTACAAATGATACATATAATACGTAATAGAAATAAGTAGTTTTAATTTGAACACATATTTATAATGATATTAAATATTCCTGCAATGTGTAGAATATTTAAATATGATACATCTAAGCTATTCTATTACAAGTTTAATAGCTAATTAAAAATTAAAATTTTGTAATTCATACAAGCACAACATTGATCTCAACCATAAATTTGATGGATTAATAATTTATCTGAAGAATTAAGTAACACACGTTAGACTCTTTTAAGCATCCATATTACAAAGAGCATTTGCAAATTATAATACACGTATGGCTGCACACACATACACATGCTCACATACTCCTCACTCACACATTTACTCACACAAAAACTCACATACACATTCATTCATCTACTCACTCACACACACACATTCACTCACACATACACACTCACACGCACTTACTCACACACATGTGCATATTTATATATTTCTTTAGTCTTCCATCTACAGTGAAAATATTTACCCCAATTTTCAGTTTCCTGCGTTGTGAAGGAAAGTAATGCATGTTAAAATAAAATAATAAACGACTTTTATCGGAAATATAACGGCTTGTAATATATAAATAAATAAAAAGTAAATGAATGCAAAACTACTTCATTCGTTAAATTATAACAAAACGTTCTCAATGTATTTACAATAAACTACATCTTAAAGAAATAATTGTTAATTTTATTTTGCATACATATACAAATAAACACTTTTTTTTATATATTCAATAAATAATTTCAGTTCACAGGTTTAAATTGATACGAAATTTTACATGCATCCAGCTAACTAAAGCTAAAAAAAATCAATTCTGAAGATAAGACTATATAAATACACAACAATCACACAATCCACAATTCCCTTTTCCCATTTTTTCTGATAAAAAAAAATCTATTTAAGGAAAGTAAAGGAAATGTATTTCTAACGTCTTTAAAATAAATAAATAAAAAAAAAGGATGGACAGAAATAGAAAAAAAAGTCATTCCTTTTAAAAGATCCTTCTGTAATCGGAAAATGTACCCAGAGGAACAATAGTTGCCACTGAAAAACTGGAACAGAAGGGGAAAAAAATTAAAATTTTAATACTACAGACCTTTTCCCAGGAGGATTAGAGTCCAAAGACAAATGGTTCCAGCGTAACAGTGGGAATTGAGTTGAGCGTCTTACCGGTTTTACCGATTCCGACATTGCATTCCCAGGAGATGTCCATTGCAATCAGTTTGGCCTCGCGTAGAAAGCTCTCCTGCGACGGCACCTGCAGAGATTGCGAGTTTTCTAAGAGATGATGGAGGAAAATGATAAGAGAGTTACTTTTTCGTTTCCTCCTACGCTGGAGGCTTTCTCCACTTAGATCTTAAAATTCGGAGAGATTGATTGCTTGATAAGAAGTGTTGGTATTCAAGTTGTTCACTTTTGGAATATGTCAGTGGTTGTGAAATAAGTTGACTGTAAATTCTTTATAGTGTCAGTTTTATCCGTTTGATATTGAAGTTTGAATTATTACAACAGTGGCTGAATGTATTCCTTTCAATAGGATACTTATGTGCTAAAAGTTGAGTATGTGGTAGGATATGAATAAAACAGTATAATGTATAAGTATAAATTTTTATGTGCTATCATCCATACTGTTTTATGACGTTTCATCGCTTTAATATATCTCGTAAATAATTTATAACATTGTTATGGTAAAAACTAAGATGGCCGTGAAGTATTGTTTACGAGTAGTTATGTCAGTGAACTCGAGTATCAGGATGTATCTGTCGAGTAATGGTTTCGAATTCTGGTGCCTCTGAAGTCTCACGATGTAAATTGCTGACAAATTTTAAATCTTTTGAGGCTCAGCAAGTTCAGAATTTATTCTTATCTCAATATTCTCTTAAATTTTTTCAATAGTGCTATTTTATGAATGACTTGCTTCATTATTTATCAAGAATGATTTAAGGCTGTCTTCGGTAAAAGTACGAGAGCTCTAACTAAACGCGAAGCGAATTTTCAGACAGAAAAATGACACAATTTCCATGGAAATTTGCAATATTATAACTCGTACCTCTGTTAACAATATAGTGTTTTTAAAAATTTCAAAGTATTCCGTGAATACTTTCTTTTTTGTTTTAATACGTGAAGGCAAAGCCCATTTAACATTACGGTATAGGATAAAAAATGCGAAACATATTTTATACCAGGAAAAAAATGAATCAATTCGGTTAAAAATGGGCAATATGATAAAAAATGCTGATCTCTAAGGGATAGTGAAGCCGGAGTATGATATTAAAGTTTCATTCCTTTTATATCTGAAAAAATGTTCCAAATTGGGGTCATATTCTTTAGCATCAACCGAAAACAGCCTCAATTTAGCATAACTTAAAGGAAATTTTTTTAAAAAATAATTTTGTTAAAATATTTATAATTTACATACATGAATAAAAATTTTATATGTATTTTCTAATAACTAAAAGTGAGGGTAGAATGTTTAAAAATAAATGATCGAGTCCTCTTCCTCAAGCTTAAAGTATTTGTTACTAAATTCTTCAGGAACTTTTTGTTGCTTCTAATGTAATATAAAAAATATTCTTTCTAATTACAAATGTATAATGCTTTAATTGAGAAAATGAGTTAATTGATTGCTTATTAACACCGCACGAAACAATACCAGGGATATAGGTGAATAAAACTGTAATTTTGAACCGAAGTCAAGTGAGGAGGATGCCATTTTTGCGGGCACCCCACTCTTTCTTCACGCCAAAATCTTAATTCAGCAGGAGAGCTAAGTTCTTCTCAGAGATAGAAGCTTCATATTGTATTATAATATTTATAGGCCTCATCATGCCGCGTATACATCATGTCTTACTGTGTTTAAGGTATCCGACTACGTTCGGAACCGTGATTGTGCAAAAGTGTATAAATAGAAAATATTTATGATATTTAGTGCCACTTATATTACAAAATGAATATAAAGTTGTTTTAAAAATAGTATTACAATAAAAAATTATTTAAGTACAATATTTTGACAAAAAAGGAACATAGAATGACCCATTTTCAAAATGTTCTCTTTTTGTGAAAATTGCTTCTATTATAACAATATTTTGCCTGTTGTGGTGTTCTTATTGGATCCATGATGTGATCGTTACTAAATTAAATGAGAGGTCTTCATGGACTTGACATCAAAGAGGCTTCTTTTGGTAGGAAATTCTAACATTTATTTACAATTATAATTTCTAAACTAAAACTATTTTCTACAAAAAACCGCTACATAACACATTTCGCTCGCTAGCTTCGTTACATCTCGTTTCAGTTCCTTCGACCGTTCTTTTTTTGGGTGATTTGTTTAATAAAGCTAGCTTCAAAACGGACGCTGAGGGCCTTTTTCCTATATATAACTC
>BMAV01009500.1:6641-24591 GCA_019973955.1 Trichonephila inaurata madagascariensis
TTCAGTTACGCATGTTTGAGCCCCGGTAGTTTGGAGGCCCCGTATCACATTGATACGGCTGATACGGTAGTAGCTACGCCCATGATTAAGAAGCAATCAATGAATCAAACCATGGTTTAAGCGCTCAGGGTATAACATAAATAAAATCAGAAATAAAAATATGTACAACTGTTATGATTTTTAATATATGATTATCATAGCATATTAAAAAAATTTATTGCACGATATTTTAGTACTCACGAAATAAAACAGCAATATAAAAATGGAAGAGTTATGGGAACTGTTATTATATACCGAACTGATATATTGATTGATTTTTAACTACGCCTTTCAAATCTGCTGATGTCATTTGGTGAATGGTCTCCCTAATTGGATATTTAGTTAAATGACGAGAACAACACATGAGCTGGCACTTCACTCTCTAAACTTTGATAATTACCCAACATGGGGACTTGAGACCTTGATAGATTTCTCGTGTATCAAATCCTCTATACGGTGGGAATTAAGCGTCAGAATAAAACGAATACATACTTAGACAGAAATAACATTTTATACGAGTTTGCAACCGAGATCCTTCAGGAAGAGCAGCCTTAAAAAACTTAGAAATTGATTCTAAATATTTGAAACTCTTACTATTAGTATTTATAGGGCAGGTCAATGGCATACAAAAAAATAAAAAAAGTATTTGAATTTCAAATAAACATTCAAATTTTAACATACATTTTCTTAGCAGCACGTGGGGCATATATAAACGTTTTACATTTAAGAAAATAATCCCAGATGTTTTTTTGTGAATTGTGTGATGGATGATTGTTTATTGTCAAATTTCAAAGATGCAGAAAAGATAAAGGTGACGACTCTCGTAATTTTAAAAATCTCTCAAGTGACGAGGAGGACACCGGATTTGGACTCTACTTTCTATGCCACAGTAATATATTTATACAAGCACATACACATAATACATTTATGAATAAAATTCAGTGGTCATGGAAGCTAAGTGGTTAGGGCAGCGCTTCAAAAACTTTCAATATTTATGACCCAATATTTAACCATACTTTGCGTCTCCTTACCCTGCCCCCCCCCCTCCATACAAATAACAATGTATTGAATTCAATAACTTTAAAGCTACACTACTACAAAACGACTTTTTCTTAAATGACACCGGCGTATATAAAGGTTTCAATCAGCCAAAGCATTAATTGTCCCGGACGTATAAATACATCTTTATGAAATACAATCTTTTCTATGCACTGATATCCAAAGACTTTCGAAAGCAATTAAAAGACCTTGACAGTGTTGGCGAAGGATATACTTATTTCAGAGGATTTCCTTATTTAATCTTGTTCTTACCCTTCCTCTAATACATGATACGCTCGCAAATTGGAAAATGATGGCATTGGGGAGCAAATCGCTTAACTTTTAATCTGTAGTTAATTGGTTAATTATAAACCGTATAAATTATCAAGATGTTTTAATTTGTGTACATAATTTTATATAAGAGAAGCCCATGGGGTCTATGTTTATTATTAAACTTGTTCTTCACTTAGTATTGTTAAGAATTTTTATAAGATACATTGAGCAGTACTGATAATTTATATGTGTATTATATCAGTACAAATGTTAATTTTATGTCAGAATGTATTTTGTTTATTTTTAGTAAATTAATAATTTTTTTAGAAATATATATATAATTTTTTGTTTTCCACTTTTCAAAATTCTCGCGCCCCCCTTGTAAATTATCACGTCCCCTTAGGAGGCGCGGCACACAGTTCGGAAAACGCTGGGTTATGGTTATGTATTCATGACCTGCGTGTCGATTTCAAGCCTTAGTGCCACAAAAAGATCTGCAATGTAGAGGGTGACGCTTACTAAATCTGGCATGGTTCAAAGGTGTGGAAGGCGCAATGTTTAGCCACACGAGGATTTTGGTGAGGGACCTTGACATATTGAACCCTGGTCAAGTGACGAAGACGACATCTGAACTGGCAAAGCCCTCTCATAACAACCACACCACACCAACGGAAGGGCATTTGAGCTCACGACAGATTAAACTTTCATCGGTTCTCTACACAATGGGTCTTCAGGGGTACTCATGACATTCCAGTCACGAGTCCGTTAAGTTGACCAATAGGCGACTGCATCCATCTTCACGGTGAGGTGTCGTCCTGTCACATGACTGTGGGTTAAAATGACGAGGTACGATCTCCATTACCCTTGATTTACTTTACAGTACGAAGTTAATAAACAGTCACTTATTCACTTTCTAAATAAGATCAAAATTCCTAAGCATCATTGCCTAAAATTTTTTTAAATAAACAATAAAGCTTAAACATAATTCCCCACGTGCCCTTTAAACAAAAATGAGTTTGTAAACTTAGCAATTATTTGCCTTTTTCCAATAGTTATGCTCTCACTGTTCCATTATTTGAACCAGGTAATTGATGCATCAAATTTAACTAGAAATGCGCATCTATGTTCAAATGTTTTATAAAGGTCACTCAGAAAAGCAACACGAAAGCTATTGGCGACGGAACGGAACGTTTTGAACCATAGTCGAGCGACGATAGCGAAGGAGATGGGGCAATACATGTCCTAATTCCCCCACATCACGTTTATTTTAAGCCTCATAAAATTTGACCCCTTAATTCTGTCTACACGACGGGTCTTCAGGGGCAATGACGCCTGAACTCCTCAGACCCTCTCCACGAGTTCATAACCATGAATATTAAGCTACTGTGGCCACGAAATGGAAACAAGGCAGAGGCCTTTAGATCAAAAACCTGAAGTCTAAAAAACCACACAGTTTAAATTAAATTAACACTGAACGCGCTCCATAATAAAAAATGTTAACAGGCCCGGAAATTCTCAAGAATGAGCACGTGTTGATCAAAATGTTTCACCTCTCTGTTTTATTTTTTACACTTTGGGGATACTTTAATGTTCAGTTTCTATTAATGCGAACCCAAATGTTTCAGCATAATAAGCTTTTTGAATATCGAAATCTGAAAATGGAATCTCGAAAACTAAAAACCCAGGTCATTTAACACAGTCCCGATTGTCAAGGTTTAAATGATTACAAATGGAAAACATTAAAAGAAAGAAAGCAAACTTTTGATCTTCTTTTTAAATGTTTGAAAATGTTATTCCACGAAAAAAAATTTCAGGCGCTAAACTGAACATTAATTTTAATACTGAAATGAAATTAACATCACAATCTGTTTTTAGGAAAGAACGACTACTATACCTCGGATGTTAAAATAAGATATTTCTAGATATTTATTTCAAATTTACAAGTCTCCAGCGAAATGAATCAAAGGCTATCTGCAAGCCATGTAAAAATAGAAGTGTGCTCTAAAGGATCATTTATTCAACAACCTATATAAAGCAATGTCTTCACTTTCGTCAAAAGTGTATCAAGAGATAAACACTGATTTAGCTACGAGTGCTATCTTACGCTAGGAAATTAAGAAGTATTTTAAAAACTGAAGAAACAGGAAAGTGTTATCTTTGTACTAAAGAACGTAAAATAAATAAATTTTCAAATAATCAGCCATGTCTTCGTATTAGAAAGAAGCAACCCTTTAAAAAATATGAGAAGACTTTTACAGAGAATGACACAGTGAAGTTGGATGAATTAAATCAAGGTGGACAAAAGATCCATAATCATGAGTCTGAAAGAAAAACATTAAAAATAAATTTGCAAACTTGTGTCAACGAAAGACCTTACGCTTGTGAAATTTGCCACAAGTGTTTCACTCGGAAAGAATATCTAAAAATGCAAATGAACAGTCACACTGAAGAAATGCCTTATATTTGTGAAATTTGCAACAAGTCTTTCATTCGCGAAATGAACATCTAAAAATTCATTTGCATATCTATAACAATGAAAAGCCTCATGTGGCGAAATTTGCAAAAAGGCTTTCACTCAACTTCGTCATTTGAAAACACACACACATTTGCGTGTATATACTAAAGAAATGTCTTTTGTTTGTGAAATGTGTTGCAAGGCTTTCGCTGGAAGAAATAGCTTAAGAAATCTTTTGCGTATTCATACTGAAAAAAAGCCTTTTACTTGTGAATTTTGCAACATAGCTTTCTCTCAAAGAAGCAATTTAAGAAGACACTTGCGTATTCATACTGAAGAAAAGCCTTATGTGTGTGATAAAAGAAGACGTAACTTAATAAATCATTCGTGTATTCATACAACTGAAAGATTTTTGGTTTGAGAAATTTACTGACTAAAATTTAATTACTCAAGATAGTATTTTAAAAACGGATACGTGTCTTTACGCGACTTAAAAAAATTATTTTCCTTTTTTTAAGATATAGAAATTTGGATTATTGTAATTATATTAGTTTTAAGGTAGTTAAAAAAAAAGAGTTCAATTTGTATGTGTATTATGAGAGAATAAGTACATTTCTTTTAGTGTTGTATTGTGTCTTAGACATTGAATGACAAGTACTCCATACTTTTTAAGATATGACATAAAATCATTTTCAGATATTTGAAGTTTGAATATTTCAATTTTAATTTTTGTTAATCTGTTATAATCCTAAATATTCTTTCTTAAGTACATTTAAAATAAGAGGATTATCTTTACTGATTTTTTTGTGTTTGTGTTTCATTTTCAAGAGTTAATTTGCATCTGAATTTTTCATTAATTGGACAAATCCAATCATTAATTGGAAAATTTTTAAACCATTTTTTTATTTAGACCCTGGGGTTTCACCTTTCGCTATAGCACTTTTATAGAAACACCATTATGATTCCCCTTTAGGACACTTGCCATGCATAGGCTTTTTGTCAGTTGACGAGCAATGCATCAGGCTGGCATATATGGCAGTTTTCATTTTATTGGTATTGGGAACATTATCTTTTATTGCCTTTCTATAGTAATTTTGCAACTTAGTGATGTTTTTATCTGTAAGGCTTATCTGCTTACGCCCACCAAGAGTCACTTTTTTCACCTTCCATTCTTTCACTTTGTTGCGTAACGATGTGCCTAGCCTCTTCGCAATATGAATCAGGCACTCTTCTTTTTCGATTTTTATATCAGAACCATATATTTTATTGTCCGACAAAAATTGAAAAGTTTTGAGTAACCATCACTCAGCATGGAAACAAATCTCATTTGGCGATCACTAATTGACCGTCTCCACATAATCAGTGCAGCATGCATCTCCATGGCTCCAGAAGTTCCATCAAAATTTTTGTCACACTCATCCGCATGTCCTTTTTGCCATATGTGAAACTCTGCACTATTGACTCCCATATCTCGACCAGTAACTGCACAATTCTGACAGTATTTCGACAACGTTTCAAAGTCAAGGACATCGATGATTATTCCCAATCCTAGGTTAGATGTATGTCCTCGCTTTTGCCAAGTACCATCATATGACACACTCACATCAATTATTTCCTGACTTTTTAGTGAAGCATCAACTTTTACGTGAGCTTCTCGAGCTGCTTGACGTGACATTTCGAGCGTTTTTTTCTTCAACTCTTTGTTTTTCACGGATAAGTTGTGCATGCATTTGGCATGCCCTCTGCCTATGGATAGGAAGGCACTCACCAGCTTGATGTTTATATCATGTGAATTTTTCGCCTCTTCTTGGAAACTTGAAAAAAACACTTCCATAGCTTTCATGACATGATTCGCATAAAAGTTCCATCTTTGTAGAATACCCCATGGAATGGTGTTGTTTTATAACAAGGGTACAGTTTGTTGAATATTTACAAGGAACTTTCTGCAATAGTTCAGAAAACACAGCCTTGTGGGTGAAAATATAGCTTGCCTCAGGTTTGGAAGATGTACTCGGTTCAGCTAATGGATCTCTCTGCAATGTTATACTATTACTGTTTTTTTCATCAACAGTTTCAGGACACTTCTGCCATCGCTTCTTGCTATTTTCAGCCAACATCTTTCTCCTTTTGGTAGGACGACCTTTAGGTTTTCTATATCTCGATGATATAAGATCCATACTAATAGTTTTTTAAACAACAATGGCAATTTAAAATGAACTTTAGTTCTGAATTTTTTGTTTTGGTAAAATCAATATAAAGTTTGAATAAAATTGAACGAAAAAATGCAAACGAAAGTTCGAATTAATTGTAAGCAAATAATGCCAATTTTGGTCTCAGATACAGTTAAAACAAATTGTTGCCATCCAGACCTTCATAAATTATCACTTAAAAATAAAAATTAGAGAGGCTAGTCTACAGTATATAAAATTCGCACTCTCAAAGTACATGACAGCTTTGTTAGCATGACACCAGAATGTAAACAAAGGGGCGTGGTCATGGATGACTAAATCGGAACTACCCCATAACTCAGTAAAAAATGCATGAAACCACAAAAATTTTTTTGCGTTTGATAGAGAGACTAATATAATATTAAAATAAGTCAAAAAAATTTTTTCGATATTTTAGTCAATTTTCCACATTTTAACTGTCCACTGTAGCCTTAAATTTCATTCATCCTTATCAAGATCTCAGTTTTGGCTTTTCATAGAATTTGAATACTCTTTTCTTAGTGAACAGCGATGAAAATTCTGATTCAATTCTCCACAGCTTATTTATGTGAAAAGGTATTTACATGTCACAACAATCAAAACATGGTACCGATCTCAGCTTGAAATAAATGCAGTTCTTCTTACAGTAACGAAATAGGATCCAAATATCCATAATCTTATTTAAAGTAAGCAGGAACCTTTATCACACTAGGAATGTATAATGCTAAAAGTTTTATATTAAACCATTTTTTAATTGTTTTGTTCTTATAGATTTTGTTTATTTTGTTATGGTTTATTAATAAAGCTTTCATATAAGTTGGTTACAATTAATAGTTTCATTTTATTAACTAAGTACATTTTATGCATTCTTAGATCACAATATTTTTTATAAATATATTTTACATTTAAAAAATGTCATTAGTGGTCCGTGGGATTTAAATTACGAATTTACTGGTCCATGAGGTCAAAAAGTTTGGTCGATCGATGGTTTAGAGGATACCAGAAAATGTTAATGTAAATAATTGGTTTTGACTAATTTTTTTAATGTTAAACTGTTACGCATAGCACGTTATGAAGAAACGAAAAAGTTAACATTAAATCAGTTTTGTACAGAAAAAATCATCTGCGCTCTTTAAAATGCCTACAACAGGGATGTTGAAACTTAATGCATTAGTGTGCCATTTTTTCTTAAAAAGTGTTTAATGAGGTATAGACATGCCATCAAATAATTTTAACTTGTGATTATTGGGAAAATAATATAAAGCTAAATACTAACAAATCAAAATTCTTTATTTACTACGAGAAAATACATTTTGCACTTATAGATGTAAATCTTTTTGTTATACATGTAATTCAAATTAAAGTAACATTAGCATGACTTCTGTTGTTGCAGATTGGGTGACAAATAAATTATATTAGGATTATAAGATGTTTCTTATATTAGAATTCATGCTGAATTGGAATCTTTGCCAAATGGTTTCTAAGCAATTGATTATTTTTGCTGTGGTTCATTTTTTTGACAAGAGGATTTGTGATTTGTCTCAAAATGCCATTTTACAGACGATGCTCTGCATACCACTGTTTCAGAACATAAAACACACACCAATTTGTCACCTTTACTAATCATGCCATATTTCTATATATAGATTCATCCCTTAAAATCTTCTGTTACATTTACTGTATTGCACGTTTTTTTCTTTTTCTAAACTATCTATGTTAAATAACAGTTAAAAATCGTAAATACAACACAAATAAACTTTAAAATACAGTTGTGTGGACGAAAGTGACTGTGCTATGTGTAGACAAATTTTGCATCAAAAGCAACTGTAGCCCTAGACGTAACTAAGGCAATAACTAGGAGCCAAAAACATACGAGTGTGCTCCTCGTCGTCCCGCAACTGATCACTCGTATTTGTTCCTAATATTTCACAGTGAATTTCATTAGTTTGAAATAAAATGCAAACCATTTTCATCGCTTGCGTGCCCAAAATATTGTGTTGTATGTCATTGAAGGAACGCGTGCCACTGGTTCACCATCCTTTTCTTAAAATATTTTTTAACAAAAAGGAGCCTTGAATTAAGTTAGACACTTAAGAAATATAACATCGACACATTCCCATAAATTCTAAAACGTCGTCAAGATTTTTTATATGACTAATAGAGGGTAATCATTCTGGAACAAAAGTACAAAGTCTAAAATATTGTCAATGCATATTAAAATTATCTTTGTTTATTATTTTTAAATTATTGTGTATTATTCTCTTACATTGTTGTGATAAGGTATTAAAGTTTATGAAATCTTATCTACAGAAGCGAATGCGCAGTGGAATATTTTAAAATGCACAACTACCCGAAAGAAAAAACATATTGGAATTGGTAACATTTAGAATCACACAGATGTCAATTTATGTGGAAGTGTCTATATAAGGATGATTCCCATATTGGCACAATTTTAAATGCAAATATGGCGTTTTTTGGTCACCTAAATATTTTATGTACTATTCGACCTTTCCCTTTTTTCAATTGTATGCTTTTTTATTTAAAAAAAACCGGATTAAACTATAAATCTGAAATTAATTTGTCAATGGACTAAAATGGAAGGAAAATGCTGATAAATTTGCTTTCGCGCTTGTACGGAAGTGATGACATTATTTAACATCGTTACATAATGGCAATAAAACGTTTAGCAAAGATGCATAATGAAGTTTAAATCAAATAAAAATGAAATGTCTTTGATCACTAGAAACATAAGATTTTCATTTGTTATTATAATTCTTAAAAGTACACAATAATATTTATTACAAAACATAAAAGGATTTCGCAAGAACAACAGGAGAAAAGCTGTTTAAAACTCTCGCTGGGCATCCCGTGATTTCCAGGGAAAAACGTAGGCGTATTGCAAGAAGTACTACGCATCGAGAGGGTGAACTGTAAGTCAACCCTTACAGGAAGCGAGCCGCTCGCTAGGCACGGGGTGAATGAGTAAGGACTACTCCCTTCAGGATGGGGCGTTTTTGTCGCTAAACCTAATTTAAGAAAAAAACGCATAAATAATAAAATTTCTGTCCTAACGTCGTAATTTTTAGTACCCCTTTAGATTATAACACAAGTTGTCAGTTACATTAAAAGTAGAATGTAATAATGTTTTTACTTTAACTTATATGAAATGATATAAAAACATATGAGAGACTTACCTTGGGAAATAAATTTCGTAAGCCCTATTCATTTTTTTCCAAAATTTTCATTAAAACGCATTAATACACTTTCAAATTCATAAAAAAACTTACGACAAAGATTATTTACAAAAAAAGACATAGCAAAATTAAAATGAAGATTGAGTGTGGAAAATCTCGAAGCATGGAGAAACGCGAAGTCCTACATTGTATGATTTGCAAGCATAAAATGTTTGTTGCGTTTTTTTTTTTAATTTTATTTACACGCGGTTTGTGACTATACACTTTGGCTTCTTTTCACCCTTTTTGTTCATATTAAGGTTAGGAAAGTGCCTACGAAACAATCAAATAATAACCTGAATTCAAGGTTTTTGAAATAAGAAAAGTACCTGAAATATATCCGAGAACAACAAAATCTTAAGAATAACTGACGCTAAAGCAGCTCACACTGTAGTAAAAAAAATAAGAAAAAGTATTCAATTAGTTATAAGAAGCGCGAATGTTTCATATCAAGCGGAAAGTTCATGAGCCGAGCTCTGTATGTTGACCTTTCAATTACCCCTCCCCCCTACTCAGCTGATGTGGAAAATGTCAAATCCACACACACAAGCAGAATATAAATTAACTGACGGTCAGGTTACTCTAGCTACGTTCGATTTCAATATAATGGACATAGGGTATTATCTAGGGGTTATTAAAAAACGTTCCAGCTGAAAATGCACATTTGAACTGCCCATCAATGAGATGCGTCCTTGAAGAATGCATATTTGCACTGCCCGTCACGAAGGAGTAAGTTAATGGTGCCTGCAATACTTAAATTGGGAAATGAAACAACAAATAAAACATTCGAACAAGCGGTGATATATTCAGAGTTTGTCATCATTCTTAATCTGTTCAATTCTGGTACAGGTAAAATCTTATAAAATTCAAAGCTTCTCACGTTAGTAAATGTTGATCAAATATTAAGAATGATTGATCAAAGCTTATATACGCTTCAATTTTTTTTTTTATTTTTTTATTTAACGTCTATTCATGTTTGTATTTGAATATTCAATTCATTTTGAGTTGTATCGTTTGCTTTTATATAACTGAATTTACGATTGGAATAAATTAAATTGAATTTGGTTGTAATAAAGTCAGAATTTTTTTCGCAATTCTTTTGACAATTTATTTAAACCCAATGCTTTGATAGGACATATCACAGATTAACATACATCTTTATTTCTTACAATGACAGGATAATAGGCTATATTCACTTAAGTTTGTTTTTTTCACATTAGCGTTTGTTTAATTTTAACTGAATATCTTTAACTGTTTATCTTTAACTGAATAAATCATTCAAATATAAGTCAGTCAACAAGTTAAGTATTGATATTTACAATTCATGTACCTATATATGATATAAAAGTAAATCTAAGCAGTTCTCGAGTCTTACAGAATTTTACAGAACAGAAAAAATTTTAGCAATATATTTAATAGATGATTTGTTTTTCTTTTACAATTTACGATCAATGTAGAGTTAGTAATACGTTACATTTTGATTTATCTAAAGCACTATGGAAAAAATAATCTGTGTATAGTAATTCTCATGCTAAAATCACTTATTGTTTTGGCATTCTTCAAATATATATATATATATATATATTTGCAACTTTTTATTTCAGTTCCGGTTTTTAATTTTTTACTTTGTTTTTTCATGTATCTAATGCACTTTTTATGAATACTCAAATATATATTTTTTACTTTAAACATTAAAGTCTTATTGCAAACTTCAGGGATGTTCGTATAAATATTTTTAGCGTTTGGAATCAAAATGATTTTCTAGAACTTAGTAGAATGACACTAAAATTTGAGTACTAAGTAATATGATTCAGTCATCAAGGAATCCACTACAACATATTAGTCATTTCCGGCGGTTTTGAATCGGGGTTCGAGCTCGGTTGCCACAAAATACATGTCATGTAGTAGGACTGGTGTACATTTAATCGTTCGATGTTTTAAGTTCTCAAATAGGCATAAATCGTGCATGTTGTGTATCAATTGTATCTAGATGCAGATACAACGCAGTTCGTTCTCGTCACTTGACCATGAGTCTCTACTTCAAGAGCTTTCTTGATTCGGATGCAAAAAAACAATCAATCAAGTCTTATGAAAAAATTATTAATATTTGAAACATTTAATATATTTACGGTACATTTTAATAATTATTTCATCTTTAAAAGAAAAATCAAACAAACATAGCTGAGGAAATAAGATTCACTTTATAATTAAATTCAGTAATATCCCAAATTTAATTTTCAAAATCTCTTTTAAGGTTTTAATTTTTTTTCATTTAAATTAAGCATTTTGATGTATGGATATATAAAATATAACAATATCTTCCACACACGCATTTGCAATAGGAAATCATCTGATTTCCAAATGCTATTCACTGCTTTTGAGAAGACAATCTTGCACGCATGGGATTTACAGGGTTGATCCAATCATTTCATAAAATATTTGCATAAACGAAATGCAGGAACTCGCAGTCTCGGAAAGAAATATATTCGTTAAAATAGAAAAAAACACTAAATAATATTAAGAATTTTATAAATTATCTCCACTAAATGTAAATCGATTTATTATATTCTCTTTCAGCCACGGTTTTAAAACTAGGAGTTGCATGAAACAAAGTATTAATTGTCCCACTAAATGGCATATTGTGCAGAAAATTAAGTCTTCTGTCACATACGGGGCCAATTATTGGTAATACGTACACATAGAGCCCCACAATCTTAACTTTCTCCCCAAATCACTGGTGGCCATTTAAGCCTCGATGTTATGGTCACAAGCTTGTGACCCGCGTGTCACGAATTCAAATCCTGTTGCCTTTGAAACCCCACCAAGTAGAGGGAACCCGAGCACGCCTGCGCGTTAAATCTGTCGAGGTGTTATGTCTTCCCATTGGTGTGGTGTGGAAGTTAGTACAATGGCTAAAGCATAATTGTTATCTTCGCCACTGCCAAGGTTCAAAATTTAGAGGTCAGTCACCTATATCTCTCGGGTTGCTTTACATTGAGATGTTAATATGAATTTTACTCTCGCCCAAAATGGCAGGGCTTTCTTAAAAAGAAAAGTATTTGACAACCTCCTTAGAGAACCACTTCATTGCTTAGGGCGAATGATGGCGGTATAAACGATGCGCTTTGAAAGACCTTTCCAGACGAATATGTATTACATTGTGTTGAACAATACTAGTGACAACTTATACACAAAACATTTTTTGTACATGCGTTGTTACAACAATTTTTAAAATCACGGTTCCACTTAAGATGCTGTTTAGTACTTAACTCCATAGGTTAAAATGACTTTGGTATTGATAGTCTCGTGGATTAGTTATTTTTCCACTTTCCTTTATTACTTTAAGGCAGTGGTCCGCAACCTATTTACAGCTGCGGACCGGTCAACGTTTGATAATTATACCGCGGCCCGCTGAGGGTGGAGCACGTTGATTGTTTACATTTTAGATTGTTTTGATTAAACAATTTTAAGTTAGTTACATTTAAATATGCCTTCAGAATAAAATATAGTAACACCAAAAATGAATAAAAGTGATTTAACGTGAAATATAAAGTGATTTCTGTGTATTGTGCAAATACGAGAGAAATGCAACACTACATAAAATGGCAATAGTTTAATATTGTTTAAGCGGCCCGGCACCATTTGATCCACGGACCGGGGGTTGTGGATCACTGCTTTAAGGGATAGCTAGTTTTTGAAGTAGAATAGGTCTTTTGAATATCCTGTCTCGTCCTTTTTGTAAATAAGCTTCATTACCATATGCCTTGAAACAATAGACAGAGATCAACATCATTATGCTTTGTTTTGATGGTGAAAAATAGAATTTTTGTGATTTTGAAAAGAGGGGTGATAGAGAAAAATCTATGCTCCTCTTGTTTGAAAAATTGCAAGTTTTATAAAATTGTTGACATTTATTGATTTTGTCTGACGTAAATTTCAGAAAATAGTTAAGATGGAAAAAGAAACTCCTTAATAAATCTCAAAATGAAGCGCGCGCATTCATTAAAATTACGAAAGTTTTGTTTGATATATTAATTGGTCATCCTGTAAAGTAAACATCAATTGATGATATTCATATGGATTTGTAGATTCCTGGGTAGAATAGTGGTCTTCGAGGTGTCAGGAATTCGAGCCCAGTACTGTTGAAAATCCGCCTTGTAGAATGGGCCATTGCGCGTTAAAAATGTCGAACCTCACACGTCCACCTCTTGGTGTAGTAAGGTATTTCGGAGTGAAGGTAAAAGCTAAGATGTCATCTTCGACACTTGACCGAAGTTTAAAGTTACGAGGTCCGTACCCAGTATTTTTTATGTTTTTTTATAGTACGAGAATTTTAAACAAACTCGGTTTTTCAACAACATTTTGTTATAAAAGGAATATAAAAACATAATTCATTTTTGCAAAATTATAATAGGTATCATGAAGTTTAAAAAAAAAAATAAAATTACATTTAAAAAGATATATGACAAAATTATATCAAGCTTGTTTTGAAAAAAAACAACAACATATAAACAATCAACAAATGATACCCTTTGAATAACTTACATCATATTATTAAAGATAACCCAACATACAACTTTAAATGACGTAAACGACTCAGAATCAGATACATATACCCCGATGGTGAATGCAATAACGTTTCTTTTAACTTCAAACCAAGACGATACTTCTGTAAATTTGTATCATTTTTCCTACAAAATGTATTCATGCTTGCTTTCTATAAATCTAGAGATAAAAAAATATCGGGAGTTTGAGTTATATTGAGATCGCATTGTAAAGCAACACGACAAATATATTTTACGGATCTCTTTATTGTCAGCCTCGGTCAAGTGACGAATACGACGACTGAGCGTTTACTCCCTTTTCCTAAATACCACACCACGCCAACGGAAGAACTTTGAGCTGGACAAAATTAAAGTCTATTAGCCCGGGTCTTCAGTGGTACCTAGACTTAAATCCGTTGACACTCCAGCGATGATTTCCCAAAATAACCCCTGGGCTACCCGACCATCAAAACAATATATTACTAATCTTACTTAAGGAAAAGTTAATGATCTAATTTAAATTGCTTCTCTTCGATAAAACAAAGTATATAATAGTATGCATGAAGAAATGAAAAACAATCATTTGACACAGTTGACCATTAAATCTATCAAATAATTTCAGATCATTAATATTTATTTGTTAACAGACAAATCATTTTTTGTAACGTTTCGTTCTGTAGGGAAAACTATGGTAGAAATAAATTTAATGTAATTAATCCCTGAAAGAAGAATATAAAATCATATAAATAATCACGTTTGAGTTTCAAATTTATAGGAAACTCTGGCCAATCCCGAGGTACCTGGAGATAGCCGAGATTGTCTTGCCCGCTTTCGCTTAACCACTGGACATGACTTTGAGTGAGTACACCTTCACTGCTTGGTCAAGAGCAGTGAGGGTAAATTTTAAATCGTCTAATTTTTAAATCGTTTGATGATAGTTCATTAATTCTTTTCAAAAATACGGGAGTGTCATTGGTGATGGATCTCATAATTTTGAGATGCTGTTAGTGACGAGAAGGGTATTGAGTTGACATCCTACTTCCCATACTTCCGTAACCTATTTATGGTAGTACACTGATAAAAACACATCTGAAATAAATATTCAAATTCAAATAAATCATTGCTTACGATTTTTTGAAATCGACAATAAAACTCAAACATAATTCACCACGTGCCCTTTGAACGAAAAGACATTTGGAAAGTAAACATTTATTTGATTTTCTTCAATAGTTGTGCACTCATTGTGTTGCTTCACACACATCGATCAAGTAAGTCACACATCGAAATTAATAAGAAATGCCTATTTATGCATAGATGTCTTAAGAAATTCGAAATTTAAAGCAACACGAGGGCATTGGTGTAACGGATCTCAACATTTTGAACCTTGGCCAAGTGTAAATGAAGACATCTGAGCTAGCAACACCTCTCCGAACTTCTAAGCCCAGTCAAATTTAATTCTCGAAATATTTAGTGTGCACCAACTCATCTACACGGTGAGTCTTCAGAAGCACTAAGAATCGAACACACGATATGCCGGAAACGAGTTTGTGAATAGGACCACTATGTTACCGCGGCCATGAAGGGGTAATTCAAGAAACGCTTTTAGATCAAAAACATGCTGAATAAATAGTAATATAGTTTAAATGAAATTTGCACTGAAAGCATAATAAGGGATAATGTCACCAGGGAGGATATCATGGAATATGAACAAGCGTCGATGAAAAAACATCAGATATAGCACCTCTCTGACCTATGACTTAACACGCGAGACAATATCCAATTTTGCATGGAAAGTTTATTTTAGAATAGAAATCGCAGAATCTGCAAATGAAACCTCCTAAAATATAATCCAATAACTATTACCGTAGAGCTGACCGATTAGATTTTAAAAATTAAGGTTCCAGAAAGGCTTAAATGAAAGGGTGGTAGGTATTCTTAAAGAATTTTTACTCAAAATGAATTAAAAAAATTATTCTTCGAAAATACTGTTCAGGTTTTAACGTAACATTTTGTAAATACTAAAAGATTAAAAGAGATTGTTTAATACAATTAGTTCCAAAATCTAATCACTAATGAACCAAAATCTTACTACAGACCCACTAGTGTGGCATAATGTGTCTAGTTTTAAAAATTGTGAGTTAAATAAAACTGGAGATACTTAATTAATTTTGAGCCGTAAGTTTCAGAAAGCAGTTAAGATGGAAAATAAAAATGTATTTTAAAATTAAGCTCATTTGTTACAATATATCCTTTATTTAAAATAATAATTGGTGATCCTGTAAAAGTTTACATCGACATTTGCCAGGGCGCAAATGAGTAGTGCTTAAAGACACGGTGCTGTGGTTGGTGTTTCTTGAGTTCGAGACTAGAACTGCTGAAGACCCGCCGTGAAGATGTGGCCGATGCATTATAAATCTGCCGGGGCTCAATATACTTCCATCGGCAAAGTATAGAGAGAAGGTACTAGCTCAAGTTTCATCCTCGTCACTTGCGCGATGTTTAAAATTACGAGAGATCCGACACCAATAACCCTCATATTTCTATATACAGTGACGTCAGTGAACTTTCTCTCGCTGAAGCAAAGTTAAGACGTTGACAATGAGATGGACCTCGCGTAAATTTCAGCCTCGGTAAAGTGGTGAGGGTTCTGCTAAAGCTGGAAACCTCTCTCCTAATTACCACAATACTTTAACTTTAAGCCTCGACATCAGCCTCTCTATACGACGAGTATTCAGAACAAATGTGGCATTAACTCATGACACAAAGTCAACGAGTTTGTGACCATGAACACTAAGCTATCAAGGACCACGAAATTGTAACTAAAGAGATGCTTGTAGATCAAAAACTTATAGTCTAAAAAGTAACCCAGTTTAAATTAACACTCAACAAACAAAAAGGGATCATGTCAACGGGCCTGAAAATTTTCAAATATGAAGAAGTTTTGATAAACACATTTTGGATATTGAACCCTTCTGTCCTATTTTGTTCACCTTGGGATACCTTAATGTCCAGTTTCTACTAACCTGGGACCATGTCTATTTTCCATATGATAAGTCTATTTAAAATTCTAAATCGCGACACATGCAAATTGAACCTCTTTAACATATACCAATGACCATGAGCATGGATATGACCGATAAGATTTAAATGATTACGAATCGAATAACCTTTTATTAAAGGGTATTCGATATTCTTAAAATATTTAAACTCGAACTGTGCTCAAAATTGTATTCGTGGAAAAAATTTTTCAGATTGTTATCTAACATTGTGTTTATTACTGAAATAAATTTAGTTTCCAGATATGTTTTCAGGTCATAAACGTTAATGTAAAGTGGATATCAAAATAAGTTAAAACTGCCCAGTTAGCTGGGAGTAAAATGATTTAATAATACGGCGTTGTGGATTCTAGTGCTATCCATCTCCAATTAACAATATAACATGACTAACTTTTCCTTTGAAACGTCCTCCAGACCTTTTTCCATCCATTTTAAAGTTTTACATTTCCCATCTATATCTGTATAATTTAAACTTATAGGTTTATTTTTTAAATTGAACTTAGTGCATCTATTTCGAAACATTTCGAGATAAATATATCAAATTTATCAGTCCCCAGAGTAACGAACGAATGAAGCTATCTGTAAGCCTTTTAAAAATGAAGAAAGTCCTTCAAAAACTATAATTTCCACAACGTTTTATAAAATGAAATGAGTTAACTTTCAACTCAAGTTTATCAAGAGAGAAACATTAATTTAGCTACAAGTGCAGATTTTTATGCAAGACTATTTGTAAGTGTTTTAGAAATGGAGCAAGAGCGGATCAGTGTTGTATTTGTAGTGAAGAATGCAAAACGAATAAGTTTTCATATAATCAGCCATGTGTTCATATTAAACAGAAGCAACCTCTTAAGAAAAAAAAAAAGAAACTTTGACTGAAGATATAGTGAAGTCGGATATATTAAATCGTGGGCAACAAAAGTTACTTAATGGTCATACTGAAAGAAGCAAATTAAAAAGACGTTTGCATATTCACACTGAAGAAAAGCCTTATGTTTGTGAAATTTGGAACAAGGCTCACACTCTCAACTTAGTAATTTGAAAACACATTTGCGAATTCATACTGAAGAAAAACCTTATGTTTGTGAAATTTGCAACAAGGCTTGTT
>BMAV01009503.1:21129-50223 GCA_019973955.1 Trichonephila inaurata madagascariensis
GACGCATGCTTGGTCATGATGGCCGATGTAGGAATGGATGTGCACGTTATCATATCCTTCCTATATTCCCTTAATGACGTAATGCCAAGAGAGCGCCGCCTAGCGGAAAAGGCGGTTCGAGGATAAAGAGACGACAGACGGACGAATTCGATGATTGCGCGGGAAGACAGAGAGAGAGACGAGTCAGACGGGACGAGACGAAGGCAGCGACGAGACACCTGGTGGAATCGAACCACCCGATAACTTTTTACTAAATGTTAGCCCTCCCTTGTAGATAATTCCCCTAAATAAATGCATACTTAATTCAATCTGGTCGTTGTCACTCTCTATAATACGAAACGTGCAAACAAAATTCAGCTCAATTGGCTTAAGACATTATCTTCAAAATTGAGTTTCAAGATTCCACTCGAACAAAGTACATTGCAAGTTTAATGAAAGCTTGTAAAATAGAAAGTGACTCATAATATATTGAAAATAGAAACATATCATAAGACAATAAAAAGTCACAAAACGTTTAACTATTTACATAGTTATACATTTATGTGTGTAATCCATAACGCTGTTATTGATTTTAAGAGTCCTTGATCGTTTTCAAAAAGCAGAGATAAAATTCTTTTTAAACTAATTTCTCATACGATTATTTCACGTGCGCCTTGTTCTTATAATCATTTAAACAATCAAAAAGATCTTCAAATAAATATTTCAAAAATATACAACAATTTATTATGTACTAAGTTTAACCAGTGCGCAAGTATTTAACTTATTATATTAATTTTATCCGACTGAAAAATACATATTTAGAGTAATACAAATAATATCTATATATGCGATAAAACATAACCTACATGCGATTATATATCGGCAAATGAATTAAGTAAACAGAAAAAAAATAGTTATGTGAATTATTGAATTAAAGCAGACGATAATAACTTACAAAAAATATCCAACTCTATTTATCATTACTGCGTATAATTTAAACTGTCATTTAAAATTTAGTTGAAAATAAAGAAAAGAAATTAAAACAAAATTAAATATTTTAAAACATAAAACACTATTTGTAATGGGAAAAAATAATACTTTCATTTTACTTAATTAATCGAAATATATTTTGAAATTAAGTTTATGGAATTAAATAAAAAATAACAGTTTTCTGTATCGACGAGAAATATTATTTACCGCAAGAGATAAACATAGAAGGAGTAAATAGTTTTAAAAATGTATTTTTCTTTGGATTCAAACGCTCATTTTTTTAATTATTGCCTTGACTCTCACTTCAGATTCTCAATTTAGCTCTCACTTCAGATATTTATAAAAGATTGAGGCTCTAGAAATTTAAAATGTATTGCATTCTTTTGAAATGCTGTCAATGGCATATTTCTCCACTTAGAAAAAATGGGCAATTCACGTATTTTTGCCCTGCGGTAATCTCAAGTGTTTGTTAAAATTTCACTTCTAGCAAAAGTAATACAGAAACTAATTGGACAAATCTTACGGGGAAAATATAATTATTCCTTACTTTCTCTCTCTCTCTCTTTTATGGTTAATTATTAACAAACGAATTAATCCAGATTTAGTGCAATTAGCTTTTAATGCCACTCAATGAGAAAAGTATTTTTATATCATGTATAATAATTTCAACGGTTTTACTGACAATCATAAATTTATAATTACATCTTTGATAATAAATTCTATATAAAGCGGCTTTTACTAATTTTTGTTACGAGTGTTCAAAGGTTGTTATAGGGTTGTTGTTTTTTTTATAATAATGCAAATGTTATCTTTTATAAGAATATTAAAGTAACATTTGATTGCATATGATACGATCTCCGGTTCATTATCTTTATAAAGCATTTATTATTTTAAGGTATCCGACTACGTTCGGAACCATGATTTTGCAAAAGCGTATAAATGGATAATATTTATGATATTTAGTGTCACTTAGATTAGAAAATATATATAAAATTGTTTTAAGAATAGTATTACAATAAAAGTTATTTAAGTACAATATTTTGACAAAAAATGAACATAGAATGAATAATTTTCAAAATATTCTCCTTTTGTGAAAAATGCTTCTAGTATAAGAATATTTTGCCTGTATACAGTTCAGACGTCTGTACAGAGGCTCAACTAGAATTTTTGAAATATATAACTTAGAAATGAGCTTATCCATGTTTTACAACAACAGAGGGGAGAATTTTTAAGAAAAAAACGCCGATAATTATTTCAAATGGTTATAACTCTGAAAATAATGTGAATTGTTCATAAATGATTGTTGAGTCTCTGTACAGAGGTCTGAGCTATATACAGGCCAAATATTATTGTAATAAAAGTATTTTTCTCAAAAAGAGAACATTTTGAAAAAAAGATTCTGAGTTAATTTTTTGCCAAAATATTGTATTTAAATAAATCTTTTTGTAAAAATGAATCTAAAACATTTTTATACATGTATTCTAATCTAAGTGATACTAAATATCGCGACAATTATCCATTTATACGCTTTTTTAAAATCACGGTTCCGAACGTAGTCGGATACCTTAAATATAACATGTAAAAGTTCTTTGGACTTGTATGACTTACTTTTAAAAAGTGTTCTTATTAAGCTATAAAATTGTTTTCGAGATAGTTATCAATAATATAGAAGTAGAAATTAGGAAAATAATTAATTTTTTCAATTTGTTATAGAAAGCATTTAATTTTTGTCTTATATAATGACACCCATGCTAGTTGGATGCAGTTGAGGATATTTCATTCTGTAAAAAATTTATTTATTTTATCTATTTAGAAAAAGCACATTCAGAAAATCTTATCTTTCAAGATTTACAAGCTTGTTCAAGTGCGGAAAGTCACTCGGCAGTTTCTCTTTTCCCCTTTCAAATCCCATTACATGAAAGATTGGACATCCAGTGGTTCTCAAATGATGGGCTTGGAACAGAATCAGCATTTGAATCTAGAAGTTAACCTAAAAATTGTTTGACACAGCCTCTAATTTACTAACAACAAAGTTCTAATGACATTCAGTTATCGCAATTAACTCCCGAACTAGTTTGCATGTACACCATATGGGCTACAGAAAGTTAGCCGTAACCGGTTTGCCCGTACTATGAACGGCAATAATATTTTCTTCTCTCTATTTTTGATTTGCACATATTTTTTTTTTTTTATATATTCTTATAGTGAGATTATTAGAACTAGTAGTTTTAAAAGAAGCGTTTTGTCTATGGTTCTGAAACCAAACAGGCCGATCTTATGTCTGTTCCCATTGCAATGTAAGACTTTCAATGTTACACAATGCTTCAAATGCACGCACACTAAATCCTCAACCATTTGATAAAATAATACGTACTTGGAAAATTTTTTGTAAGTACGAGGGAAATTATTTTGAGATGTATGAAACGCGTTCTTCATAGCATCTAGAGTGTAGTTATAAAAAGCAATCATTTAGAGTTTTTCATGTTCCTCAATTACAAAATAAGAAATAGTGTGAAAACTTTAAAAATTAAAATTAAAATAAAATTCTTCCACTATCGCGTTCTGTTAAGTTTTATGCTTATTTATACGCAATGAAAAAATGAGCCTTTTTTTAGAACATTTTGAGCAAAAAAATTGACCTCTTAAGGCAGGGGTACTCAAACTTTTTTCCGACCGGGTCACATTCATATGACAGGTATTTCAAGCTGGAAGCAACAAGAGGATAACGAGGAAACACTTTAAGACCAAAGCAACACATTGTACAAAGCTAAATTGGTCAAAATACTGAAATTTTTATTTTCAGCTTTTATTTTAATACTATATTAACATCAAACACTCACAAAAAATATTTACTTTAGTGCATTTTTTACTGAGTTGTGGGGTAGTTTTGATCTCTTGTTATTCTTGACCAGACCTCATGCTTACATTCTACTATCAAAGCAAATTGATAGTAAAATTAATAGATTTGATTGTTTCATTGATAGAATTTCGTGCTAAATTTTTAGTACATTGTTCTTAAATAATTGAATTTCTTAGTGCAATAGACCACTGCGGGGCCACTCGAAAAAGGCTGTTGGGCCATATGTGGTCTGCGGGACGCAGGTTGAATACCATTGCCTTAAGGGGTTAATATCCGCATAATTAATTTTTAATAAAAATTTAATAATATTTTATTTATAAAAATATTGTACTTGGTCAACTATAAAAACTTATTCAAGGAGGTATAAATTAATTAATGCGACATAAATCGATATAACTGAAAAATACGAACTTAACAAAAATCTTAGAATTTTTTTTTTTTTTTTTTTTTCAAATTTTATCTTAAATTCGTACAAAAATTAACAATAATTTTATGCTAATTGTAAATGAAAGTATCAACTCTAAATATCAAATATAAGATTTTCTCAGTGATTGAACACAGATTCCCTTAGTTTCAGTTATCTAAAGCAAAGCATCTCTTCCCCGCATTTCAATTTAAATATTAGCATATTTTTAAGGATGTGAAAATCTTTTTCTGCTCCTTTTTTCTACTCAAATATTTTCAGCAGAAGAAAACTTTAAAGATACACTTTTATTTTAGTTCGAAAATATTCTTACTCCTCAAGATTGGAAAAACGTTTTGAATGATAAATTTTGAATTTTTTTTTTTACATACATACGTTTTGAAAAATCTCCTGAGTTTTATCTTAAAAGCTTTTTTCTGTACGTAACTCATTTGAAATTTAGAAGAAATCACAGTTTATAGCAAAGTAACTTTATCTTATGAAGATCTAAGAGTTTACTTACTCTTTAGTCTTACTAAGTTTACATTTATCAACTTTGATAGATATTTGTACTTGTGTTGATAGATATAGACTTGTGTTGAATAATAGATATATCAAAGATATGCTTCATTTATATTCCGATTTTTTATTGGATTAAATCAATTTCTTTTTTACAAAATCATTTAAAAAACAATCTGAAGTGTGTTACTTAACTAGAGCTATAAAATTGAAAATAAAGCTTAAATAATTTTCATATTTTAAAAATGAATTAAATGAACAGAATGCTTATCTTTTATCCTCTCTTCAGTCAAATCTAAAATGTAACTGCGCACAAGTGTAGTATAGAGGAGGGGGCAATTTTCTTTGGATTTGCCGATTTTTATCTAAATGTCATGGGGAGAAAACGAATTCTTGCTGGCTTCCAGGCACCTATCGCTAAATGAAGTATTTTGGCGACCTATTTTGCTCGCCAAAACAAATTGACATCGTCAAGGCCCACCCCTCATACTACACATTAATTATGTAACTGAACTGATCCAAAAGATTGCTGCAACACTAAAAGAAATAAATTTAGCTTGTTACTCGCGACTCTCAAGCGATCACTTTTAAAGCGAAGTAGAACCTGCATTGGCACAAACACATCAAACAATTAATTCAGCGTTTCTCTAACTGCGGGGCGCGCCCCCCTGAAACTCTGCGAGGGAGCGCAAGCATGTTAAAAACTCAAAAACAAAAAATTATTTTTTAAAAAAAATATTAATTTTTTAAACGTAAGCAAACAATATACATTCTGACATAATAAAAAACACAATACACATTTACACGGATACAATGCACTTATAAATGTATCAGTACTGCACAATGTATTTGATAATTTAACAATACTAAGTTAAGAACACACAGCTTAATAATTACCAATAACTGCATGGGCATGTCGTATATAAAATTATACACAAAAATTATAACACTCATATTGATCATTTTTTTGTTCAGTTTATAAATAATCCCTTAACTGCCGATTAAAAGTTACCCGATTCACTGCCCAATGTCATCGTTTTCCACGTAACCGCATGTATGTGATGTATGGGGAGGGAGAAAATAGGCAAACCTTCTGAAGTAAATCCTTCGCAAACACTGTTAAAGTCCTTTTAATGTATTCCAAAGCCTTCGAAATAATTTTATTGATGGCAGTGCACAGAAAAGATGCTACTTCGGTAAAACGTTTATATACGCCGGTGGTACTTCAGAGGTTAAAGTAGTATTGAAGCTTTGGCGTCAAAGTGTAGTATTATTGAATTCAATTTTTTATTATTGTATGGAAAGGGCGCGAGAAAAATTATGATTGAATATTGGGTCGTGAGTATTGAAAGTTTGAAAAACACTGAATTAAATCATTAAAGCAGTGCTTCTCAAACTTTCAATATACACGACCCACTATTCAATCATCATTTTCATCGCGCCCCCCTCCATACAATAACAATGTATTGAATTCAATAATACTATACTTTGACACTAAAGCTACAATACGACTTTAACCTCTTATGTGCCACCGACGTATATAAACGATTCGCTCAGCCAAAGTATTAATTTTCTGGACGTATATATACGTCCTTGTGAAGTACGATCTTTCCTGTGCAGTGCGACCCATAAAATTATTCCGAGGGTTTTAGAATGCAATAAAAGGACCTTGACAGTGTTTGTGAAGGATTAACTTATTTCAGAGGATTTTTACTTATTTCTTTTCTCCTGCTCCGCAAAAACACATCAAAATACGCTCGTCTACGTGATAAACGATGACATTGGGGAGCGAATTGCGTAACTTTTAACAGGCAGTTAAGGAATTAATTATAAACCGTACAAATTATCAAGATAAGTGTTAATACAAGCCCATGGGGTCACTGATAATTATCGAACTTGTTCTTAACTTAATATTGTTAAATTAATAATAAAATATACATTATACGGTACTGATACATTTATAAGTGTATTATATCAGTGTAAATGTGTATTCTATATTTTATTATATCAGAGAGTATTTTGTTTGTTTACTTTCAGTAAATTAATAATTTTTTAAGTAACCTTTTGTTTTCGACTGTTCAATATGCTCGCGCCCCCCTTGTAGAGTCATCACGCCCCCAAAGGGGGGAGCACCCCACAGTTTGAGAAACACTGCATTAAAGTATAATAAAAATGTATTTTTCGCTTTATTTTTAGAATTTTACTTACTTTGAGTTGCCATTATACTTGAGTTGCACTAGACTCTGTGCTACTAGGATAATTTAGTAATGCCACTATTTTTCGTTGCTTTTGTTTCTGTTCGCGAAGTTTTTACACTTTCTGGCCATTCTTTGCTATGTAATTTAGTGACACATAGTGTTTGTATATATACTCAATCACATGTATGTGGTAGATGTCAGTGATGGACGTCATAATAAAATAATAAATTTTCAATTAACTTTGAATTTAATTGCTCATTACTATTTGCAAGATATTTACAAGTTATAGATCGGCATTGAGATGAGATCATCGTTTACAATATCTTTGCTAATAATCGTCTTGAAACAGTTCTCAATGACACGAAGACTGCTCGTCCTCTTTTGTATCATGGCGTCGTCTCCTTCAAGCCTCTCCAGACAGTATAGCTCCGACAACACTGTGCACGCTATTAGATATGCACAGGAAGGATCAATCTATGTTGTGGCTTGACAATAGCGTCTGGCACCACATATAATGTGAATTATGAATTTTATCAATTTTTTACTTGTTATTTTCTGTATAATAAATTAAAGCAAATGAAGAAAACGAAAATTTTACTGAGAACTAAATGTTTCTGTGAAAAATATTAATTTAAAAATTTCTTATTTAACTCTAAATAATGCTAATATTGAAATAAAAAAAAATTCTGTCATTAACTATTTGCTCTCTAAAGGATTAAATTAAATTGTAACAAAGTTCTTTAAATTATGTCGACTCACGGAAGCCTTTAAATTTTAGGTGTATTTGGGGAACTATGTGCTTTAAAGAATATATCTTAAAAAATGTTTGAAGCAGATTGACATGTTATATGTGTATTTCACGTAAGCACAGTTAAAGAAAATTATTTATCTTAATTTATTTTTATCTAAAGAGTTTAAACTTACGTTTAAAGTAATATATTCATTAATGCAGTGTGTTTCTCGAACTGTGGCGCATGCCCCCCCCCCCCCCCTGGGAGGCACAGTGACTCTGCGAGGGGGGCAAGCATATTGAAAATAAAAGGTTTAAAAAATAATTTTTTGGAATGAAATAAAACAAAATGCTTTCTGAAATAATAAGAAATACACATTTACACTGATATAATTTATTTTTATCATCTGGTGATCATCAAAAATAAAAGATTCCACTTCAAACGCTCATTAGCCATCTTTGATCATATAACCAAATAAAAAAAAAAAACCTTTTCGTTTGCTTTACTGTAATCCCACGATGATAGATTTTTTTTATTACGTTTCTTTTAACCCCTAAAATACTACTTTTGATTATCATATATTTGACCTTCTAAATTACAGGTATGTTTCACTCCGTCTCTTTTACTTTTAGGAAAATTGTAAATGGTATTTTTCTGTTGCTTTTTCCCATGTGAATGAGTTTTATGATATATGGATAAGCATATTGAGCACTTTGAAGGATTATTTGGCTAAGGTGTATTTTTATGAGTATTCTGAAACATATAATGCATAATCAAAAAGGTTTTACACAATTATTTTTTAGAACATGCTACACTTTTCCCATGAACAGTTTTGAGGTTTTGATTGCTTTGTTGTACGACTTATTATGGCTTATAAATGTAAATGAGCAGAATATTAAAAAAAAAATGGGCATCTGTGATCCCTATTGAAGGAAGTTGAAACTGATCAAGCAATTGAAGAACCTGAAATAATGCATTTTAATCAAGATAGCGAAAGTAAGTATGAGAAAAGCGATAGGCATGAAACGTTTAAGTTGATTGCAATTTTCAAATGCTGTCGAAAGATCTCTATGAAGAAAACTATGAAGCCATAAATGTAGCACTTCACCTTGTCAGAAAGACACAAGGAAGAAAAAGTTCAAAATGCTATTTGTGGATCATCAAACGACAGCAAAACTACAATAACGGGAACAAAATATGACAGTTTTGCTAGAAAATAATGTTCCTGTATTGTTAGCGAAAAGTGCCTGTGATTTGTGTCCTTTATTAAGGACATGCACATTTGGAACATTTTCTTTAGTTTAATTGGATTTTTTCTCAAATTATCAAAGAAAAATTGAAAAGTCCTTGAATGTAGGTAAGTATATTTTCTCTTAGTTAAATTATTCACTGGAATTGTGATTTTTATCGTTTATAGTAAAACTGATTATAAAATAAATTATAGTTTTAAAACAAACTAAAAAACACGTTTTTATAGTGAATCGAACTATAAAAAGTTAAAAAAAAATAATAAAAATATATTACTTAAAAGTTACATATACAAAATTTAATACTTATCTTGTTAACTTGAATGGTTTATAATTATGATCGTATTGTAGTTTTAGTGCCAAAGTGCATTATTATTGCATTCAATACATTATTATTTTTTGGGAGGTAGGGGCGCGATAAAAAGTATGATTGTGAAAATTGGGTCGCCAGTAGTGAAAGTTTGAGAACCACTGCATTAATGGCATTAGTTCGTGCTCCAAGTGTTCCAATGCATTATATTTACTGACTGAGATATAGATGCTTGTATCTTTTGCACCAATTGTCATTTTCCGCATTAAATTTTATTCCACACTGCTGTGTAAAGCTTAAGCTTCAATGTAAATTTTTAGCAGATAGTTATGAAATTGGGGAAAAGAGGTTATTGTGATCAGTACAATGAACTCACAGTCACGTGGAAAAGAGATTATGCGTATTCAAATACAAGGAACAAAACATTATAAGCGTCTAAAGTATACGGAAAAAGAGTGCTGTCATTGCGCGCAGCTCAAAACTACAATAAAATGAAAAACGGAAACGTAATTAATGACATTCGATGCAAATGCAAATTCTTTAAAAAATATGAGCTTGAAAAACCAGCTAATTTGACAGAATATTTAACTAAATAATTTAGAATAATATTTAGAAGAAATAACTAGATTCTGTTCTAAATCTTTTAGAAAAAAATTTAGAGAAATAAATACGTTAATAGATTTACCTCCTCTATCTAGACCAGCGCTTTTCATATTTTATAATCTCATGGAACCCTTAGAAATAGTAGATGTTTTGGGGGAACCCTATACTACCCTTAAAAAAATACGTCTTTAAAAAACATATTGAAGCAGATTGGCATTCTATATGTATTTACGTAAGCACAATCAAAGAAAATTGCTTCATTTCTTTAACTTCATTTACATGAAAAGAGTTTTAACTTAAAACTCATGTAAGTTAATAATGGTATTAATTCGTGCTCCAGGTGTCACTTTTCCTTTCTTTATATTTAATGTCTGAGATAAATATATATAACCTTTTATTTTGCACAAACTGTCAAAGTCTAGCTTTGTTGAAGTTGTCTGTAGTTACATTTCATATTCTGCATTAAATTTAACTCTTTATTTTGTTTTGGGGCATATACGTTGAGAAAGGTTTTTCATTTACATTTTTTGTTCCCTGAATAGAGTTAAGAATGTCTAGAAGCACATAAGCGTGCGTGTGAGTGAGTGCGTGTGCGTGCGTGCGTGCGTGTGCGCGTCTTCTGCAATATACAACCAGTTTGGAGTTCTTTTTGCCTAAATTTCGATTTTAGTGTCGAATCTATTGAACAGTTATTCTTTCATGGGAAACTTTTGGATTTATTGTAGCGTTCGAACAGATTTCTTATCCATCCATGCTTAGTTTCCCATTCTGAAAATTATTTTTATATAATTTTATTGAATGGAAAATTGTAATCCATTCTTTGAGTTTTCACACTGTTCTGGATTAATTCAATTAATTTTCATTTAAATTTATTGAAAAAAAATGGTTTTTTTTTGTTTGTTTTTCAAAACATTTCAAGTCATTCGGTTTGAAATGTGATGGCAGCAAGTTAAAGTACTTTTCCTCTCGCACTATCGTGAGATTTCCCATGTGATCCAAACAACTACATCAATGTTAATAAAATTAAGTAGAAGATATGTCTACAGGAATGCTAATTTTAACCTAGAATGCTACCGTTTGAAAACCTTTCGGGAATGGTACCCATTGGACTCCCAGGCGACATGAGTTTTGGCATGCCTAAAGCATAATTTTAAAGTTACAAGCACAAAAATTATACTATCGACAAATAATTTCATGGCATACTATCATCACGTAAGCAAGAAAGTAAAATTTATTTATTATAGAACCAATATTTACACATATCAGCATGATACTCTCCGCTCATTGCTCTCGAACATAATCAACAAAATTTGCGTGTCATTCTACGCAACTTTACTTGGCAAAAAGCACAAATTTTCTTTCTTTTTTTTGCAATTTCCCATTGTTTACGTGGTTCAATGTTCTACTTTAGTTTCAAATGTTCACAATTAATTGTCCTTGTTCATCGGGGCAAACCTGATACATTCAGACGTTCATCTATGTTGCAAGGAGGTCTTTACTGATCTTTATCGCTAAACGTTCTTCTAGATAATGCTTTTTTCAGATTTGGGAGCCGCATTATGCACACATATAACATGCGCATTCACTTAACTAATATTTATTATGCTATAAAAATACGCATTAATGGGTTTTTTTTACTACTGCAGGACAAGTTGTTACACATCTGATATATCGTGTCTAAAACTCCTTTTGTTACATTGTAAAATGCAATTCTTTCTGATTTTCCACTTTCTTCATTTATATTTAGTTTTTCATGAAATGTAGATAAAAGAACAAAATATTTGTTTTATTTTATACCATAAAAAAGAGTTTTATCTTAGTCAAAACGTAACATAGATGTTTCTTCACTTCGAGATCGCAATTCTAATAATTCAGGAATAATTTCTCGTTTTTTTCCGAACTCCAATTTCCAGTTCCGACAACTGGAAATTGATTGGAATCTTAAAAATTTCTCAGCTAAATGTATCGAAGTAAATCGAAATTACCTATTGTAATGTTTCGATTAGTCCTTTGTGAATGCACTTTGTCAACTCTTCGATGAAATAATGCAATAAGTGTCTTTTCTGATTCATCCTCAGAAATAAAATTTACATCATCACTTAACTCTTTTAATAATTTATGGATAGCCTCAGATTTACGCGAAACGTTTCTTCCTCGAAAACGTTTTTACATCGTCCCAACAACGCAGGAAAAAACACTAAGAGAGATTCTCAGTTCCAAACGTTACTGCTACTCATTCGTCTCTCAGACTAACAATGTTTTAAAAATACTACACTCGAAAATGTTTTGAGAAAAAGAAATATCTTAATCTCTAGTAGCTAAGGTCATATGAAGGTATTGAGTCGCACATTCCACATTTCCTGTTTTAATTGATAGAGTACAAAGCTAATTGTTATAGGCGTAGTCTACCAGACAAAAGGGTAGCATTCTAGGGTTAATCCGAATTGTCTAAATAAGTATTTTGGTCTATATGCAAAAACAAGTCAACCATAAAAAAACTCGTCCAAATCTAGTAGATTAAATTTCGCTACATAATACCATTACACTTTCTCACAGAAAGCAAAGAGAGGATTCACTTGAATCGTAAAATCTACTCTTTAAATTATACCAGGGGTGGTATAACCAGGGGTGGTATGGATCAACGTGCCTTTTTTTCTACAGAAATGCTTAATGGGGTATAGACGTGCTGTCAAATAATTTTGATTTGTAATTATTAGGAATATAACAAAAATAAATACTAAAAACTCATAACTCTTTATTCATTACGAAAAAATATATTATACACTGTATAGTAGTTAATGTTTTGGTTCTACGTGTAATTGAAAGTATAAGGTAACATTAGTGTGAATTTTGATGTTGTAGATTATATATT
Source organism: Trichonephila inaurata madagascariensis (assembly GCA_019973955.1). Classification (NCBI taxonomy): domain Eukaryota; kingdom Metazoa; phylum Arthropoda; class Arachnida; order Araneae; family Nephilidae; genus Trichonephila; species Trichonephila inaurata. The sequence continues at coordinate 33,842 of BMAV01009503.1, forward strand.
AAATGACTTACATATAATGGGAGTGTAAGGTGTTACTTTTTGTAGAATGCATGCTGAATTGGAGTCATCTGCCAAACGGTTTTTAAGCGAGGTTATGAATGATGGTTTGATGTTATGAATCTCTGAAAATAATGACTTTCATGGATAGTTACATGAAAATGTGGTTACAATAGCAAGAGTCAGCTTTTTCAAACAGTTAAATGTGTCTGGAATCGAATTCCATGTTTCCAAACTTTCATTACTGGCATTTTTACTACATGTCAATTCCAACTTTTCCCTTGTTTCAATAAATTTTTGAATCCATATTGGACTACTAAAATTTAATCAGTTGAGTATCGAATTTTTCAATTCCAAACCAGTATAACTTGGAAAAATTTAGTTTATTAAATAAAGTCACATCAGGGTAAATAATAAACTTGAGCATTTCCAGTTAATTATTTGAAATGAGAAAATTTCGCTGAAAATTCCTTGATTGAAGAATCAAGTGCGGAAATAAATTATTTAACAGTGCTTTCTTTTTCTGGTTTCTCATGTACATCTGAATCTTTGATATTTTTTTCAAATTTGGGAAATACTTGTAGTTCACTGGAGTAGCTAATCCAGAGTGGGCCCAGTATCGGAATTTCTTCGGGGTCCTTTCTTGGAAATGGGAGCTTTGTTAATGGAACTATTAATTACACTTAACGATTTTTTACATACACATGCCGGAGTCTCTGTAGCTTGGTAGCCCCGTATCATTGATACGGCTGACACAGTGGTAGTTACGCCCCTGTTGTAGTTTCTTGCAATAATATCGTTCATGAAAACATGTAGTTTAGCGTCAAAAGCGTGAATGAGATCCCTCATCAGGATTATTTTATACGAACTTTGTTATTTTGGACTAAAATATGTTGATTGATAGCGTGGTTCAAACATGGTGTCCCGTGCCATTGATGGCACGCGTGCCACTGGTTTGCCATCCCTGCCCTAGACCGTATTACTTTATCAGTTGACAATAAATATGCATTTAGCTTAAGATTATTGAAATTTTAGACAATGTTCACGAGCATAATTTGTGGTTCAACCAAATAAGTCATAGCAGTTTTATGTTATTTTATTTTACACCACCGGAACCAAATATTGCTACTGATAATTATGTACACAGTTTGCAAAACATTTTCACCATATTTTCTCTATATTTTTTTATATTAAGTTACTTGAATCAAAATACGTATTTCAACATTCAGTGCGAATGGTTGCGGAATTAAGAACCGTTCTACTCCTCGGCATCAAAATATTACATTTTGTGCCTTTCGCCATTTAGCGTAGTACACACTTACAAATATCTAAAACAGCAGTAGTGCCATGTTTTTAAAGTGTAACTTAAGAACTGCATGTACAGAATATTATAAAGGTATTTTTTGTATCAAATTACAAATATTGAGGTAAGAGAAACTATACAATGTTGGCGCAGATTTTTAATGCTCTTGAAAAAATAGAATGTTACTTTAATCAATCTTGCAGGATTAGTGGATGAGATGGGCAGTTATGTTACATTGGAAGTGTTAGTTAATGTTTTTGAATTTTTATTGGGTACGTTGATAAAGTAGGTTACACTTGAGCACATTAAGGTCAATAACACTTTATTGGGACAAGGAAAACCAAACAAGGCAAATAACATATACTAAACTATTACTCTCCATAAGTATCAACGCTGTAAGCGTTAGTTAGAACGCAACACTAAACATTCAATACCCTAGCAACAGAAATCCACTCATTGGTCATTGAGCCAACATATAACTGCCTTAATCTGGTAATTGTTGAGGAAATAATGTTTTTCATCTTGCAAAAACATTTGGAAATCCAAGATTTTGAAATTTATTGTAGTTGATGTTGCCAGTGTTCCCTTATCTTTTCAAATCTTTCAAGTGTGTGCAGTTTTCATTAAAATGTTGCATACATTTCAATACAGATGGACGTGACATTGTATGTGATCGATATTTTAAAATCAATTTCCCTGCAAGTGTGCCTTTTGCTGAAAAAAATTATACTGTAACGAACTTGGTGTAAAATAGTGTAAATAATTTTTATTTGTGTTTGTAAAGCATTTATGTTCTCTGTGTTCTATTTTAAATTGTAATATTAGCAAGCAATGTCGTCCCTTACGTTATAATGGCGATTCAATGAGAACTTGGCGAAATATTCGAGATAGAGCAAAGTTGGCATCATTTTCGGTGACTTGGCGACCATTTTTGGTGAGTTAGGGTCCCTCTGGATTCTTCAGGAAATAAGTGGAGAAATAAACCAATTTCACGATCTATGACGCAATCGGATCTTTCTCGAAAGATTCACAAGGAAAATAAATAGAGAGACGCTTACCCTGCTCAGTTAGTCTGGTTTTGACTAGTGATTAGTTAGTCTGGTTTTGACTATTGATTAATATTTTAGACACTGATAATTGTCAGATTTATTTTGTGAACATTGCTGCTGAATCCTGTATTTCAAGGATTGTATTTTCGACAAATAATTCTCATCGCTCTTAAAGAACTATCTTGTTCTTTGCGACTGATTTGCATAAAATCCTTGAACTCTGATCAACGTAACAATACTATTTCACCTGCTTCACGGTAAAATAAATTGAAACAGACCTAAACAAAACAAAGCTGACACTCTGTTTTTTTAGGAACTATACATAAATAATTTTTGCTGCTCAAGTGAAAATGACAGTGTCACAAGTCGTTGAACTCTAGAGGCAGTCTTATTACATAGCATTGCTGTCTCATGAGGACTAAATATAAGTTTCCGAAAGTGACCGGCTTAAATTACGTGACTTGGCTTAGGTTCATGACCAAGATATACTTTTAAATACCAAGCAGTCAAACGAAGTATTTTGCAATTATCAACTTGTTCAGAAGTTCTAATCATTTTAGTTTCATTCAAAAGATAACATTAAATGATTTTTTATTAATATAAGATCAGTTAATTTTTTAATTTCTTATTATTTCTTTTTTTAGAAACATGGAATGAACCCTCTTTATTCATTGCATATTCAAAATTTAAAAAAAATAATGAAGAAGCTAAAATGTTTGAAAAAATAAAAGGAATATTGGAAAACTATTAGATTATTAAAAAAATCGCTTATACATTATTCAGATATCTTTTTATAAGTTCATATCTATTCTACTAAAATTAGCATGAAACAACACGGTATATTTCTTGATTTATGCTTCGAATTTTTTTTTATACATTCGAAATTACAAACACATAAAATTGCAATTATTTCATTGTTTCAATGCTAAGCTATTTTTTAAACACATTACAGAATTCCTAATTAAATTTTACAGGATATAAAATGAATTTTAAAAATACATAATTTGTTTGTTTTTTTAAAAATGTTTAACATCAGAAGTAAAGAGAAACTCATTAAGAATAGTATATTTTTTTTAAACAAAAAGGGACCAAAATATTACAACTGAAATTTAAACTGCTTGCATTCACTAAGTTACAAGACATACATACTGAAATTCTCTCTCTCCAACGTAAGACTATGTCAGTGTACTGTCTCGTGACAGTCATAATTTGTTGATCAGGACGTTTTGTCAAAATAATTATACGTTATTTGAGAAATATGAAGTTTTCCTACGTGCATGCTAATTATTTTTAAAATAAAAGTTTTCATTGTATAACTTTAATTGAAGGTAATTAATCACTGGAAGAGTAACACTCCAGTTTTTCTGTAAGTTTCATCTTCCTTCTTTCCTTTGTGGTTTTCAGAACTTATTTTCTAAGTTATATTTTGCAATTCACCCCACCCCTCTCTTTCAACTTTCCAAATAAAAGAAAAGAAGACTCATTTGTATGCATATGGGAAATTGTAATTTTCTATTCTGATACTTCATATGACAGTTTATGACAAAAAAGATAATTTTTCAGTTTATTTCAGATTATTATAATAAAGAAATGTCACAGTTTTAGGAGGGTAAAAGTACAATAATATAGAATAAAGTTTTTAGCATTAATGAATATTGCTTTGATTAACATCCTGTTTTTTTTATTAATAACTTTTCGTCCCTAGGTTATATTTCGCTATTAGCCCCCAATCCAGATTTCCAAATAAAATAGAAGAAAGTAAAGTTCATTTGCATGTATGTGTACATGGTTATTTTCAATTTGATTTTTCATATTACAGTTTATGACAAATATGTATTTTTCCTTCTTAATAATGAATTGATTTAACTTCCAGGAGGATAAAATACAAACACTGTGGAAAATGTAAAAAAATTTTATCGTTTACTATCTTTTTTAGAATATACACTGAATGATCAAGTTATTGTGACTGCATCTTCAATATAATATTGAGTTATCTTTTGCCCTTAATACTGCATGGATTCTTCTTGGCACGAACTTTAGGAGTTGTTCTTTGGTTAAAAGAGGACTTTGGGACCATATCCAATTAATTATCCTTTTCAATGTCTTCAGATTCAATGGTATTTGATCCAACTGAAGATGTCCCGTTTGATCTCAACCTACGGTTTCTAAATTGGATTGAGATCTGGTGATTGTGCAGGACAACAGAGCAAGGTAAAGTTTTTTTTACTATTTCAGTCATATTATTTCTACCATCTGAGAGCAATGCCAGCCGTATAACTTGGAGCATTGTCCTGCTGAAAATATCCATCTCGAGCAAGCTACTTTATTAATATAAAAGGATGTACTTGCTCTATGGTGGCACTTAAACATTCTTGTGCATTGAGATGTGCTTCCACACAAATCAAAGCCCCCTGCAATACCAGGAAAACATTCTGAAACCAAAATATTGCTTTCACCAGCTTAAAGAGTTGTGGCAATGTGGATTAGTTCATATTTGCATACTTTTTTCTCCATTTTCTCACCCTGATATCCTCCAGGTGTGATTAAAAATGGGAATCATCGAACCACGTGAACATTTTGAGTCTTCTATGGTTAACTGCCTCCCTAATGGGTAGTGATAACTCTACAAGGGGGCCATGAATATATTGAAAAGTTGAAAACAAAAAAAAATATTTAAAATAATTATTAATTTAAGGAACGTAAACAAACAACAAATACTTTTTGACTTAAGAAGTATTAAAATACACATTTACACTGATATAATACCGTTATTAATGTATCAGTTCAGCATAATATACTTTATATTTAATTTATCGATATTAAGTAAAGAAAAGTTCAATAATTACCTGTAAGCCCATGGTTTTATCATATATAAAAATATATGCAAAAAATAACACTCATCTTTATAATTTGTAATGTTTATAATAACTCCCTTAATTGCCGAATAAAAGTTACGCGATTCGCTTCTCAGTGCCACCGTTTTCCACATAGGCACGTGCATGTGATGTATTTCGAGAGAGGAAGAAAAAGGACTAAAATAAGTAAATCCTTCAAAAACACTGCCAATGTCCTTTCATTGCATTCCAAACCCTTCAGATAAATTTTGTGGATAGCAGTTCACAGGAAGGATCGTACTTTGGAAAGATGTATGTATACGTCCGGGACAATTAATGCTTTGGCTGAACGAAACATTCATATACTCATGTAATACTTAAAGCCGTATTGTTGTTTCAGCATCAAAGTACAGTACTATTGAACTCAATGCATTTTTTACGCAATGAAAATTATGATTGAATATTGGGTCGCAAATATTGAAAGTTTGAGAAGCTTTAACTAAGAACGTTTTGAAATCACAACCATAATTACAATCATCCTGTTTTTAAACTATTTCCTATTTTTTTTAAAAAAAATATTTAACATCTATGAAAGAAATGTGGTCTTATATTATTAACACTATTCAGATTCTGGACATCAGTTTATGAGAGATGGATATATTAATTTTTAAGGCCAATATGTTACTTTAAGTCGAATAAAAATAGCACAATTTAGTGTATCACTCCCGTTTTCCGTGTGTGCTTTAAATTAAATATTTCTCATCGTACACACACACTCGCACACATATACACACACGCACGCGCACTTAAGGATGCATACCATAAAAATAACTTTATTATTTTTAGAGTTGTTATGAAGTTTTTAAGGAATTATATCATCACAAATATGTACTAAACGGTCTACAGCCATTACTTTTTATGCCATTGTTTGAGCTTCTGAATATTTGAAGAAAATCATATTCTCAGGCTTAAAAGGTATATTTTGGTTATTTCCCACAATTATTTATCGGTAGGATAATAGTTATTTACTTACACTTCTTTCTTTCTTGAATAATGTTAAAAAAATGCATTACAAAGATAACGTTTCTCCACCTCAGTCAGAAGACATATGAAAAGAAGTTTGATAGTAATATGCTTATTTGTGAAATTATTTAAAATTTAATTGCTAATGATAACTGATGTTTTTGTATTGAATTTATTTTGAAAATCAAGATAAAAGAAATTCCATTGAACATTTTTAAGTAAAGGTAGAATTAACTTTAAATTAAAAGAAAATGATAAAATGTTACTGAAAAAAAATGATATAAGAGACTTCTTTAACAATTAATGTTCTGAGGTTTAACTCAACTAAAACAGAAATTACTTTGAGTGAATTAAATCATTTTTTTAATAAAAAAACATTTTTTATGATTTTGTTTATTCAATGAAAATTTATGTTCCTAAAGTCTAAACTTTTTATTCTATTTTTAACTTTTTATTTACTTGTGTTATATTTATATATTTCCTACATAATAGAAATTAGTAATATTTTTTTACTTTAGAAAATCATTTATCAATACATCTATCAATACAATCTATCAAAACAAGTGAACTGTGATCTTATATTAATTTATCTACTGAAAATAAGTTTACTTAAAATAAAGTTTTTTTTTTTAAAAAATGATATAAAAGACACTGAAAAATAATTGTTAACTATTTGATTGAATGCCAAATGTTTTCGTAATAATTTTTATAAAATCTATTGAGGTGAAACTATTAACAAAATAATACATAAAGAGTCACTATCTTTTTCATATAGTCACTACCTCTGGGATATATATAAAGAGTTAATATCTCTTTTATAGAGTCACTACGTCTGTGATATAAAGAGACACTACCTCTGTGATATAAAGAGTCACTACCTCTGTGAATAAGAGTCACTATCTCTATGAAAAAGGAGTTACTACCTCTCTGAAATGGAGCCACCATCTCTGTGAAATGAGTCATTTTCTCTGTAAAAAAGAGCCATTAACTCTACTGCAGAATTGCTATTTCTATAGAGAGTCAATATCTCTAAGAGCTCATTAACATTGAATTTCCATTCTTGAAGCGTAGATTGTTATTTGCGAGTTCATTTTTTTTCGTCAATACAGAAGCAATTTTGATGAATGGCTGGAAATTCTTGCACTTTAATTATTTTCTTATTTTATTTGCACTGTATTGAAAAAGATTGTCAAGTTCTTTAGAGTTTTCATTAGTTTTTGAAAAAAAAATATTTGTGATGACTACAACATCACAGCACCTGATAACTGCAGCAAGATGGTTTGAGTTGATCAGAGTACTGGTAAAATATTATGCTACAGTGTGTCATTTTGAATGACATGGTTAAAGTCTTCGATGCCATCCTGGTGGCAACACAGGCTTCAACTCTAGAAGGTTGAAAAATGTAATTAGTTGTTATCCCTGTGCAAGTATTCTTTTTATGTTTAGGAGTTTATATTTTGCAGTGTTCTAGAAAAAGAATATATCCTACTGAATAACACATGCAAGACATGTCGCAGTAATACATCACTTGCAGAACATTGATGAGCCAAAGAAGCATGACAGAAAAAGCACCAAACAACGATTTCGTCAGTGTCTTATTTATCAAAGACTTACGTTTTGGAGTTGCATTTTTGCAGTGTTCCAGGAAAAGAATATATCCGAAGAAATAAAGAAAATAAGACATGTCACCGTGATAAATCACTTGTGACACATTGATGATCCAAAGCAGCATGACCGAAAACGCACAAATCAACGATTCCATCATTGTCGACGACTTATCACACAAAAATGTATGTTTTCATAAAGATAACGCAGTAAGTAAATTGTACAACTTCACTTTGTTTTCTCAGACGATAAACTGAGAAATGTTTCAAGATAACAATACAATTAAAATAGTCAGGACATTTGTTGTGATTTTATATCCGTTACAACAGTAAATGCGTTTATTTATTTATTTTTTTTTGCTTTGTTAAAATTACTCAATTAGAAAGACATAACAATGGTGTTCTAACAATGGAAACACATTCCGAAATAAGCCTAGTAATATTTTTCCTCAAATAAAAATAAATAGCCATCTTTTTTACTCTAATTAATTATATTTTAATGTAATATTTCAAATTTTAGAAACCAATTAAGCTTGTATTTTTTATTAAAATCAAGTTCACACATCAGTGGTTTGTTAAATATCACAATTTTATGTAATATTTGGGTTGAAATACATAAGTTAAAAATTATCTAAAACAAATAATTCAGGCCAATCTTTCTTAAAAAAAAACTTTAAAGGGAAATTACATTTTTCACATTAATTGTAGAAAAAAATACTATCTGAAAAGCATATATATGTAAATTAGGCATAATCAATACCAAGTTTTCTTGGTATTTCTAAATAAAATGAAATAGGTTGAGCAGCCATCAATTTACATGAAAAATTCAAAAGCAGGGACTACAAACATACAAACCGTGTTGCCAAATTTAAATTATATTAATATTATATCTTTTTAACAATTATTTATTCAACAAGTGATTGAAATCTGCCACAGATAACAAACGGGAATAAAAAGAAAAAAAAAATAACTATAATGATACTGAGAATATGTAAAGATCCCTTAAAAATTGCATGAGGGATAATGCATCGCAACCAGTGAGCTGTGACGTAATAGGGCAGTATATCATCAGTACAAAGGGAAATCGTATCAAAATTCAGTTTTAAAAAAAATGAGGCGAATTTCGAAAAATTTACAGGTGTTCAAATCATTACGTCCCATATTTTCAAGTTGTCAAATATTACGCGTCTGAAACTACTTCATTTTTCCAGATTTTATCCCCTTAGTTCTTAATTCAAAGTTCAAAAATGGATTACTTTAAACAAATATTATATATATAAAATAATTAAGCAAAATACACATAAATTTTGTTAAAATTGTAGCCTACACATATTCTTAAATAATTGCGTTAAAATATGAATCTTAGAAGTATGGTAGATAATAAAATTTAAGATACATTTTCCGTATAAAAGAATACCACTTTCTCTTTGTAAAATTAAAGAATGTTCATACTATTCCGATGATATAAAAAAAGTTTTAAAATACAGAAAAAGAGAAATGCATAATACAAGACTGCAGGAATTTACTTTAAAAAAGTTTCAAAAGTTTCAGAAACCGGTAGGAGATATAAGGTATTTGAATTCAATCCTTTCTACGATGAACTCTCTGTACAGCATTTACTTCATCAATAAAAGCACTCCCATATTTTTAAACAATATGAAACGAAATGCAATAACAGACTGGTAGGGATTTTTATTAACGATTTTTTATCGACGGGAGTAAAATTTAAAGGTCTTTCGTAGAGCGAAGTAGCTAGAAATCTTTCATAACTAGTCTTCAAATTCAATGTAGAGCAGCATTTCTCAAACTGTGGGGAGTACCATATAGGGGGCGTGATTACTCTACGAAGGGGCGCGTAAGTCGAAAACAAAATATTATTTAAAAAAATTATTAATTTACTGGAAGTAAACAAACAAAATACATTCTGACATAATAAAAAATAAAATGCACATTTACATTTATGTTAAACACTTATAAATATATCAGTAATGCCCACAATATATTTTATAATTAATTTAACAATACTAAGTTAAGAACAAGTTTAAAAATTACCAGTGACCCCATGGGCTTGTCAAATACAAAACTACAATCAAAAACTAACACTTATCTTAATAATTTGTATGGTTTATAATTAATCCCTTAACTGCAGATTAAAAGTTACGCGATTCGCTCCCCAATGCCTTAGTTTTCCATGCTGGAGAGCATATGTAAAATATATATGGGGGGAGGAAAAATAGTAAAAATAAGAAATCCTCATAAATAAATAAATACTTCTCATGCACTATAAAGGCCCTTTTATTGCATTCCAATATACAACCTCTGACAATAAAGTTCGGTGAATGAAGTCAGAACGACCGATCTGGCAACAATAGCGAAACAAAACGTTGCACATGTGTAGCGGCAGGTTTTGTCCATCTGCCTACACCAATATTCAGTTGAGCGTCATTTGTGTTCCGTGTAAGACTTGTTTTAGGCAAGTGGTTTAGTCTTGAAATAATAATAAATGTTAAACTTTGAATTTCAGGCTTAATATCTATTTCTATTTCCCTTTAAAGGTTTTAAAAACTCTGTTTTATATTTCCTTCACTTAATGCTGCTTTAACAGAAGACATGTATCCTAACTTCCTAATTTTATATAGAATTAGAGCAAACGTGTAAACACCTGTTCTCTGTTATTGTAAACGTAAAAGGTTTAACGCGAATATTTTCTTTTTTCAAAATACACTTTTAAACTGGTGTACTTTAACTCTTCTACGACCGAGAATCAATGCATGTAAAAAAACAAATTTTCGACGTTTATTAGTTTCTGCTTTTCACGTTAAGATTTATTTTTAACGAAAAACTCTTCATTTCTCCTTGGATTCAATACGCAAGATACTAATAAAAATATTTTGATAAAACTTTCAAGGCGTAAAGCAAATAGTTTATTCGATGAATCAAGAACCGCTTTTCGCATATGCACATAAACATTTATTTAACTTTATATATCTTTTCAACATATCTCAATCAATACATATATTTTTTTCATTTTGAAAAGCTTTTGACTTCATAACATTTTTTCTGGAGATCGACATTCGAAGAGACTTCCGATGATCCAGTAAATGAAAAAAGTTTGAAGTTACGAAAAAGTTCTTTTTAGAGAAATATATTAAGTACGCGGATTCAATATTTTCAACTTCTTTTAATCTTTTATATGTAGGTACTTTTAGTAACTTTTACTTTAAAAATATACATTCATTTGAAAGCAGCTCATTTAAAATATCTACAACCTCTGACAATAACGTTTGGGGAATGAAGTCAGAATGGCTGATTTGGCAACAGTGGCAAAACAAAACGCTGCACATGCGTAGTGGCAGGTGTTAACCATATGCCAACAACGTTGTTCAGTTGAGAGTCGTTTGTGTTCTATGTAAGACATGTTTTATAGAGTGCTTGTTTAGTGCGTTGGTTTATAACTGCGAACAGGTAAATGAACAAACCAAATATCAATTTAAAAATTTGTTTTAAGCTTGACGAGACACCGAAAGAAACTTATACGATGCTGGTGCGTGTTTATGAAGAGCAAATACTGTCCATAAAATGTGTGTACGAATGGTTCGCTCGTTTTCGAGAAGGCAAGAACGTCCCCCGTAGAGGAAGTTACGAAAACATTGAGAAAGCGAGTGTCGTTTTTTTGATAGTCAAGGTATTATCCACAAAGAATTTCTGTCTGAGGGAACGACGATGAATTTTCCGAGGTATATTGAAGTTTTGACCCATTTCATAAAAACGTCTAAGCAGAGTATGACCTCAGTACGCAACAAGGTCAATGGTTTTTTGCTCACGACAATGCTTGCCCTCACACAGCCAATATCGTCAAAGAGTTCCTAGCAAAAGTGGGAGTGGAGCAAATTGAACATCCACCATTCTGGCCAGATCTCAATCCTTCCTATCCTATGTGAGATGTCTGCAATACAGCGTTTCTCAAACTGTGGGGTGTACCCCTCTTGGGGGCATGAAAACTCTACGAGGGGGGGGCAAGCATATTTTAAAGTCGAAAACAAAAGATTATTTTTAAAAAAAAATATTAATTTACTGAAAGCAAACAAACAAAATACATTCTGACATAATAAAAAATAAAATACACATTTACACAGATTTATTACCCTTATAAATGTATCAGTGCTACATAATGTATTTTGTAATTAATTTAAAATGCAAATTTAAAATGCAAGCCCAACCTTGTGACCCATTTTTCTGCTTGGGAACTACTTCCTGAAAATATTAATAACTTCTGTTGTTGAACATTTCACAAGTGCAGCAGTTTTTCTGATACTTATTTCGACGCTTAGAATATTTTCAAACATCATGCTTTCAAACACAGATAAATAAAGTTTTTTGCCTACTTCATCACAAGAAAAGTAATACAATTGTTGCTGCATCATTCTTACTTTCCCTTTTATTAGCTAACGAGCCCCTCTAATTATAACTATTTGAAATTATGGCTGATATCCTCAGAAATATCAAGAAGTCATAACAACTTAGCCATTCGGTGTAAATCACGTTTTACTCATTAAACCATATGGAAAATATACCATTAAAACTATCATTTAAACATTCTACTTTCTTTTTTTTTTGAAATCTTAGATAAATATCTAAAACATGAACTTAAAAATCAACTCTTTCTCCTTTCATTTTCTCCTCAGAACTTGAAAAGAAAAGGATTGGAAGCATTTTTATTGGTGTTTTTATTTTAATCATAGAAATTCTATTTAATCAATTGATATGCTTAAAAAATTTCAAGGTCATAGATTAGGCTATGAAACAAACCATAAGATTTAATTTTATTGAAAAAAGACATGAAATGTATTGATTTGAATAATAAAGTAGAGATAAATTACAAAAAAAGAAGATATATCTGGAAATATTTTAGTATTTTTAATTTAGTTGTTATACATAAAGCAGCACTTTAAATAAATAATATATAAGCACTATTATTGTAACAGTTTTACAAAAAAAGTCCTTAGAATATATCTGTAAATGTCGTAAGGAAAAAATTGATTACCAAATGTTGAACATATATCAATTACTAATAGTATATAAAATATTCAAAATTAGTTTGATCTTTTCTTAAATTAAAAAGTTCAGGGAAGTTTATCGTACTAATAAAATAAGCAAAGAATATAAAGAATGTAAACGGAAGGTAACCAAATACTTTTTACTAAAAACAAAATTAAGAAAAAAAGGTTGTAATCAATTTTACGTTCTCCACCGTAAACCTGTTTTACGAGCACTTGCATTTAATGAGAAACATTGCTTTGCCCTTCTTATAATCTCTGTCGGTTACATTTACAAGAAAAACTATTTGTTTTCTAACTATTTAAGGAAACCTTTTACATGTCAACATGAAAGTGATTTAAACTAAACATGTAGTCAAAAGAAAAGTAATCCAACTTTTTCCAAGCAATCAATATTTACTTGTATTCTCTTTCTCTCTCTCTCTCTCATTATATTACTAGAGAAACAACTTTACTAGTGGCAATATATATATTTATGTATATATTAAAGGTAGGATTCAAAAGTTTTCGGACTGAGTCTATAACTTAAAAATATTACTAATTAAATTGCTGAAACACATGCTCTTTCGAAATAAGACCCTTAAGCAACAACATACCTTTGTCATTACTTGTAAAGATCATCCAAGCATTTCTGGAATCCATTTTTAGACATGTCCTTTAATTCAGCCTGCGATGCACTTTTAACTTCATCTGCAGATTGAAATCGACGACCTTAAAAGTGAAGTGCTGGTTTAGGAATTAGACTGAAGTGCGGGGATACGAGATGAGGGGATTAAGGAGAATGCGTGAAAATAACAGTTTTTTAAGAAAGTTAGGGCTGAGGTGGGATCAGTGTGCAGTAGCGTTATCGTGTAAATCACCCATGACTGTTCTGCTCATAATTTTGGTCTTTTCTTTCGAATCGACGCAAGCAAACAACACAAGATGTTACATAATGCCCTTTGTTTGCAGTGTGTTCCTCAGATAAATTCCAGATGCACAATGTCCCAGATATTGAAGAAAACCTTTAGCATGATCTTGCATTTATAGTGATTTTGGTGGAATTTCTGCGTGAGTGGATATTGTGGTGATTTCTAAGTTGCGGATATGGGAGAAATAGAAAGAAGACTAACCCTATTCAAAATCCCTCAATTTATTTATAGCACAAACCACAACAGAAGTTCGATCAACCAAAGCTAAGACATGCACCCAATTAATAAATATGAAGACAACTAACGAGGTATACGATATATGAGAAGACTTTAATTAAATAGGGCACTTACGTCACTTCAATATCTCTACATTCTTAGCTACCTAATCTAGATTCAATCTCAAGTGACAGATCGTCACCTTGTAATACAATTATCAATTACTCAAAATCCGAGCCTCACATTAAATTTGATTAAATCTGTCGAGAGCTCAAACATTCTTCCGTTGGTGTGGTGTGGTAGTTAGGAGCGGGGGTGCTAACTCAAGTGTCATCTTCAGCACTTGGCCATGGTTCAAAGTGACGAGGTCCGTCGCCAAAAGCCCTCGTGTAGGTGAACAGTGCGACGTTAATATTCACTCACTTATTCACATTAAATTTGATTATTAAACTGCTCCACTAGCAGTCTACCATTGCTCTCTCTTTCTAACTTAAGGGCCTAGACTTTATATAGTAGTCTTAATTTGAATACTCACATTTTCTTCGGAGGAAGCTTTCTAAAAAAATAATTTTTTAAGGATTAAAAATTCCCCAAGAGAAATGTAAGTAAGAAGATCGCGGATAGAGCCGTCGCACTTATATGACCCGCAATCCACCATTTTCCCCCTCCTGTAGCAATTCCGTCAAATAGGGAATAATTTTTGTAATGAGCCGAGATTAAGCTTCCAGTTATTTCTATTCGAGTAACTTTTCTAGTCTCCATTTAATATACAGAGAGCAATGTGTCGACACACCCTATGCATGTAAAGATCCTTAGCTAGCATCTGTTGACATGTGGTTTTAGATATTGTATTTTATTCTTCTGTTCGCGCTATTGTTTGAAGCCTCTTCTTACCTACCACAGCACATAAATCTTTTCGATGTTCTCAATGAAGCGGGAAGTCTGCGGACGTTATGAGCGTCCTTCGTCTTCGACACTTTCCTTGCTTTCTCTGAAACATCAATGTCACTCAAATGTTTGCGTTCCCGAAAAAGAAATCAGTACCGTATAGATTCATTAACATTTCGTAAGTCTCAGTAGCACTCATTACTAAGAAAACACAAAATTTAAAATTCTTTCTCTGCTCACTAAACGCCATTTCTTTTAACTGCTGGGTACGACACCCTGGCAAGCCAACGACATGATTTGGAACAAAGCACGTTTATAAAAGAGAAATAATGCATTAACACACAAACGTTACCGTAATCACTGTAGTTCAAAACATTTTCACATTATGGACTGAATCCGAGAACTTTTGAATCCTACTACGTATAATATGTATGCATATATATACAATAACGACTTCAAACAGCTCTTGAATACTATTTATTTTATACTATGAAAATTCATCAAAAGTAGTTTCATTACAATTTAATTGTAAAATGAGTCAAACAGAAAAACAGTGCTCTTTCGCTGCACCGATTTATTTCTCTCGCATGAAATAAGGTATTAAAGCGTTTCTTTTAAGGAAAGTCCTATACATAAGGCATGTCACAAGAGTCCAACAGTTCTCCGTTCGATCTCGGTAATTCCACGCCGAGTTCGGGTGAGCTCGCTGGCTCTCAATCCACCGTGGATTTGCTCCTTCGCAATTTCCACTGTTCCAAAATCCGCCTTATTTAGCTGACTCGGTATTGCTGTCACACACGTATATCGCTGAGGGGCCTCAATCGGTTCCCTGAAGTCAAGTCTCTCCGGTTCGGAATCAGTCTTAATTCGCGGACTCATTATCACTGTATCTATCGCTGGAGGGGCCTCAAACGGTTCCCCGAAGTTAAGGCTCTCTATGTACTCCTTCGCTCTTCTTATATACCTCTCGTCTCTCACGATCCCTCACCTCCTTTGATCTCTTGTTCGTAGGCCGCCTATGTTGGGAGTCGGTGTCAGTTCATTTGATCTTTTGCCCGTTGGCAGCCTTTTGGTAGTCTGTCTCGGCTCATATTGTAAGTTGTCCGAAGCGCAGTCGTCACCGAATAGTGAGAAAGCGAAAGCACAATGTTACGGTGTCTCCTTTGACAGTCGGGCATAGCCTGGGAAAAAAGGGTCAGAATTTCTGACCACTCATTTGCGAAATTCTTTCCCAGCAATTAGGGAAACGTCTGGAATTTTCCCATATCTGTCGGCACCACTATTAGCAAATAGAGGAAAGAGACCGGCTTCATCTTCATCACAATATATATACATATATACACATATATACACACATATATATATATATACATATATACATATACACATATATATATATACACATATATATATATACACATATATATATACACATATATATATACACATATATATATATATACACATATATATATATATACACATATATATATATATACA
>BMAV01009503.1:61138-75930 GCA_019973955.1 Trichonephila inaurata madagascariensis
CCTTAAAGTTTATAAATATTTATTAATATAATTTATACAATATATAACAGATTGTTTTGATGGCATGTGTGTGTGTATTAAAGTTCTTCTGCTAACAACCAAATTATTGTTTCCTTAAACGTTATTTTCTAATAGAAATAGCGGAATTTAAATTGAAAATTACTTTATTATTTCAAGCAGACTCTTATAAGATGTCTTATACACTTAATTAAAGAATAAGTTTTAATGTATTAACTTTTCTGTGTTTTTCAAATTATGTATAAATTAAATTTAACATACGAAACAGAATTTTATCCATAACAGCCCAATACATTAACAATCGGCAGAGAACAAAATTTCACTTGAGTAATACCCTCTTTTGGAGGCATGAATTCTCGATATACAAAATGGATAAAAAAAAATATATTCGTTATCTTCAAACCAATAATTCATGCTTAAAAAGGATCACGCGTTTCAAAATCTAACAAATAAAAATTAATTAAAAGCACGTTATATTTATTTAAGAGTGAAGGGTAATCTTATAAACAGAGAAACTTCTCGTTAAATTTTGGGCGAAATATATTCTAGATTGTCAAAGCCAATTAAAAGCAAAATACCCGTCAATAATTAGATTGTGACGAATGTTCCTCCATTTTTTTTCACGATATAATGGTTCATTTTAAGTTATTATAGTAATATTTTAAAACACATTTCTCTCTCATAATTTGCTAATAAAATATTGCAAGGAAATTTATATTTATTAAGTTAATTTTCTTAACAATGTTGTAAACACTTAAATTTTCAAAAAATTATCGATTTTCACTTTTTTTTACATTTTGTTAAAGTTCTAATATTTCTGTTTAAGATGATACATGATATGAGGAAACATGATAATTAAAAGTATTTTTATTTATTTTTTTAAAAATGAAGCTACTCCTTGGCGCGCATCAAATAAGCTCTGCAAGGAGAACCTGTTTCCCCTTGTATAAGTTTCTGATGAGCGTGAATCCATATGATGTTCAAGTGGAAAAATTAGAGTGTATTGGGTTTATCCAAAAGTGTATGGGTACATGTCTTTTGGATCTTAAAAGAGACAGAGAAAAAAATGTTTAGTGATAGAAAAAGCCAAAGTGGTCGTAACCGACTCACCGACGTTTTAGTATGAAAAATTCTAAGATATGGCTATTAGAAATAATGTCAATGATCTACACAGTGTGAAAACTTCTCTTGGAACTGTTTATTTTCATTTTCCGTCTTCAAACGAGAGCACTCAACATGGACTACATCCTGCGATTATAAATGCCTGTTGCAAGATTCAAAAGACAGAAGCTGAATGTAACGAAAGGCACTGTGATCATAAACACATACACATGTGCTATATACGATAATGAATTAAATGAAGCCAATTTTTAGAGAGCTTGGTGGTCCTATGTTATTAAAAAAATGTTCTAATGGAAAGACCCAGAACCCAAATGAGTCAATTAAGAACACCCTATGGCCAGTCTTTCCAAAATCTACATTTGTGGAATTAAAACTTTAAAATTAGGGGTAAATATGACTATGCACAGTTCAATCTGAGTCACGTAGCAAAATTAATGATCTTCAAACATAGTGATATTGAACGAAGATATAAATATGTGTCACGCTTCAAAAATCTTGATACACGTAGGCTTCGTGCAGCAGAACGAAAGTATCTAGAGCCCCCCCCCCCCAAAAAAAAAGGCAAAATTGTTAAAAATAATGAAAAAAGAAGAAAAGTCCTTTGTACGAGGAGAGAGTAAAAAAAAATGCTTCATAGGCTTCTGGAAAGTATTAAAAAAAGTAAATGCTCAAAAAATTACGAATTTACACTTTAAAGCCTGTTTTCTCAAAACGTAATATTTTACTCTTTATGTGTGTACGTCTTTTTCTCCAAAACTACTTATCATATAATCCTCAAATTTTCCATGGGCAGATTTTTAATACGTTTACACATTTTAATAGAGGGAATTATATATAACTAGCAAACTCTTTTAGATATGACTTTTTTAAACTAAATTTTAGGAAAAAATTTGACTATTTTTAAAAAAAATTATAATTAATTTAATTTTGAACAAAAAACCAAAACCCTTCTTTAAAATATTGTTAATAGTACACATAACCTACTGTAAAAGTTTTATCCATGAGAATTATGTAGTCTCGGAGAAAAAAAGTATATAATCTTACGCAATTTAACATGGGATCCTATTGACGTGCCGGACCCCTTAATCGTTACGTTATTCCCAGTGTGCAGGATGTCATGCGAGTTAACAAAAAATTTATTATTTCCAAAAACGAATTAAAACCTTACACTGGAAAAACATTTCTTCAAGATTAAAATTACTAAATGTTTTTATTTAATGTGATATCTTTCTGCATCAGAACTACTGCATATGATCTCGCCCTATATATTTTACAAAACTTATTAAATCATCCAAATCGGGGGAATTGAATGTTCACGAAACAACAAACGAAGTAAACAATCTATTTTAATTTCCTTATTAAGACTTCCAAATTTAAAATTAAAGCAAGCTTGAAATAAAGTAAATAATTTAAGAGAAATGAAGTTGAGAAATGTTTTAAAATTCATGAATTTAAATATTAATCTTATTGTATCAAATCGTCATACAACCTCTAGAATACAGAATTATATTTGACAAAATCATCTTCTGTAAAAAGAGTGGTTGAAAACCTTTTTTTAATATTTCATTCAAGAAATCATTATATATGCTAAATTATAGAAAATATAGATCAATTAAGTTATATACGCTTAGGAAAAAACGCTCTTAGAAAATTGAAGGGAGCCTCACAGTGTAAAGCGAGATTTATAAACATAATAAAAGCATACTTTTATACGGAAATAACGAGATATAAAAATAAAATTTACAGCTTTTTTAAAAAAAATTGGAAAGCTTTTCATACGCATTTATATATGAGAATGTATAATGCAAAGAAAACAAATTAATAAAATATGAATTTTAACTTATTGTAAAGAATAAATAAATCTCTCATCAAACTTTTTTGGGTTAATCATTATTTTTATACTAAAAATATCAGGGTAGTCGGAATGTAATTTTCTTCTATCGACTGTGGTGAGAGTTTTGTATGAAAGTCAAAACATAGAATAAAACATTCAAAATAAACAAAACTTTATTTTTCCACATTAGTACCAAGTACATTGAGACATTTGTCATTCTGCTTGATAACCTTCAAAAAGACCTCCAAGAAAAATTCAGGGTTTTGCATAAGGAAGAAGCATTTAACGGCAATGGGCGAACAAGGAAGCAGGTGAACGCGTAAGACAGATACGCCATTGGGTAGAGGTTCAACGCGATCAAGCAGACGGATTCGGAAAAAGCAGCTCGGGCTTTTTAGATTTGGCATTCTGTTGTTGGATGGCAATGCAAGACCACACTTGACTCCAATGTAAAACCATATTGTAAATCTTGGCTGAGAACGTCTACACGATCCGCCATACAGTCCTGATCTCGCACCAAGTGACTTCCACCTGTTTACGGCTTTGAAGAAGAATCTCACCGGAAAGCACTTTGGAAGCAACACTGAAGTAAAACAAGCCGGTAACCCTTTATGTACCGACGGTACTTATAAGTAGCACTCACTTTAAGATTACATAGAATAACCATTTTTACGAACACTCTGCCGATACTTATCAGGAATATTCTTTGAAATCCACTCTTCCAAGATATATGGCACGGGTTCTATGATGAGTATTTTAGTGGGAAGGGCGAATAGTTTTATAGCAGGAATTGCGTTTTCAGCTGACGACGTTTTCAGTGGATTGCAAAGATTATCATTTTTGTCCCGAAAAAAAGATTTAAGTGTTTAATTCAGAATTTAAGTGTCTTATTTTTTTCGTATCTTAATGAAGACCTTTGAAAACGATTTGACTATTTACTTTAAGTAAGCAGTGTATATAATTAATTTTAAAGTTGAATATCTTTAAATAATTAATTTATTCTAACGGATTAAATTTTCCAAAGTTGAGTATTTTGTTTATGTAGATCCCTTAATTTTCAATGTAGTGATCCAAAAAAAAATTATTCCATGAAAAAATCTGCAGTAAATCATAATGCGGTACATAAAGGGTTAAACGTTACTTCCGTATTCAGAGCCCTGAGTTTTTCCTGGAGGATGTTTTGAAGTTTATTAAGCGGTATGAGAAATATCACAATGTACTTGGTGCTTATGTGGAAAAATAAAGTTATGTCTTATCTTAACTATCTTTTTTCTTATGTTTTGACTTTAATACACAACTCTGACCACAGTCTACAGGGGAAACTTATTTTTCGACTCATCCTCGTATTACTTTAATACTAGTCTTACATAACAATGTTTTATTAAATAATTTTATTTCTATCATAAATATTTTATTAAAATTCTCTATGAATTGATATTGAATGATTTCAGAATCTATTTGACTAATCGTTATTCTCACAGGTATTTAATTACTTAATTACTGAAGGAATTTACTTTTGTATTGTCAGCCAGTAATTCTATTAAAAAAAATTCTAAAATCCTTCCATTCACAAATTACGTTTTGTTATGCCCTATTTCTTTTTTTTTATTGTCAATGCACACTGAAAGTTAAAAATGTGTAATTAAATATTAAATAATGACTATTGTTTTATTTTATTGTTAGTAAAATAAGCATGGATTCGAGCTAGAAGTTAGTTTAAAATTTGATTGAAACATTTTGTTTTAAAATATTTCTCTGTGGTTTATCTTTCTGTTAGATATGTGAACTCTATTGTGTCCCTAAGCAATATTATTATATCTGAATATAGGTATTCATTTGAGGTAAGTAAATTGGGCTTACCTTCTTTAAAAAATCCGGGATCTTTCTATCTTCTTTTTTCGTTCGGGGGAGGCATAATAAATCACAATAAATCAAATGTATAGTCCTAATCTTGACATACACTCATCTATTTTTAATATTAAACATATATACGTTAGTTACATAATGACTACGTGACAAAACGAAAGAACACATAACACGCGAACAGCAAAACAGTTAACAGACAGAAAAAAACATGACATCGTTTCACTTCATTTCATTCCGTGCGGGCTTGCGCAAAACGGAAATACAGATGGGAGTTTCGCATTTTGCAACAAACTCAACTAATACGCAGAAAGCTCATGGGGTTTCTATCAAACCAAGAATGTATGATTATTGAAGTTTTTAGAAACATCGGGTTTACTAAAATACATGGACCCTTCACATTTTCAGTTATTTCCAAATGAATTCATACCTTATAATTCCAGAAGAAGAAGACATAAAAGAAATAAAAAAGAAAGACATTTTTTTTCTTATCAAGCTTTTCTTTTATTTTGAACTTTTTGTAAAAGCTGAGATAAAAGTTTCAAGATTGTTGAATCAAACTCTTATTTTCTTCGTAATAATACTTCTTTTGTAACTTTGAGCATTCCTTTTCTCGTATAAAGGAAACAAAAGTTTCTTTTCATTTTAAATTAAAGTTTTCTTTTTCTTTGATGTACTTTGATAGAGTGGTATTCATCCGCAGGGAACTATAAAATTAAATTTTAAAGCTTTTTGAGGTGTAGTATGACTTTTATTATACGAGTAATATTGTATATTAAAAAATATAGTAAGTTCTGTAAAAGCTATTTTATTTTTAATTAGTAATATCCGTCTAACCCTAAGTAAGCAAAAGAAAAAACCGTAGAAAATAAATTCTTTGACATTAATTTAGAAATGTAGCAACGAAAAATATGGTTACCTTTCATCACTTCCTTTCCAAAGAGTGTTTTTATTTTGCATTGCATTACAAAGCTACATGAGGGCTATCGGTGACGGACCTCGTAATCTTGAACTATGGTCAAGTGACGAGGATGACACCTGAGCTGGCATTCCTCTTCGAACTAGCACACCATCCTAACAAGAGGACTTTGAACCTAGATATATATAACATGCATCAACCCCTCTACACCACAGTTATTTAGTAGTACTGTCATGGATGTCCCGTACCGTCCTTTAATGTGATTGAGTGAGTTAGTGAATATTAACGTCATACTGTTTAGCTACACGAGAGCTTTTGGCGAAAGACCTCGTAATTTTGAACCATGGTCAAGTGACGATGACGACACCTGAGCTAGCACCCCCTCTCCTAAATACCACAACACAAATGGGAGGACTTTGAAGTCTCGACAGAATTAACGTGCATCACTTCCTTACACGGTGGATCTTTAGTGGTACAGGGTTCGAATTCATGACATGCCTGCCATGATCAGATATCTTGACTACTGGGCTACCGCAGCCCCCCTTTAGTGTAAAAGGGTTGAAAGGAAGATTAAACAAATTCAAAACCTCTATTTATCCACACTTATCAACAATAACACAAATTCTATAACCTAAGTTAAGAAATGCACTAATTACCAAATATGTGAAGCAACAGCGAGTTAGATAAGATAATTGGTGATTAATATTAAATCAGATAACTTACATTGAGTACGTCCAGGCAATACACTTTCTACTTCAAATCGAAAGAATCTAATTTAATCACTAATTGATGAAATCATCAATTTTAATATTAATCATATAAGTTATGAATTACTCTCAAGTAACTTCACGTTAATCAATCACTACTGTCTTATAGAAGTTTAACATCTCTCCCCCTAAATCGAAATTTTAATCTTTATATACGAGTCTTAATATACATAATCACATCTACTTGGGAGGAAGGTTTTTAATAGAGTAATTTTTAAAGACCCATTATTCCTCAAAAGGACTATTAGTGGAAAAAACGCGGATAGACTCGTTACAGCACTGTGGCTTGAATTCATGACCACACTTCTGCGACCATAACCAGTAGGCTATCACGGCCACAAAAACCTTAGATATGAATTTAAACACACTACAAAATTATAGACATTTGCTTAAAAACAGAAAATTTAAAATTAATGTGTTATTTGGCCTCCACTTTTCCTGATTAACCCAAATATTCCATTTTTCATTGAAATGACTATGTAACTAGACTCGATTTTAAAAAAATATTATGCCATTCTTTTATAAGACTTATTTTCTGTTCATTGACAGAGGAAAAATGTTTATTACTAGCATATATACACTCTATAACAATAAAAAACGAAGAATCAAGAAGGAGTTCTCCAATTGTAATGAAATTTCGTATGAAAAGACATTTCAACCGAACATGCCATTGATTAAAATTTGATGTCCAATCAATGAATAACGGGAGCTACAGCGCATCGGAACTGAGCACTCAATAGGTGTCTATAAGAAGCGATTCCCAATCTAATGGTGAAAATTTCTGTTGTATTGCGATTTAGAATACCTTTGAACAACTGCAAAAATGTCTTGCTGCAGAATTCGAACTTATTACGAGCAACTGTCCGAGTTTGAAAGAAGTCGTATCATTGGACTGAAAGAGGCAGGTTGGGCAAAACGGAGAATCGTTCGTCATATGGGTCGAAAAGATGCGGCTATTAGAAGACACTGGAAGAATGGATGGACAATGGCAGATTTCAGCATCATGATGATAGCGGTCGACCTAGGGCCACAGCAGATCAGGAGAGGACCGATTGATATTCAGATCAGCTGTCACAGCGCTTGATTCATCGTTATCAATCATCAGACGTACGACCCACACACGAGTGTCCACTATGATCCTTCCCAGACGGATGAAAGAAAGAAATTTACGCACACTGCATACTGTTGAGCTAGATTACAGTGGTGGTTTATTCGATCATGTTGGAATCCTACTGACTGGGGACGTATAGTGTTTAGCGACCAATCCCGCTTCCATCTGTGTCCTGTGATCATCAAAGACGTGTCTGGAGATGGCCAGAGCAGTGTGCCAACCCCGCTTTCACTATTGCACGCCACACAGGCCCTCAACTAGGAGTTATGGTCTGGGGTGCCATTTCCTTTGAAGCCGGACCCCTTCCGTCGTCATTAGAGGCACCCTTACAGCACATCGGTACGTCGAGGACATTCTGAGAACTGTTTAAGTATCGTTCCTTTTGCAGTACCCTGGCCTTATTTTTCAGCATGATAATGCCATACCACATACTGCACGTATTGTTATGAACTGTCTTACAGCTTATCAAACACTTCCTTGGCAAGCCAGATCACCAGATCTCTCTCCAATCGAGCATGTCTAGGATATGATGGGAAGGCGAATGCATCCACCAGGGAATGTTGATGACCTGGCCAGACAATTGGAGCAAATTGGGCAAGAAATACCGCAGGAGACTGTCAGGGTGCTTTATCACTTTTTATCACGTCATGTGGCAGCTTACATCTAGACTAGAGGTGGGTCAACTCCTTATTGAGCTCGTTAATTTTTAACTATGCTACTTTGAAAAAAACATTCAATTTTTCTGAAATTACAATAATTTTTTATTCTGTATGAAGATTTTCTATCCACCAATTTTTGTCTCTATCGGACAACTCGTTCTTGTTGCGTCGTTTTTTTTTTTGTTTGTTTGTTATAGAGTGTATCTTACTGTTCAAGTGCAAAAACCAGTTAATCTTCCTATTGGATAGGTAATCTGCACATTAACCAGGGGGATTCATTAAAGAGGGGAAAAAGAGTTCCAATTTTCAAACTACCTAGGTACTCTGTAAATTACCTAGATAATCTGCACATTACGTACTAGGCCCTCGTCAAAGTAAAGGAAGTTATTTGGTGGAACAACAGCAACGTTTCTGCATGCTCAAATTAAATGTTGTTTATTTATTTTTTGATAAAGAATCATGTTACACTAGAATTGAGAACAATCACCGCACTAGTTCATCAATCCATTGAAAAACTTTGATACGAAGAATCCAATGGTTTTTGCATGTTATTACAATTACGAAAAGGAAAGTTTAAGAAATCTTTATATTGAATTCATTTACTGTCTCTGCCAATCTGTTTCTAAAGGATAAATTATTTTGCAATAATTCAACGTTTTTAATCAAAATTCCTTTTAGAAAGGAAAAGAGCGGAACACATCTTTGAACTTTAAAGTTACGAAAACCATTTTAATGTGCAGATTACCTACTTAAAATGCGGAACACTCCTAATTTCACACTTTCAAGGAACAGATAAATTAATTTGCAGATTAGCTAGATAATATGTACACTAACGGTTTTCGAGCTTAACAGTAACATATAAACCGTATTTACTCTAATTAAAGCCCCGCCATCGATTCTAAGCCACACCTCCAATTATCTACACTTTTTTCAGAAAAAAAAATATAAAATTGTGTAGAAGGTTCATCACTATCTAATACTTCCGAAATTGAAAAGAAATTAAGGAGAAATAATTAGTAGCTAATAATTTAGTTATTTTACCAGTATTAAAATGTTTTAAGACGATATGGTACCCTAAAAATCATCAAACTATCGATTTTTTTTATTGGCTTATATGATGCTTTTAATCCTTCTTAATGTGTCTGCAAAATTTCAGAGTTGTATCTATATTTTTTATTCAGTTATTTATCCATTTTTGCTGCATGTCAGTAGACTAAACAAAGCTGCCACGCCCACTTATCAGATCGTCTGCTAGAAAAGAGCCTGATAAATAAGGAACTAATTTTTTTTTACTTCACGCTGATGAGTGTTTAAACTGAAATGAAATAATTGTTTTGTTTTGATTATATGAGAGTTATTCTACTGCGTTTTCTTTGAAGTTCTGTTCCTACAAATTTAACTATATTTTTGTACTCTGTGTTCTGAAGAGTAAGAAAAGTTGCTTTACGACAAGGAATTTGGTGATTTCTCCAAAAAGTTTAAAAGTTAACATGCCTAGGCCTGAAAAACGTACTAAATCTGCCACAACGAAAGCTTTGAAGAGGTGGTTTTCAGATGCTAAGACAAGTTCAGAAGTTTCTCAAAACACTAACTTGAGGTGTGCAAAACTTGAAGAAGAATGCAATACTTTTTCTCGTTTGGATGAAAAATATACTGGTATATCCAGATCTGTAACATACGTCATTACTGATAAAAATGCATTAACAAATCTTTTTAAAAATACTCTATGTAATATTTGCAAAAATGTTTCTTTGCGAGTAAATTTTGGAAGAGCCTATGGATTTTGTGAATATATTAAGGCTTTTAAAATTATGGAAAAAAAGAGTATGAATATTTGTGTACATGTTGTTTATTATAGTAGTATAGAACTGTGCATGAAATAAACTCTAAAATGTGTGTGTAATTTTTTTAAAAATTGTTAAGAGATAATGTTTTATGAAATATTGACCTTTTTGTTTATATATTCATTATACAAGTATATTCTTTTATTCTTGTAAATTTTTTAAAAAAATTGTGGTAATCAGTTTGAAACAAACTAATTAACATAACATAAAAGTTTCAGATTATTGGAGGAATTTTTTATCATGCTATATAAGAAATGAAAACTTTAAACTCATTTTTCTCCATGTTGAATTTTTGTACATTCACTGTTATTCAAAACCCTAAGGCNTTTTTGATAATTGAAGTAAGGGTTTGAAACTTTTTATACATGTTCTGAAATGTATGTTTTGTAAAACTGTGCATTGAATTAGCTCTAACATGTTTAGTACTTTTTCTAAAAATTTCAAAATCAAAATTAATGTTTTTTCGAGAATTTTTGTAAGTTTAACTATAAAAAAATTAATAAAAAATTAAAGAGCAGTAGCAGAAAAAAACCCATGCACAGTTTTATGTAGTATATTATAAGGTACTTGGAAAAAATTTCTTGAAAGAAAAGAAACATATTTAAAAACGCCTTAGGGGTTTAAAAAATGTTTAAAAAAATTTAAAAACTTTAAATTTTACAAACATTTTGCAACAAATTAAAATTTTTTTGTATGGAATTATTATTAAATATTAACCTTTATAAAATACAATTAAAACCAAATATCAAATATTAAAAATAAAAAAAATTTTAAAGATGGTACCATATCGCCTTAAATACATACATGAGCTTATAATTATTTCAAACGTCAGAATCATGTTTCGAAATTGGTTCCCATTGTCACAACAAACTTTGGAATGTATGCCACCGTCGTCACTTTCGGTGTCGTCTTCCTTCCCATCCAATGAATTTTTTATGCGACATTTTTTTAAGAAAAAATATCATATAGAAGAACATAAAAGAATTGTTAAAGACAGTTGAACACTTCCAAGCAAAAATTATATGATATTCCTTACGCCATTGACGTGTATTTGTTTCATCAGTGTCAAATTTTTAGATGGCGCTTCTGTGTTGCCATTTTTTTCTTTTTATCAAGTCGCATTCCTTCTTATACTTGCGTCACAGTGAACTCCTCTGGACGCTATTACCTATATATTTTATGTGTAGGGGGTTAAAAGAAAGCATATAAATTTTTCTTTTCGAATTACGAGCATACAACAATGTTTAGGATAGACTGAATACTGGAGATAAACTCCGGAATGGGATGAGACATCAATGCAAGTGGCCAGAATAAACGATTACATTTTTCTTTTTGAAATGGTGTGAATTCATTCCCTCCAACAAATGTTTTGCTTTCGATTGTAAATCGCACCCGATTCTCAGTAACATTACTACTGGAAAAATAGTGCGGCTTGGATTCGAGTAAATATGTTGTAACTCTTTCGATATAATATATTGTAAAGGTTTTCAACTGGCAGATATGTTTATTTTTAAAAACTAATTTCAATCGCTATTCTATTGAAAATTATTTGATCAAGCTGACCACTGAAATGGAAATATTTGATAATATATCTTCATATTTTTTAAGAAATATGCACTTCATTTATTTCATCGTTAGTGGTTAATACATCATTCATCATACCACGTCACAGTTGTCCATGAAAAATAAAAGTGACTTAACAAGCTACATTCCCACAAAACTACATTTATATAACTGAAGCCCTTGATTCTTCAAATGGT
Organism: Trichonephila inaurata madagascariensis; assembly: GCA_019973955.1. NCBI lineage: Eukaryota > Metazoa > Arthropoda > Arachnida > Araneae > Nephilidae > Trichonephila > Trichonephila inaurata. Next base: position 73,036 of record BMAV01009503.1, read on the forward strand.
AATCTATGAACAATTGCAGTGAATGTTCATATGTGTTACGAATTATTGTACAAAAAATGCCAAATATATATTTAGCAACATACATTTCATTAGATGAAAGCTTAAAATTTGCTTAAAAAGACGATTATGTAAATGGATTGCAAGAGAAAATGCATTTTCACCTTGATGTGTTTTTGATGCTTCAAACCAAGCAACAATTGAGCTTATATACTACTAGCTACTTTACTCTCAAATATAAGCAATAATTATTTAAATCCTCCAAATATGCTTTACACCGGGTTCATTCCTTTAAATTTCATTTATTATTATTTTTTTAAATTTTTAAATGAAAGTTTTAGTTTACTTTTAATTTTTATGAAAGGAACATATTTTATCTATGTAAGAAAAGACTATTTTAAATTTAATAATAATCATTTTTAGCAGATTTTTTTTAATTAAAAACCTCTGTGGAATGTGTACAAGAAATTTAAATAAAAGAAATTATTTAAAAAAATTACGACAAATCTCACAGAAATATATTCAAATAGAGTCAGTATTACTGCTATAACGTTATGTAAGGCATTATAATAACGAGGTATCCTAATGGTCAGGATAACAATGTCACAATCGACATTTTTGTAGTTGAAGCGGAGGTTTCTAAAAAGAAAGATAGATTATTGTAAGAGTCATTAATAAAACTCCAGCCATATAACAATTCTGAAGCTCATTATATCCTCATACACTCAAAATTATCGGGTCGGCTTGGCATGGATGCTTAGTAAGTGGAGTACCGGCTTATGTATCATCTTTGTCAGTTGGTCATGATTTAAATTACGAGTGAATGAGTAGGAGTTTTATTGAAGTAGCATTTGAAAGATATATAAGGATACAGGCAATGAACCTCCTAAATTTGACGCTTGGTCAAGTGTAAAGGATGACGCTAGAGTTCACATCTTCCTCTCCGAACTACCACACCAATTCGATGGGAAGCTTTTGAATTCGACCGATTCAACATGCTAACTATGCAATTAGGCAACCGCAGCCACTTCAGATTACAAGATCCATCAGCACAGTACTCTTCATGTTACTTCTATGTTGTTGTTTCTAATGCCACCTGTTGGACGGAGTGTCAGATTGAGGCCCACGAAAGTCATCACGGCAAAGGGCTAGATGTACGACTGTCGTTAGCCGTAGCTTTAAGCACCATGTAAGTGACAGGACTTTTTGACGCGATTCCTCTCCAATTTTGAGGGAGAACACCGTAAGAGTGATTAGGGGCATCCCACTTCCCTTCACCTTCCATCAAGCTCACGAGAGGACTTGCGGCTCAACTGCTGTTAAGAGTACACCCATGTCGCGAAGGCGCTATACTTTTTGAAACAGCCTTGCCTTTTCTGAAATTCTAATCCAAGGCCCTATGGCACAGAAGTCAGCGTCGTTATCCACTATTCCGGATGGGTTGCTTCATTACTTTCATAAGTTACGTAAATAAAGATTTAAGCAAGCAATTATTTGTATTTCTTTTTGGTGCTGCATATCCTTAAGTTTTAACTATTACAAACTATGAAGAAATTCATACAAAAAAGGCATTATAATAGGTATTTTTAGGAACATTAAAATAATACAATTTAGAAGACACAAAGAGATAACTGTTTTTCCAAATACACCTAAATCTCATCTCCAGTATTAATTATATGTAAAATTGCGATGGTTTGAGAATAATTCTTGTCTTAGTAAAAGAGATAAATGAACTGTAAAACAACCTGCTGTGTATGTATTTGAATATCTGAATATAAAAAAAATCTACAAGGGGCAAATACCAGCCTTTATAAATATATCTTTTCTCTCTCTCTCTTTTTCTTTTTTTTTTTCACTATAATACACAAGGGTATTGTCTACTTTATGATGCAACAGCTGTGAAAACCTTTCAAATAAATGGTTTTAACCTCGAAGTTGAAAGAAAAAAAGCATATTCACTTATCAAGTCAAAAGTATAGCTCTATTACATTTCAATACTTCACATAAGCAAGCACAATAAATGCATTTCGTAAAATATGGTGTTTTTATCCCTAAATCTATAGCTTTGCCTCCATTTGTTGTTATCCATCTGGGATAAAAGTTTTAAAAGAGATATTTCTGTTCATTTTGGTCAAAGTATTCTTTTCTCTTCTATCTCGCATTCTGTCTAGATGCAATGTGCTCCAAAATAAAAAAAAAATTACAAATGCTCTGTTATAAGATATGTTTTCTTCGTACAAATGCCCAGAATACAAGGATCATTTATTTGAAAATATGTTTTACTACTTCCTCTCCATTTGATATTATGTTGACTTAAATCTCTTTTATATCTTGGGATATGGCAAGAAGGAAAATATTTTACAATTTTTCACGCAAGTTAAATCTTATTTTTTCGTACAAAAGACTCAGTATGTTCAGATTGTAAGAATCATTTTGAGAATATTTTTTTACATATAAATATAGCATCTTATATTGATAATATTTTATCTTTTCGTATATAATAAGAGCTTGTGGTTGATTTCAACAAAAAAATAATGATTACTGTAGTTCTAAGGTTCTTCTTATTGGATTTTAATACGATTTTTTTCCCATAAAAAATAAGACACTTTTCTGTAGTTTAAGTTCTTTACTTTCTTAGAAGAATTTAACCCTCTTATACAGCAAAACTTTAAACATTTTTACTTAATAGAAAACTTATTGATTTAACGACATTTCTCAAACTATTATGAGACAAAAATACAGTCGTTTGGCTCAAAAATAATGTGCTTAATTTCAGAGTATCATAAATTTTTATTGAATTAAGTTATTAACATGAAATTATCTCTATGTGATTTATTTTATTATAGTACACTTTGCGTAAATGTTTAGGCCAGGCCAAAAGAGCTTTATTGACCATTT
>BMAV01009503.1:76030-95902 GCA_019973955.1 Trichonephila inaurata madagascariensis
ATATATATATATATATATATATATATATATATATATATAATGACTTTGCAGAAATATTTCTTTAAAAACCATCCAATTTATTATCAGCATTTTTCGATAATGACATGAAATTTCGTTTCGTTGACAAATGAATTTATTCGAATTATGCATTCACATGCTTTCTAACTAAGGAACAAGCTCTTTAATTAATTTAATGAACAAGATAGGAATAATTTCATTTTACTTAGCAAGTTGAATAATATTCCTACAATAACCGAATTTAATTAAAAGATTCGTAAAAGAAAAGCTGAATTTATTGATGACGGAAATCCCAATAATCCCTGGAGCTTTACTTTCACTAATTAGCTGCACCCAAGTACTGTATGTGTACAATAATCTTTCCTTTCCTTATTCGTATATATCCACGTCTCTAAATAAATCAATAATGAATTAAAATCCTGTATATATTTCTTATTGTATGTCTCGAGCAAGTAGACGATTTGTGAATAACAGTGCTACTATGCCTTCTAAATGTTTAACAAATTAAAATAAAACACATTAAAATATTTTTTTACTTGTTTTATAAGTAAATTGTGTCCTGAAGCTCTTTATTTATGCTTTGAGTAATACAGAAGTTTTGATAAATTTTTTTAAACTAAATATGTGAATACTTTTTAAGAATAAGTTTACCTGAAATTAATACTTGTGAGTAAGTAGTTTTATTATAACATCCCTCAATTAATACTTTATTTGCTAATTATCATAAAGTATCATTTAAATTACGAATTAATCAGGAACACTTACTTAGAAAAATATTCTCACACACATTGTCTGATATTATTTTATTTTATTTATTTATTTTGATAGTTGTGTACTTAACCGAAATTGGGCTGTACCACATCAAAAAATCACAATCATTTAAAGGATTTGAATTTTTAAAAAAAAATCAGAAAAATATACATTATTTGCCAAGAAAAATTTTTTGTTTTGTTTGAATGATATGTCAACGATTATATATATTTGTAGATTGAGATTACTAGATTGGTGGTCATAAATGAGGACTTCCACTACGGTTTAAAATCTTATCTGAAAAAAGAATTATTTGTATAAAAAATGTTTTGTATAATACTATGCTAAGATGAAAAAGTAACAAGATCTTTGATGGCTGCGTAAATTATCCGCATAAATAAAAATCCCTCTGAAAATATAACGGATGATTTCAGAATTCGGTTAGAAACAAGTTTTGTAATTACCATTGACCGGATGGAGTTGCAAAATTAACACTTATCTTGATAATTTGTACGGTTTAAACTTAAATAATTTATACTACTGATTTACAGTTACGAGATTCACTCCGCAATGTCAAACGTTTTCCCAGTAGGCACATGTATGTTATAAATTGGGAAGAGGGAAGGGAGTAAAGGAATAAATAAGCAAAAAAAAATTCTCTGAAATAAGTAAATATTTTGCAAACACTGCCAATGTCTTTTTGTTGCATTCCAAAGCCTTCGGGATTTTCTTAAGGATAACAGTGCACAGAAAAGATCCTACTTCGGAAAGATATATATATATATATGTTGGGGTAGAAAAATCTTTGACTGAGCGAGACGTTTATACACGCTGGTGACACTCAAGAGGTTAAAGTCGTATTGTAGCCTTTGCTTTAAAGTATAGTATCATTGACTTCAATAGATTGTTATTGTATGTAAGTGAAAACTCTGAATATTGGGTCACAAATATTGAAAGTGTAAGAAGCACTGGCGTAGACGGAAACATGGTCCATGATTGAAATAAGAATACGGCTTAAAAAAAATTATTCAGCTGAAATTCATCAACAATCGGTACAAGTTTAGGGTGCAAATGTTATGTGAAGAAGACAGGAGTCGCTCTTGTGCACGCGGAATTTAGCAAATGCAAAACAACTGTGCTATATGAAAAAAGAGCAGACCCTCCTTACAGTCCCACCACGCACCAAGTGATTTACGTTACTTCGCGGACCTGTAAAAAAGCACTTAGGTGGTCAGAATTTTAGAACCAATGCTCAGTTTCACCAAGTCGGTCTTGAAGTGGTTGTACAACTTTGACACTGATTTCTAAGAAGCTGGTTTCTATGGTGTGGTGCACCGAAGGAACAAATGTCTCTATAAGTTTGTTGACTATGTAGAGAGGTAATCTGTATCTGTACCTTTCCACATTTTATATACTGTATGCAATTTATTTCCTAAATAAAAACCTACTTTAAATAGGCTAGTCACCATACTATTTAAACCGCCTCATACATTGTATTAAGCAGGGATCTCTAAAAATAAGCATACATATATTTACGTGCGTACTTCCGTATGAGTGTGTGACTGTGGGAGTGTGTTTGTGAGATTCCAAATTTATACCACAAAAATTAACTTATTAATTATGATGGTGATCGATCAATGAGGAAATGACAGACTCGAACTATGAACTACTCTTAGTATTTTTTATACATATTACTCTTTCGTAAGTTTCACTACCTTAATCTAGAAAGCGAACAATAATAAAATAAAATGCACTATAATTTTATCTACATTGTCGTGTGTCACATCATTTGGTATAATTTTCTCAATTTATTTATGATTTTTTTACTAATGGGATCTTACATTACTGGGCTATTAATCTTAGTCACAAATTGAGTAAAACATTTTGCTGGTTTAGTAAAACTTAAAGCAGATTGTTTTATCAGTTTGAGAAGATGATGTCACATAATTTTGACGCTCTATAAAAAGAAAAATATCACATAATACCTCGTAGGCAAGTTATATATTTCAGAGATGAACCATTTAAATCATATCTAAAAATAGTGCAACACTTGCTACCTTTGTATCCATAAATAGTATTTCCAATTTTCATAGATACTACATAAATTCATTTAAAAAACAATCTTAAATATCTAACTCAAACTAAGCAATACATTTAAAAATAAAGTGGAAAACATTTTTGTAAGACTTTAATGAATGAAACGTTCAATGTGCGTACGGTCTATACGAATGCAGGCTCTACATCCCTTTAAAAAAGATCACTTGATGAGACTAGAGTAACTTCTTCATTATCTCAATAGCCTTTTGCAGGTTAGGGATGACTCGCTGGTCCTCCAACTGAACCTATCAGTCACGACGACCTTCCAACGGTTGACTCCCATCAGTTTGAGGCTCTTTAGAACATCGTGTAACTATTGTGTAGGGGTCGTCTTCTACGTCTGGTCCTTTCAGTTTTCGAAAAAGCTACTTTTTTCATAGGAAAGGCATCGATATATCTGTACAGATGGTTCAGCCACCTAATACATGATACTTTTATAGTTCTCATAATGTCAGTGTCGCCATATTTCGGGTAAATTTCCGGATTGTACAGAATTCTCTGCTCATTGTTCTTTTGAATAGGCCCAATGATTTTACTTAAGAAGCTGAGGTTCAGACACCTAATACGTGATGCTTTTATAGTTTCCAGAATGTCAGTCCCCCCATATTTGCCATATTTCGGATACATTTCAGTATTGTACAAAATTCTCTACTCATTGTTCTTTTGAATAGGTCCAATGATTTTACTTAAGAGTCTCAGTACAGATGGTTCAGACACCTAATACGTGATGCTTTTATAGTTTTCAGAATGTCAGTCCCGCCATATTTGCCATATTTTGGGTAAATTTCAGGATTGTACACAATTCTCTACTCATTGTTCTTTTAAATAGGCCCAATGATTGTACTTAAGATTTTTTTTTCAGAGTTCTATCAGAATTCCTAAGTATATAAGTAAATTGTTTTACAGTTTCAAAAGTATAGATAAGTATCTTCAAAGGAGACAAATCCGGATATTTGTTAGTTAAAATCAAAAACTTTGTTTTGTCCGCATTAATAACAAGCCCCATCTTCTTTGCTACACACTCTAGAGCTACAAAATTGTTAATAACATAGCTATTTGATCTTCCAATGATATCTCTATCATAGGCAAAAAGTTGGACAGTTCTTTGCGAAATAACACCACTTGTGTTTAATCCAGAGTTACTAATAGCATTTTCCAAAGCGATGTTAAACAGAAGGCAGGAACGGGAAAGCGAGTATTATTTAATTAAATTTATTTTTTTCACTGCTTCAAAATTCTCTTGGAACAGTTCGAATACATTTTCTATTGGTTTAAAAGAAGTTAAAAGACAAATACTTCAAACATTTAGTTAATTAGAGAATAGAAATATGTTTTCCTTTTTATTTTAAAATATACTGCTCTGTTTGAGGGTTAGACACAAATTTACACCTTACCCTTATGTGTAACAGACAGTAATGGTAAAAGTAATTTATGTTTTATATTCTGATTATATTATTAAGTTGATTCTGAAAGTAAAAATTCAGTCTGACAAACCATTATTTTTCAATTTTAAAGCATTAAAAATGTTTGAAGTTTTTTTAAACTTTTCTAAAATGTTAAAATTTTTAAATGTTCTAAATATTTTGAGTGATTTATGTATCTCTGATAACAGGAAACAAAAGTTAGCATGGAATTTAAAAACCGTTTCCTTGTTGATTTTTAATAGTTATTTTTTTTAGCGAAACTGAAAAAAAAAATGAAAAGTTTTTAAAATATAATTTTTAATATTTTTTTAGAAAGATAACTATAGATCTCAGACCTAAATCCACATACTAATTTTTAAAGAACTATAACAACTACATTAAACTCTGCCTTCCCTTGACCATTAGCGACAGCCAGGTGGCGCTACTGGTTCTTCAGAGAAGGGGGAACTCGTTTTCCTCTCTTCTGCTCAGGATCGCCCCCGGAGAAAGACGCGTACACGTGGAGTAGGACAGTGTTCCGCAACCTTTTTACCGCCGCGGACCGGTCAACGTTTGTTAATTTTACCGCGGCCCGCTGAGGTGAAAACGTTGATTGTTTATATTTTAGACTGTTTTGATTTAATAATTTTAATTCAATTGTGTATTTAATCGTGACATTAGAATAAAATATAGCTACACCAAAAAATGAATATAAAGTGATTTAACAAGGAATATAAAGTGATTTTCATAAAAAAGTACCTCAAATCCAAGAAAAATATACCACAATAAATAACTTAATGTTTCTTGTGCGGCCCGGTACCATTTGATCCACGGCCCGGTACCGGTCCGCGGACCGGGGGTTGCGGAACACTGGAGTAGGGAATGCCTGTTTCTCTCCTTTAGTCTTTAAGATTATTTTCTGTAACTATTGTAATAGATGTGTGTTTGATTTATTAAGTGACCCTTTGTGTTGTGGAACGTAAGAAAATTAAATAAGATTTTTTTTTTGTTCCTGTACTTAACAGCCTTCTTTATTTAACACAACGAAGACACGACAAAGGGGATTGTCATAGAACATAAATATAAAGGTATCAACAAAAAATTTCGTTTTGAACAAATAAAAAGCCTTTGGAAATTGAAAAAAAATTGTATCTTATAAATTAAAGTACAAGAAAAAAAGTTTAAAATTTAAAAATGCATAAAACAAAAAATAATAATGCCTTCAAAATTCTATTTTTTAATATGTTACTTTCCAACTTATGCTATGCATTAAAACACTACTTTAATCAAATATAAGTGAAAATATTTTTTTCTTAAAATACAAAATATATTTTTTTATATTATTGACAGCATTTTTTTATGACTACAAAATCTTTAGCTTTAATTTAACACAATATTTTCAGAAACGTTTTGAAACACAAAGCTTTTCTGTACAAAACAATACTGATTTTAACATAAGCTAAAAATCACAAGATATGTACATAAAATTTAATTTGTCTCTCGTCAAAATAGGTTAGTCCGGAGAGTTCTCAGGTGTGTGTTTTCCTACATATTTGTACCTTTTATTTATATTTATAAATGAAATCGGATTAAGATTTCAATTCATTATACATTCATAAATCGGAAATTGTTTGGTATTTATAACTTTTTGTTTAATGGTCAATATCAGTTAAATCAATTTTATTTGTAAAAATTTGAAATGGATTAAAAAAAAACAATTACTTAAAAATCTCAAAACTGAGAAAAAACACCGGATAACTAATCGTTATAAATTTGTGAAAAAATATTTTTTTTTCAATTTCTACACAAACTTTTAGTTTTACTGAAGCATTGTCCTTTCTATACTGTGACAAATTAAAATACTAAATCTATTTCAAAAGCAAAACTACTTTTAAGGAAAGATTTAAATCAATATTCAGTGGATGTGTGAAAAATAAAATCAAATTTTTATTTACATTTGAAGGAGAAAAATAATAATATTTGTTCGAGATTTTAAAGAAGGACTTAACATCATTAGAGTGGAATTTATCCACTTAAAGTCATTTTTTGAAAGAAAAATAGATAGGAAGAATATAAATATTGATACTTTAAGGAATTTGGGGGGGGGGGGCGACCGCAGATTTTTTTAAATTTGGGCCTCGATTAAATATTTAGTTTTATAAAAAAAAAACAGAAACTAAATATAAAGTTAAAGCATTATTTTACTATAAATCTTATTTTATAACAGATCTTATATTGTATTATTTTTCTGACAAACAAACTTCATATTGATTGTTATGTCACAAACGAATTTGAAGCATACACTTTGAAAAATACTTCTATGAATCTCCATGAAAGAAATATTGCATAAATCACCATATTGAAAGAAATCTTCTTTTGGGAAACACTTACTGGATTTCACATTAAATATATATGCATTTATTTTAAAATCAGAATTCATTTTTTTGGTATAAATTTTTAACTGCTTACGCATAATATGAATTGAAATAATATTTAATAGGAGGTTTTATATGTATATATATATCTCGAATATATATATATATACATATATATATATATCTACATTTGTTGTGTCTGGTGAATTCCAATTTCTTCCTGCTTTAGCACTGTAGGTTCTAGTACTTCTTCACTGTTGTTTTATATAACTATATATATCGTATTTCCATCATACTATAATACTTATTTGGCTTATTTTGGTCTTATCTTTTTAGTTACTTTTTGACTGTGCAAAAGGTTTAGATTTATCTACAACATGTTTGAAATATTTTTCAATAACTTATTTTGAATTAAATGTTACAATAAAATGCAGCTCATAATATAAACATTTTGCACGATACATTATTATAGGAATACATTTCAAAAATCAACAGTTTATAAAAATAATATATATCGAGGTGATTAATAATTTAATATTTTGCTAAAATAAAAATTTTTAAAAACAATTTGAATACATATACATCTAAATTTTTCGTTACAAAATACAAATGTCATAATATATTTCGTTTTTAAAAATTATTGGTATAAGTAATATTTCAGGTTTCAGCCAAATATCAGTATATTTTTATTGTAAGTATTACAACTTAAACTCTCAATAACTTTAAGAAAAGAAGGGTTTTTTCTAGATATTTCTCCGAAATTTATTTTAAAGCAGCTTTATTCAAATAAGATAAATAAAACAATTAAAGCATGGCAAAAGAATCCCGATATTTAAACACAAATAAAAATATTTAACAAACAGGATTTTATATTTATAAGAGAGATGAATTATAGATAATTCATCTCTTATAAATATAAAATCATAGGTTTATTAAATAGATATTCTTAAAACAAAGCAACTCGGTCTCATTTAAAACTCAAGAAAAGCTAAATAGCCCTTCGTATTAACTTTCAAAAAGGAATTTTAATTCAATATATATTCAAAAATAAGTCAATGCACGAATTCTTTTGCGAAGCTCTAAGTATAGCAAACGTTATTCAAGATAAAGTAAAGGATACAGGATTTTAACAAATAAATAACTTCTTTGAACATTTAAAAAACTTTCATTACCCTTTAAATCCCAATTTATTGTAACACAAGACAGGAAATCCCGAACATAAAAATCCGAAACAAGAAATCTGGAACATAAAAAAATCGGAACTCATCAAAGAAAAAAAACTAAGAAAAAGGTTTCTTTTCTGCATAAAAAGTTAATGATCTACATAAAATACTTTGTTCCTCTACTAAGACATTTACTCTTCACTATAAAAACAAATGTGGGAAATCAGAGCACAACATTGCTACAAACAAAGTGAAGAAAAAAAGGTAGATTAAATAAAATCATGATAAATGGAGAAATGCAAAAAAAAAAAAAAATCCTTAGAAATTAATGCTTTTTTTTCGGACTATGTAATAGATATTTGAGCAAAGGTTTCTTTACAAGTTCTCTCTAGTTTTTTTTTTTTTTTTTTTAAGTTTTTTTTTTTTTAATTTACTTTAAAGTAAAAGATTAGAATAATTCACAAAACATTACTGTTGCTTTGTTGAATCCATTTCTTTAGAATTTGTATTATCGAATGTGTTTCAGTCTATACCTTCGAGGAAATGTTTTTCCGTTTTTTTTAAAAAAAAGTTATTTGCTTCTTCCATTCTTGATTTTAGCTCAAACACTTTCAGCATGATTATGTACATATAAATGAATAAAAATTTATAAATTTCCATATTTTAAAACGGGAATCACTTTATTTCTCGAGAAAAAATTACTGAAAACCTTAAATGTGCAATAGATTTGGAGAAGGCAATCTTCATACTTTCTTTAGTGTCTAAAAATAATTTGTAAGTGATGTTAGTTTTTTATATTTACTATTCCTTAAATTACTTTTATTATTTTATTAAATAATTTGTATGACGGAATTTAGATTCAGTTTTCTTACCTTTAGAATCACGTTAAAGTTCGATTCATTTGAGATTAAAATTATTTAAAGATCGTTCCCATGATGTTATAAGGGCAACTTATCGAAAATATATATATATATAACCAAGCAATTGACCCAATAAGGTGATTCTTATTGGACATATGACTTAAAATGGAACGAAAGTTTTCGAAAAATTAAGACCATGTACTTAAGATAATCCGAGAATAGTGATATATAAACTAAACTTGCTTAATGATATTAATTTAAATAAGGAATTGTGTAAGAAATAGTCTCAGAATAAGAATTGAAGTTATAAGACATGTTCTGCATCTTTATTTTTATTTACTTTTAAATTTATATTCCTTTCTATTTTATGTTACTTAAGGGATGAAGGTGTGCAAACACATATTTTTAAAAGTAAGATTAATAATCATAACACCATAAATAATTGAAATAAATATTTATAAAGGTTCAAAAATTCACTGTGACTCTAAGACACATAATATTTCAACTTATAATCATCCCTCTTTCTCAATATCCAAAAAAAAATAATAATAACGCCCTACCCTTCTATATCTACCCAATCAGTGTATTGGTTAGCGACGCTGACTGCAGTGCCGTAGGGCCTGGGTTTGATTCCCGGAGAAGATATGGATATTTGTAAATATATAGTGCCTTTGCGGCATGGGAGTACTCTAAATAGCCGTCGAGCAGCAACTCCTCTCGTGAGGTTGGTGGATGAGGAAGAGAGGTGCGAGGCCTCTGACCACCCCTAGGGTTTTCTCCCTCTAAATTGGGGGAAACTGAGGAAAATCGTACAGTCACCTGCACGGTGCTCAAAGCTTTGGCTAACGACAGGCGTAAAAATCTAGCCTTTATCCGCGATGAATTTCGCGAGTCTCGATCTGACTTCGTCAGGCAGGTGGCAAAAGTAAGAACAACAGAAATTATAATAATATTGTATTTCCCTAAAACTTATACCTATAAATGCACAATATAAACATTTAGACAAATTTTTGACTAATGCTTAAGAACAAAATACATAAATTAGAAAAAACTAAATTTATATAAGACCATATATATTAATAATCCTTTTTAACTTTATGTAAAGCCTCATAAAATCTTTTTTTCATATTTTCATTCTCCTTATTTAAATTAATTTAGAAAAGCTGCTTGTTTTTCTTTTGATCGTGTACATAGACAATCATAATTGAATACGTATCTGACTTTAAGAAAATTTATTTCTGAACGTCAAGTTTAATTTATTAATTCTATAGTGCTTTTGTGTTATTTTACACAGCTTATTAAAACTTTTTTTATCAATACATAATGGCATTATTGATGTATGTTATAAAAAAAAGTTCTAAGAACATACTACAAATTATATATCAAATAACAAAATGGCATATAAATATTTGTGCTAACGTAAGCTAAAAAATTATTTATTTCGCTCCATTTCTTTAGCCATGTGTATGTACCTCTGATGCAACTATAATTTAAAGGGTCATCGTTTCACATTGTAAATGTCTTCGAAATACTTAAAACACTTTACAGGATTGAAAAAGGGATGTTTATAGCCAATAAAAACTACTGTTTATTCCATATGGACATTTATAACACTCAGAATGCAAAAGCTATGAACTGAAAAATACCCTTTAAGAAGTTTATTCTGGAATAAATTTTTACTCAAACTGTTTTTGGTATCAAAAACCTTATATAATACAGAAGGATATTTTTTTATGTTTAAAAGTGATAAGAGATATATACAAGAATAAAATGCATTTATATTTAGAACAATACTTTTAAGTTTTATTTATGATCAATTAAAAAGAAAAAAAACATGAAACGTTTTTAAATTTGAAGTTTTCACGCTTAGGAATGTGTATAATGTTGAAATTTTTCTTTTAAAACAATTAGTAATATAAGAACTAAATATATATTTTTATATATATTATAAAAAAGTATTGGATGTCTATCTATACATGAAATATCGTCCACAAATACAGAACTGTACTTATTGAAAATTTTTATAATATATTTTTCTTATAATTCATTACAATAATTATACTTACTACAAAAATACATATCAAACATTTGTTGTTACTCATTTTGAAATATATCTCGATGTAATTAAATAATATAAGGATTACGTTTAAGGAGAAAAAAGAATTAAAAATCAAATTTTAATTTTCTCTTGTGAGAAGAAGGGTCGTATTTCTTGTTATATAAAAGAAAATTTAATTTAAAATTGTAAGAAACCTTTTCCTTACTATGAATTAAAAAAAGGTTAGACTATTTTTTTTTCATAGAAAAGACAAACTACACTCAGAAATTCTACATCTTGAACTTTAGAATTTATACCAGAAAGTAACTTAAAAGAGAGAGAGAGAAGAAGCTCAACAATAAAAAAATATATTTTTAGAATATTTTTTGTGTCTTGGAATCTTATATCAATTTTTTAAGAAGAGATTAGGAAGGTATGTAATTTTTAGTATACCAAAAGTATTGTAATATATATATATATACATTCATTTGACAGATATTTCACGCTGGCCACAATTTGAGGATAAGAAAAACACTATAAAACCAAAGAAAAATTTATCGAAATGTTTACTCTTATTTTCGGCATTTACCGTAAAATATAGCGTATAACGTGCACTTTTAACACAAAAAATAAGACTGGTTTACGGGTACGAGTTATACGACGGGTATAAAAATAATTACTTATAAAAAATAAAAAAAAAATAAGATGATTATAAAAAAAAAATTAAGACTTCTACAAAGATCCGAATACTGTTTATTTCAAATAAATGACATTTCTAATTAACTTGAGAGAATTGTGTGTGTAGGGGGAGTGAGGGGGATGAAGAGTTGTAGCTCTATAAGTATATTATTTTTTCATAATCTTGGGATAATAACTCGAATATATGACTTTAAAACATAAGAGCATTGCTCACGAATATTTCAGGCTCCTTCGTAAAAAATGGGGTACGCGTTATATGGCGAATATACCTATGAAACAGAAAATACAGCATGAAAGTATGGGTGCTCGTCATACAGCGGATTTTACGGTATTTTAATACTATATTTACATCAAACACACAAAAATATTTCACTTTAATGCTTTTTTATTAATTTATGGTTAGCTTCGATTTCCTTTCATTTCATGCTTTTATTTACATTCTACTATCAAAACAAATTCATAACAAAATTGAAAGATTTGATTGTTTCATTTATAGAATTTTATGCTTAGTTTTTATACATTGATCTTAAATAATTGAATTTCTTAATGCAATGCGCAATAACCAGGCCACTCAAAAATGTCCACCGAGCCACAGGTTGAGTATCACTGATCCAGAGCTTTCTCTTTCTCTCTCTCTCAATAAGAAAGAAAATCAATACTTGTGATAAATTATAACTAGAGTTAACTTTTAATTTAATTCAAAATATATTAAATTTAGTTTTAAAGTCAAACTTCTCTCTAACTGAACAATTTTAAAAAATGTGAAATTTCTGAAATTAAAATCTCAGTATATCACTTATATAGATTTTATTTTGCTCTATGCAATTTAATTATGCACAGTAATATTTAAAAAAACTAAAAGGTAGATTTTTGCTTTACTTTTTATTAACCTGTAATTTTTCCTTCTTAGTTATTTATATTTGTTCTGTTATTCGGTTTCGTATTCTGATTACTTATTTATACATATCATATTATGATTACTTTGTAGTAATATTTGTGATCTGAATGTAACATTAGATTCCTTAAAAATCATCTCATATCAAAAAGGGATAAAAGACAAACTCCTGTAAGATGTGAGAATCAAAAGGTCAACTCAAGAAAGAAAGAAATAAAAGAGAAATTAACAAATATTTTTTCTGCCATAATGCACCAAATAAAAAGTCAGAACTCCTTAAATATTTTCAAATCTATTTCAAGATTTAATTCCATTAAAAGGCTTTAAATGAGATTACATATTCATAAAGTAAGTACAGTTTTCCTCAGTCATTACATCAAAAAAGTACATTATAAATTTATATATATATATATTTCTAACTTTAGATTACTTTCTTAAAGTAATATTCAAAGTTTTGCGAGAAAAAAAGTAAAAGATATAAAATAAATTGATTTATTTTATTACTTAGATAAGTAATGGGAAATTTTTCAAATCTAAGAGAGTTCCTTCTCACTACAAAAATGCATAACATCCTCACGGGTCATTGAAAACAGCTTTGTACTAGACTCTCTTTTTTCGGTTTTTCCAAAACAATAAGGACTTCAAATTTTTTTTTTTCGATTGAAGCTATTATTCGAAGTTTTATTCTCTATTCTTTCGAGAAAGAACATTTGCAAAGTGTGAAGGTTTATCAACTTTCTCAATTCTACAAATTAAAAGATATGATAAGAGTTTTACAAAATACTTTTATTTGCTTCCTGGAAATGTATCTATAGATTTTTATATGGTGTCTTAAAGTTTGAATTAAATTCTATAACTTGAAAGTTGCAGAGTAAATATACATATATATTAAATTTAATAACGATTTAAATTGCATAATATATTTAATTAGAGCATGTTCTTATAAATATCTGAATAATAATTTTCATAATATTTTTAAGCAATTGAAATTTTATATCTATCTATCGAAATGGAACCTTTGTAAAGTTTGATTACAGCTTTAATTATCTTTCCTATTCTGCAAATTAAAAAAATATGTCAAAAGTTTTACTAAAGATATTTATTTTGATTCCTGGAAATATATCTAGATTTTTATATGGTTGGTTTACGTTTGAATTAAACTGTATAGTTTGAAAAATTAAGCATGCATAAAAACATTATAATAAATTTAATAAACATTTAAGTTACATGAAATTATTGAAGTGCAGGGCATGTTCTTATAAATATCTTAATAATTATTTTCAAAAAAATTTTTCCAAAAAACTGATAATTCATATATTTTTATTATTTTAAAAATATATTTCCTTGTAACAACCTCTATCATTATACTTTTATAATATCGGTAAAAATATTTTATTAATTTTTATCATCAACGGAATAAATCAATATATATATTGCCTTGTGTTACATTTTTTTCTCAGTTTTCGTGTTCGTTGACTGATGAATATCAAACCTTATGGAGTGGTATGCCAAGGATTTAAATAACAGCTAACTTAACGCAGTTTAAAAATGTCATGAATCACCATCATTTGATTTTAATTTACGTAACACTCAGAAGGAACAAGAGGGCTATTGGCGACGGACCTCACAGTTGTAAACCGAGGTTAAGTGACACGGACAACACCTGAACTGACACGCCTCTCTTCAATCTTCCATACTACACCTACGGGAGGAATTTTAGCCGCAAAAGGCTTAACACGGCACGTCTTGTGTAGGGTATGTCATACACACAGTCTAACTTTTTTCAAGGCTCCTTCTTAACATTTTTTGGAAAATGGATAGTTTCTTGTGAAGCTGTTTTTAAGGTCATATACTTTGAAGGTCCTTAGCTTGTAGGCGAATTCTAAAAATATATTTTTGGATACCGCCTCTTCTGGTATGTCATATCCTGCGCGTGAATCACCGTTACTTTAGAGTAAGTGAGTGAATGAATATTAACGTCACACTGTTTAGCTACACTAGGGCTTTTTGGTGACGGACCACGTAATTTCGAACCATGCTCAAGTGACGTGGACGACACCCGAGCTGGAACCCACTTTCCTAATTACTACACGAAAGGGCTTTCAGCTCTAGACAGATTTGGCATGCATCGCTGCCCTACACGGCGGGTCTTTAATGGTACAGGGCTTGAACTCATGATATGCCTGCCATGATCTGATACCTTAAACACTGGGCTACTGCAGCCCTAAATCACCGTTACAGTTTTGAATGCATGTGCATGTTTTAAATCTTACTTATGCTACGGCGTATTATTGTTGTTATGATGAAGAAATGGGATATTTAAGTAATTTAATAGATACAGTATTGAATAGAGAGAGATGCAGTACAACAGCATTTTCGGATGAAGAAATTCTTTTCGTGGTTGTAAGGAGGAAGAATCAAATGATAAATAGTGTAACAACAAGTATGTTTCTTCTACTGAAATCGATTCAGATTTAGATAAGGTTAAAAATGTTGAAAATAAATGTTTATATGTAGAGACACAAAGACATTTGGGAAGAACTTAATTTTAAAGGAGACAACTGAAACACATCTTTTCCCCTTTCAGATGTACTTTTGAAAACAAAAACTATTGCTGGAACTCTAGAGAAAATATAAAAGAAATTCAATTTTTTTTTAAATTTAAAGTATAGAGAAGTTTTCTCCTATATGTTTAGTTTTAAAAAGATACTTATTAAAAAAATAAATAAGATCCAGTGAAAAAATCGCATTCACTCGCGACGAAATTAAAAGAGTGTATAAATTTAGGAGTGTATCAATGCTCCTATTAAAATAATAGAAAAACTAAATGTACGTGTAAAAAATGTAATAAACATATTGTATTATTTCCCCCCTTTGCTTTCTTTCTAACTTTTATATCGAAATTTTAAGGTAAAAACAGAATTTAAACACCCGTAGGTATAAGATACCCTTCGCGAGAACCTTCTGTCGTTTTTTTGCGCAAGTGATGCCGGGTTAATGCCCATTAGCTTCCCTACAATGAGGGTCTTAAGTGATTTCAGGATTCGAACCCTCAACTCGACTCATTAATTGCCTTCCAAAATGTACACAGCATTCTAAGTAGTTGATAATTACGATTTTTTTTTTTTAAAAAAATCTTGGTGCTTTTTCAGTTTTTTTTCTTTTGTTTCCCATATTGTAAAATTTTTGCATTTAATTAATTAATCTACTAGAGTGAAATTAATCAGAGAATTAAACTTCGCCTTTTGTTTTTTAAAAAAATTACGTTTGCGATTGAACTGTGTATATTTCTAAATAATGAGAATTAATGATCAAAAGAAAATTCAATATTTTTGTTCATGAGAAACATTTCCCTTGAGAAATGTAACCACTGTGTCGAATCAGATGTCATATAGAAATTTTGGAAACTGAAAAAGAAATGGGAATTTGTAAGAACATCAAAAGTTTAAAAATGTATTTCTTTATTTAACTAAGAGCATTGAAATATTGCAAAAACTTTTTCTCTTAAAAAAAGAGGTACTTAAGGAAAGTAAATGTAGGCAAAATACATACTTTTTAAAGAGCTAAACAAACAAAATTTTAAAAAAATACAAACACACACAAATTTTTAAAAGATTTTTAAAAACACATGTATAGGTTTTAAGCACTTTAAATTACCGTCCTCTTTCTTCAGCCTTCCTATTTTTTTTGGAATTAGTTCAGGTTTAAGAAAAACTTATTGCTTTATATACAAAAGAATTAATCTCTTTTCCACACAAAATCTGTATAGCAAATAATAAAAACAATGTTTATAGTTCATATAATAATAGATTAAATACTTAAGAAACTTCTAAGTTTATCATAATAAATGAACTTATATTCATTAATTTAAGAAAGTGAAAAAATATAATATGCCTTCTAATTTACATAAGTCATACCTAATTTTTAATTATTGGCATGTAATGGATTATTCTCACTCTTACACAGAAGAAAATTCCTCCAATATAAAATATTTCTTTGAACAAATTTTCTTAGTCGTATATAATGCTATAAGATGTTTGTATCGTAAATTGAACATGAATAGGAAGTCAATTTTTGTATCTTTTTTTCATATATCACTACGTTAAAATTGAAATAATCAGAAACTATTTGTTTTTGTACTTTTTTTATCTACAATGTGTTTGAAAGTGCTTCAAAGCTTTATATACGAAGAAGAATGTTTCATTTTATACGTAAAAGACATCTTTAAAGATATCTGGTGAAACAGCTTGCAATAAACAACTCTTAAAACTACACAAGTGTTAAATTTTATAGACCATTTTATTGCTTCGGACTGCCCATGAGAACCTAAGGAAAGATATATAGGATCAATATAGTCGATCAACTTAAGCCATTTTGAAAGTCTGTAGTATACATAGAATGATATGTTTAAAGAAAGATGTTGAATCAGGTCTTACAGTTATGTAATAATCTTCTTTATTTAAAAGGCACTTCAATATAATTATAAATCATTTGTTAGTATCAGTGCAGTTATTTTCTTAAGAACTATTATCAAAAAGAATTCAATAAACATATCTGTTAAATTAACTCCGTCAAATTGTAAAATTCCTTTTAAAGTTTAATTACGTATCTCTTGTATGTAAACGTAACTATAAATTATTGAAAATATTCCTGTGACAAAATTTCTATAATTTGCTAATAAAAGAAAAGCAATACGTTGACATCAGTATAGAATCCGAATAAAGTATTATAATGTTAAAGATTTATGTAAGTAAAATATAAATTATTTAATAAACATTATTAAACTGGAAAATAAGCCCACTTTACTCAGAATTGAACAAAATAACTTTTTAATTGAAATTAGGGTTTCTGATATCCCGGGTTTTTCCACACACACACACATTCCCGGAAATACATCAAAATTTCAAAAAATTTAAAAACAAGTTTTTTCTAAAATAAAATTAATAATAATTATATAAAATAAAGATGTATATAAATTCCAAAATTAATATTTATTTATATAATGAGCTAAAAGTACAAAAAAAAAATACATAATACATTGATTATTCATTTTTAAGGATTTTTGAAAGCATAAGCAATTTATACTTTTATTATTCAGCCTAGTTCTAAGCTTTATGACGAACAATCCGGCAGCAGAAAACGCTCTGTTGGCATCAAAACTGACGTTAGAGGAATTGTTTCTAAATTCTCACATAGTTTTATAATGTTTAAGAATGAATTTTTCAGTCGAGTCAAACGGCTGCTTTTCTTGTTTCATGATGTTGTTGAAACTAGTACTTTTTTTGGTTTATCAGTATAAAACTTTTGTTTTAGAGTAAATTGCTTTCTATAATTTTTCCTCTAACGTCAGAGGTTTTTCTTTCTAATTCTCAATGCTCTCTTCTTCTGAGTGCGAAGAGTTGGATATTGATTCATCTTCATAGGAAAACCTTGTCCCTATCAATTGGGCTTATCTAACCAAACAATTTTTACCAGGCAATCAGGAAAAATATCGGTAGTAACTGCAGCTGCTTCGTGTTTTCTCCCAAAATTTAGATACTGCATTATCTTATTACAACATTATCCTTATTCCTTATTGCATAATTAATCCTATTACATTAACATTGCGTCTCTCATTAATTCTTTGGATTACAGAATATTTCATATTATTCTCAAATTCAGAATTTTGTTTATTCAATTCTCGAATAACGAAAGAAAGTATATTTTCTGAAGTTTAGCGAAGTTGCAATTCGACTGCATAATTTTTCTAAGCCAATTTTTACTGGCATATAGCCTGCTACAATTGTAGTCACAGTTTCAAACTCTACCTTGACCATCATTTGTGCTTCTTTAATGTTAATTAATGCTTTTAAAATTTCTGGCTTTATTTCTAAAAATCTTTCAAGCATTGCCAACAATCTATTGAAGCCGTGTGTGATTCCTAGGAGAAATCCCAGGAAATAATTATAATTCCGGGGAATAGAAAAAATAGAGAAATCTTATGATTTCCCGAGAAAGAAACCCCAGTTAGGATACTTCATGTCTAGTAAAATAACGCGTTTTAATGATATCAATTCTTTACAAATGGAAAATTGTTATTGAAGAAAACAAATTCATGCATTAATACTAAGCCACTATTTCAGCTTAGAATATAGCTTCAATTAAATAGATGAGCATTATGGAATAGTCAGGTAATATGGAATAACGAGGTTTTAGCTCTGTTTGTAGATGCTAATACCTTGGAAAACCTTGAAGAAAGACTCTCATGATGCATTACAGTGAGAGTTGACCACTTGTTGCCACACCACTCTCTGTAAAACAAAGTGTAATTTGCGATTTTCAACAAATTTTGCTGGTTAGTTACCAAACATTTTAACCTACTAGAACACATTTAACTTGAACATCGAAGTTAAGTATATTGTACATCGAAATAATTGTAGTTTGTAATACTGTGGTCTCTATTATATGACTATATTTTGTGCTTCAGTTTAAAAGTTGATTTTCCAAGATGGTGTGCCGGGTATTATGGAACACTAGATATTCCTAGTACCCGGCATATTGTTTTCTGATGTATTATTTGTAATATACTTCATGCCATCAACTTATGAATCAGAAAAATAGACACTCAATGCACTTTCTGTAACGGAGAATTACCGACGTTAATTATTGTTTTTACTGAATTCGGAGATTTTTATCAAAAAACCAGTAAAGTTATTTTTAGAAATGTAAATAGTATTCCATAATGCCTAACATGAAAACAATACTGTGATTTAAGACTAATTAACTTCTGTAGTTGAAGCTCCTTTATTTTTTAAAAATTATTTCTTACTTGAAATTTATAATTTTTTTCAACTTCTACTCCTTCGAAACTTAATTCCAGAGTGAGTTCAAAATTTGCTTTATCGTAACATTTGACATACAGCAGAAAGAAGAGTGTTATACAAATAAACTAAAATCAAAATTAAATCACTTTTTTTAGAGAACAGTTTTTTTCAGCGATTGATTTTTTTTTAATTTTATGTATACAGAAACAAGGTAAAAAAATATTAAGTAATTCTAAGGTTTTTAAAGAATATACATGTGATTTCTAAAAAAATTACATCATATATTTATTTTTTAATAAGTTTCAAGCTAAAAAAAAGTTATGAAAGAAAAAAAAATAACCGAAAATATATGATTAACTATATCATTTAAAACATTTAGAATTCCTTCCTAGAATTCATATATTTTGTTAAATTATATAAAGAAATTAATACATATTGGAGAGTATTTTTATAATATTATGGATATTTGCTTAAGAAAATGTTTTTTTCAAATATGGGGCAAGCATTAAATTTTTGCTAGAGAAACTGTTTTGCTTACGATTGAGTTGTAGGAACGATTCTAATCTCGCAACTGTATAATATAAAAAGGAATCACATTAAAGGTAAATGCTTTTTCATAGTGAATTCAAAGCACCGTATACTTGAATAGAGTGTCGTTGCCAATTCTTTTGTAATAATAATAAAAAGTCTTTTATAAATTTTAATTAAATATTTATTAAATAATTAAATATTTGATAGATGTATTCATTATTTTTCTTTTATTTGCATTAC
>BMAV01009503.1:96543-109249 GCA_019973955.1 Trichonephila inaurata madagascariensis
ATCCGGTTAGGAAATTTAGACCTCTAGCCCTTAAGGCTCAACCCTTAGATCAAATTTCCTGTAGTTCTAATTGTCAGTATGAGAGACTAGATCACAATAACTAGATTAATGAGGTTTGGTTGGAATTGGTTGAATTAATGATACTGCAGAGCTGCACTCAAAGCGATTGATGACTATTTCGACACAATTTTGAGGTGACGAGAATAACCTAATACGTTGAGTCGTGGCTTATTGGCCCTATGCTTACGAATTAGGTATTTCGTTTCAACAAATGCTGCACCTTGCAATAAATGAAGTAGATGCAAATTAGATGTAATGAGTCTAAATCCAGTTACGCTGCATAAGACGGAACACGCAAATGACTAAAATAGTTTGAATGTATTATCTAGATTGCATATTGTGCCTTATTAATCACTAAAACCCTCTTCCTTTTTTTACGTTGATCAATTCAAATAAAAATAGGTGAATTCTGTATTTAAAAATTTAAAGACTTATATGTAGAAGTAAATATTATGTTAAACATTTTAAAGTGAATTTACTATAAATTTTAAAAAAGAGATAAGAGCAGCAATGTTTATCATCAGAATGATTAAAAATTACTATCTAAAATGTTTTGTGGTTATGTACATTTAATCAAATACCTTAATCTAGAGATTTCATTTGCAAAACTATTTTTCAATATTTCCTTCTTAATGTAAAAACACGTATCTAATCAGGGTTTATAAGGTTTAATTAAGTGTCAATTTTATTTTCTTAACTTTCTTTCGATTATTACTTTAGCAGAAAAATTCTTAGAAGCGTAATCAATATGAAGCAAATTTTTATAGAATGAAACATTTCTTTGAAGTATTGTTTTCTTATGAATCTTACATGCATTGAATTTTAATAATTATTAAATTACTTTAAATATTTTTTACTACACACTAAAGTAGTATATACTAACTTCAATGTTTCAAACAAAAATAGAGCTTTGAACAGAAAATAAATACATTAAAACGTTAAAAAACAAAACCCTAAAGCAGAACAGAAAAATTAAAAACTATTATGGAAAAAGGTTAAAAACTGATACAATCAAAAGAAAGAAGAGTTTTATATTATTTATTATTGAAACGTTCTGACATGTTCTGACATAAAATTATGCTGCTATAAAATTAATTATAATTATAAATATCTTTTAAAACTCCTGTAATTACCTTGAATACTTTTTCAATGAGTTTTATTTTGTCCTTTTTAATTCTTTTTTGTAAATTCTCTATAATTGTTTGATAATTGTATTGTGTATTAAAAATATTCTGAATTATCTTTAAAAGTTTGTTTTTCGAAAGAATTCAAAATAACTGTATTAGAATAAATCCTGTACCGATTTAGGTTATTCATTTGAATGTCCACTAAAAATAAATATGAGAAAATATTCTCACTTTGACATCCATCTGCATTTTCAAAAGATATTTTGCTTATAAATAGTAAAATATGGATGCCAAAATTACTTAAGGATTTTTTTTTTTAGATTGCATAGATCTCGTTTTTATCTTCCATATAAATATTAAAAAGATACTAAAATAGTATTTATAGATTTTAAGAAATGTTAAATGCCCCAGAAACACTTTATTAAATGAAATCACGGATTG
This sequence comes from Trichonephila inaurata madagascariensis, assembly GCA_019973955.1. Taxonomy (NCBI): domain Eukaryota; kingdom Metazoa; phylum Arthropoda; class Arachnida; order Araneae; family Nephilidae; genus Trichonephila; species Trichonephila inaurata. The sequence goes on from BMAV01009503.1 coordinate 98,172, forward strand.
TGAAAAAAAAAATAAATAAAAACTTCATAAATGTTCGAAGTGTTTTTCAAATTTGCAAATTAAAACCTAGAATGCATGATTAAAATCCTACGTTCATTTTTATAGGCTCTAAAAGATTAATTAAAAACACTTTTAGTTAATTCCTCATATAATTTTAATAAAATTAGCACAAAGTATACTTATAGTACTTTTGTATTATCTATCTTAACAACACATAATTTATTTCTTCTTTTAAAAGATGGGGCTAACTGATTAATCAAAGGAACTTCAAGATTAAAAAATAAAGATAAAAAATAAAGATAATTACATATCTCTCTCGAGTCATTATTATCTAAATTATGGTGTCCAAATCAACCGCCTAATTTATTTCGGCATTCAAACCCCAAAGCAATTGTATAGAATCAAAATTTAAACTATAATTAAAGTATGAATTTGAAAATAATTTACGAAAAAAATAAGTTGATAGTTTTTACAATACCAATTACGGCTTATCAACGTTGAAATATAACTTGAAGAGTGCGTTTGAATATTTTCCAAATTTATTATGGTAAAGAAGGATCTGGCATCACTAGAAAATGTGCTCGTGTGAAAGAAATTTATTTACTTTTGCAGCAAGAGTAATTAAATAAGTGGTTCTTTGTTAACTAAGACTATAATTTAAAGAAGTCCACTGGGTGCCAAAGCCTTTTTTACAAGCTTTTATTTAACTTGCAATGTAAAATGTTCGGGGGGAATCTTGCAATTCAATTTTGAAGCTGATGTCTTCAACTGATTGAGCTGAAATTTTGTATACACGTTTAGTTTGGATGATAATGCATGTTTTGACCATTTATATTCCGATATCGCAATCAGTTAAAAAGATATTATTTAAATTAATTTGTTCGGGTGGAATCTTTTAACTCAATTTTGAAGCCGATGTCTTCAATTGATTGATCTGAAATTGTGTATACACGTTTAGTTTGGATGACAATGCATGCTTTGACCATTTATATTCTGGTATCGCATTAAGTTAAAAAGATATTAATTAAAGTATATAATTTATTCGGGTGAAATCCCTCAACTCAATTTTGAAAATGATGTCTTCAACCGATTGAGCTGAAATTTTGTATACACGTTTAGTTTAGATGACAATACATGTTTTGACCAATTATAGTCTGATATCGTAATCAGTTAAAAATATATTAATTAAAAACCCTTTACCCATATTAGCTTTTTATTCTGCCTAGCATCTTATCGGATTGATCTTAAAGAAGTTCCGATTTTCGACCTTTTTTAAAAACCCGTCATATCATTTCTATCAAACTGAGACAAAAAATAATTGTATAATCAGAAAGATCATTTATTTCGTCACACTGTACTGTTTATTCTTTTTAAAAGATAATGATATTTTCTATTTTTTACGATTTTTTTCTAAAATGCATTTTCATGAATATGGTTTCTTAATTGTTCCGTATGAATATTTTTTTCGTTTTAATGAATTGATATTCAGCACTAAAAAAAGTTCAGGCTTTTTTCTTTTAGAATCAGTCATTTAAAAAGTAAAATACCGAAAACACTTTTTTTTCTACGATTTTTCAAAAATTACTCAAATTTTTAATAAAACATTTTAAAACTTCGTTATTTTTAAAGCTATTTGCACGAAACCTTTTTTTCGTTTGTAGAATAGTATTATCCAAATTCTTCACAAAGATTTAGAAAATTGGTTTAAAATAACGGATTTAAAAAAAAAAAATTGTGTTTTTCGTTTTAAATATAGTATTATAGTAAAAGCAAGGAAAAAAAAGAGTTTTAATATTTTGATTAATTTTGCTTTGTCCAAAGTTGTTTTGATCTTACAGTGTTTATCTCCGTCCCCCATTATCCTCTTGTTGCGTTAGAGTGAAATATTTATCATATGTACGTGGCCCGGCGGGAAGAAAGACTTATTGTCCCTTAGCTAGCCCAGTGCTTCTCATACTTTCAATACTTTCGACTCAATTTTCAATCATAATTTTCATCGCGCCTCCCTCCATACAATAACAATTTATTGATTTAAAACATAACGAACAAAAAGCTACATGTTAAAGCAACAATATGTGACTTTAATTATAAACCATACAAATTGTCAATATAAGTATCAAATTTTGTGTATAATTTTGTATATGACAAGCCTAGGGAAGTTACTAGTAATTATTAATCTCGTACTTAACTTAGTATTGACAAATTAATGATTATGCTGTACAGAGGCATTTATAAGTACGTTATATCAATGTAAATGCCATCCTGCCAGTATGGTGGATATGACCCTAAGCTTTTAACAAAGTGGGTTCGGGTTCAAATCCCGAGCAAGGCATGCATGTATTTTCTTCGGGAAAAGAAGTCGGACTTTCGCCTGCAATGGATTCCCGTCTCGAATGGAAAGCAGCGCTGGGCTCATCATTATGTATGTTGTTATATGATGGGCTCATCATTATGTATGTTGTTATATGATGGGCTCATCATTATGTATGTTGTTATATGCTGGGCTCATCATTTGTAATAAATGTCTATATTCTTCTGTTTGTATTGTATGTTTCTCTTCTTCCACTTGTATTCCAGGATAAAAACATACAACAACAACATTAACGTAAGTGTGTCTTTTATTATGTCATAATGTATTTTTGTGTTTTGCTTCCTTTCAGTAAATTTGCAATTTTTTAAATCTTTTATTTTTGACTTTTTGATATGCACACGCCCCCCTTGTAAGGTTATCACAACCCCCAAGGGGGCGCACCCCACAGTTTGAGAAACGCTGAGCTAGCCTGTTCAAAATTAACTGGCAAACGACCTTGCAACAATCATGCGTTGAATGAGATGAATAGACTGAGAAACCTATCCAGCGATAACTAAAAAGTTAAAAATATATTAAAAGTAAAAATAAACTTTTTAAAAACAAGCTTTTATTTAAATGCTCTAAAAAGAATAAAATTAACTTTTCTTTTAAAAAATTTTTTGCTATCAACTTATAACGTCATTACACTATTTATGATATAAAAGCTTGTTGCGAGATTTACCTGCGTAGATAAACAAGCAAATTAAATAACTTGATCTGATTGATTTTCATTTTTAAAATTTTCAAACTAAGTAAATACGTGTACGTAAATCTCGCGACAAGCTTTTATATCATACATTGTATAATGACGTTATAAGTTGATAGCAAAAACATTTTTAAAAGAAAGTTTATTTTATTCCTTTTAGAGCATTTAAATAAAAGCTTGTTTTTAAACAGTTTCTTTTTACTTTTAATTTATTTAAACTAAGCTTATAATTAAACTTTATTTTATTTATTAAAAATCTTAAAATATTTAAAGAAACAAAATATATTTAGTCGATTGAATCCCATTTTACAGTTATCTATTATCCTTTAACATTCAAATGCAAAAAAGTATTAAATATAATTATCCTTCAATCTTTGAATATACTACAGCATAATATTTAAGCAACAAATACATTTTTCAAATCCTGAGAGCTTCATGTGAACAATGCAATGAAAAGAAAAAAACTGCTCCGAGGAATAGTGTTGCTTATATAAATATCAGCAAGTAGACATCAGAAGGAATGTTATTGCATGCAAATGAATGAAATGCTCTCGCTTAGTGCCTAAACAACTTAAAAAGAAAAAGGAAAGGTACGAGCCATTTCCTGTTAGTGAAAGCAAAATTGTATTTTCATCATGGCTACAAGAAACCATTTACACGGGGTAAAAAGATCAAGAAGCAGTGATGATGAAAAGCTTTGAACTTATTTAATAAATATTGATTCAAATGGAATTCATCACTTGTCATGTTGCACCGTCTTCAGATGTCTATACGAATTCTGTACCACAATGACACTGCTGTTGTATCTACAGACTTTGCTGAGAATATGTTGGCTATTACTCATGTTGTTTGCCAATGTCTTAGATCAATAAATATACACAAAACCATGTGTTAAATCAATTTAAATAGGAGTTTGTATATCTCAAGAAACTAACAGAACTTCTTTGCATACTTTATATGTATATAGATAGATGGAAAAAAAGATATATAGATCTCTCAGACAGCAAGAAATGTAATAAAAAATCAATCGTCTGTTTCAGATATTCAAAAAAAATTATCCCTGATTAATTGCATTAAAAATTTGTAAAATTGGCTAAAATGGCTAGGTAACTTATATAGTATTTAAATGACTGAATTTATGTTGAAATTTACAAATATTACAAGTAAGGCCTCCGAGAAAAAGGAATAAAATCAATACAGCAATTTTTTGTCTTAGGCGTGTGTGTGCGTGCGTGCAAAAGAACACAAATTTTTGAGAAAGTGCGTAATTACCAAAGAGACATTTCCTAACATGACACTAATGGGCATACTTTAGATACTCTTGCATGTATTTTTAAACGTAAAATAATTTATTTAGGAAGGAAAAACTATCTTTCCTTAAAAAATGGGACATAGCAACAAATTCACAAAACCTAGTATTAAAAGATGAAATGATGCTTGAATCGATGTATTAATGGGTTCACACAGTGAGTTTTAGCAAATACCATGCGTTGAAACGTTGTTGTTGTTGTTGTTTTTATTTTATTTTATTTTATTCCCTGGTTATCTACCTCTTTTCTACTGTATCTTTCCTCTTATAGTATTTAATATGCCATAAGCAAAGAGGTTTCTTCAGCCAAGGAATTCTTTGATCTGAATTAACTTTCATGGGATTATGTTCATGGAATCCTCTATAGGTATGGTTTTCTGTTTTTTAATTAATATTTTGCTTACTCAAGGGGTACATAAATGAACATATGTAATATGTAATTGAAACCATTATCAAATATATGTTACAAACCGTAAGTAATATGCAAAACAACTATACAGAAATAAATCATTCAAACTAGAATTCACTTTGTTTGCCAGTTTTGATAATTCCTATCCAATCTGAATTCGAATTAATAACTGTAAAATTTCTGATTAAATATTTATCTGAGAAATATATTGAGTAACAATCGTAATAATTTTTAAAAGAGAAGTTTGTAAAATATTAAACTTGTAATATTCAGTTCATATTATTTTTGGCATAATATAAAAGTAAATTAAAATATGTTTAATGTAAATTTTGATATTTTTGTGACATTGCTGGGCACACAAAATGCAACACCAAGAAGGTCTAGAAATATCACAGTAAAATTTATTTTGGATATAACATGTTTTACAAAGATCAAATGATTCAAAATACAACCTGTTGTGACGTGTGAATGATGACAAAATCAGTAGTTAGTGTAACCATTGTTAGCTACAACCACTGACACATGCCTTCGCATAGAATCAAAGAGGCTTTCTTTGTATCCGTAAGGTAAAGCCTCCACATATTGTCAAAACTAATCTGCTATAGCAGCGGGTGGTGTATCCGGGGCCAGTCGTTGTGTAAGCATGGACCACACGTTTTCGATTGATGATAGATCGGGAGTACAAGAAGACCAAGGAAGCAATTCAATCTGATGCGTAAAGAAGAACTCTTGATCATAGAGCACAAGTGTGATCGCGCATTATCCTGTTGGAACGTAACTGATAACCAGCACTGTATATATTGGAGGATCACCGTCTGCAACACTTAAAAGATGTATTAATGGCTGTTCAGTGTACCCGCAACGCTAACTAGGCAATCAAATCTCAAAACACCCCAAACTATGATACTGTATGCAGGACTAGTGTGGCGATGCATAACGCAACAAATCAGCAGCCTCTCACCACGGGGTCTCTAAACTCAATGATGTTGCAGGCAGAAGGGAAATTCGTCAGTAAACCCAATATCTTTCCATTCCGTTGTTGATATCCACCGTTCATCGCCCCATTGGTCGCGTAAACGCCTGTAGTTTCCAGTCGAGAGTAAGCGAAGCAATGGAAGCCTTGTGGACATTCTACTCTGCTACAAACGGTGTCGAATGGTACGAACGGACACCGAATGATGCGTAACAGATTGAATCTGTTGTGCTATGGTTTGTGATGTGGCTGAGCGATCCAACACCACTATGAGCACATTCCACCGGTCATCATATGAAGTGGTGCAACAAGGTGGTTGCAATCGCCCTGGTGGTGTGTCATTTATCCCTGCATCCAGCGATGAATGTTCCGCATCACAGTTGCTTGGTTTCGTCCATCACGTTGACAGATTTCTCTGAAGGATTATCCCCAATCCATGTAGGCTACTATTCTCTCTCGGTAAAATTCAGAAAATTAATCAAAAGACGCTCGATGTCTTCCACGAGGCATAGGTAAACAGCTTAAGCAAAGAAATGCACAAAAAAATTAGTGTAGTTGAAATCGACAATCTTTTCTTTCCTTATATAGCGCTTGTTGGTGACTCTAAGATAACAAGAGATGTGCGTCGGTGATATAATGCTAATGGTTTGCATATTTCATCGCAGCCAACGTATGGTGCAAATTCCCCATGGTTTGCAAGCTTCCTTCAGGAGGTTGTGTTTTGTGGGGCCCCAGCAGTGTATCATATAATCATACAATTCACTCTTGTGCATTCGTACACATAAGTAAAATTTAAAAAAATAATATTTAAGTATATTAAGTATAATTAATATTAAGTGGTTTGGTATATCATATGATTGAGGGGGTAGAACAGTTTGACAATACTTAGGTAATGTGATATAACCAATAACAATCCTTAATTCGCGGAGAGTTGCTTCTTATCTCTCCAATCGAATACGTTTGATGTCCAATTGGATTGTCGGCAGTATATCTGGCCACCACAGCGTTCAGAAGATAAACTGTGCCATGTAAGTGACAGAAGAGCTATATTCTTCAAATCCCGCCTTACATATTCTCATTTGTTTTGTACCTAGACACGCAGTTTCGTGTGTCGCAGTCGGCTGTGATCCTATAATCTTCTTAGATAACATTGTTCTCGCTTCGTATTCAGTAGTTGCCAAACCTTTTGACATCAAGGGCCAGTAAACTCATAATTTAAATCCCGCGGACCACTAATAGGACCAACGTGGACCACTGATATACATATGTGACATACAGGACAGAGTGAACTATTAGAAAAGTGTGAAACGATCCAAAATCTGTTGCACAAACGATGCAGCTACAGCAGTAAGACTTATTTACCGAGGCGTTATTCTATGAAATGGGATTAGTCTATGAAGTAACGTTTTTATAACATTTCACGTACGAGGACTGTTCAATAAGTAATAAGACTAAAATTATGTATATATAAAAAGAATACCTTTAATCGTCCTCATTTACATGGTTTTTTATTCAAAATAACTTCCGTGGCACATAATGCATTTATCCCAATGTTCTGTCCACTTCTTAAAAACATGTAAAAGTCCGTTTTGTGAGAGCTATTTCAAAACTGCCTCTGCAGCCTTTACACATGCTTTGTTGTTTGCAAAACGTTTGCCACGCAATGTTTTCTTAAGTTGAAGAAACATTCATAAATCGCATGTATTGAGATCAGGGCTGTATGGAGTGTGTGGCAAAATTTCTTCGTTGTTCTGCTACAAGACATCCAGTACGCAACAAGTAATATGTGGTTGGATATTTTCATGGTGTAATAGGAAGTCATTTCCGTGGAATGAGCGTTTCCTTTTAACGTTCTCTACCATTGTTCGTTGGACATTAGCGTAGTACGAGCCGTTTACGGTAGTACCAGGGTAGACAGGATGTTGATTCACAATCAAAATAAAAATTATATATATATGGTCATAACTTTACCAGCCGATTTCACAATTTTAGCTTTCTTGGGAGTAGGTGAAGATGGATGTTTCCATTCACTGCTTTGATGTTTTATGGTTGGATCATAGTAATACCACCAAGCTTCGTCTGCTGTGGTGAAGCGTTTTAAAATATTGTTGCCTTCTTGTTCCAGTTTTTAAACATATCGTATTATATCAAATTCTCCGATGCTGATTTTTGTTTCCATTTCGACAACTGGCCGCGTCTCGTATATAGGCCCCGCAAACACACTTCAGTTCAATCACGTGATACTGAAGAATATAAGTCTGTACACGCCATTTATTGGTAGTATTTGTTAATACAGACAACAAACTTTTATTTTGCCGCTGAAATTAACATTCCGATGAGTGGTTTTGCGGCAGTAAAATTAGTCTTATTACTTACTAAACGGCCTACGTATTTATGTGAATTGAATTATGTTTCAATGCATCTTAAAACATAACTTAGTGATGAACAAATGTATTCCACACATTTTTCTGCGCACCAGGGAAGTTTTCTCTTGGACCACCACTTTGGTGACTGCTGATGTAGACTTTATTTAGAAGATTTTTAGTACGGAAATACTTTAATATAGGAATGGGAAAATTATATTGTTTTTTTTATTCTCAACGTTCAGTTTGCTTTATTTAATCTTATATCTTCTTTAAAAACAATAAACTTCTGGCTGAATTTATTTATTTTAAAGATTTGTTTGGTTTTCTCGTAATTACCTTTAAAATATTTTGATAATGCAATGGAATTAGTCACAAAAACACTCAAACTCATATCTTCGCAGGCTTTGTTCGGTGAAATCAACTTGGTGAATAATGGCTTACTAATATATAATAATGTTCCCTGGTTGAGAAGCAGGAACGCACTTCAAAGATTTTTTCACTGCTTAGAAAAATTAGACTGCTTGGGCAAAATGAGGGGGAAATGGAGATATACCTACAGTTGTTGGATGTAATGTGGCTTTCAAAGTTGATGTTTTGACAGACGTATGCCAACATTTAAATGAATTGGATTTAAAGCTTCAAGGCACAATCAGAACAATTATCGTCATTTTGGATCTCATTCAGGATTTTGACGCAAAACTGCATGTTTTCAGAAACGATATTATTACAAGAATCTACAAATACTTCCAAAGCATGAAAAAATTTAATGAAAAATTTAGATGTAAATTAGAATCTATACGAAGAAAAAGTGATTGAAAAACCTATTTCCGTAATTGATTTCTCAACCACGTAATTTTCAGTGAGATTTTCTCAGTTCAAAGCATTATCGGAAAACTTAATTTTACTGTATACCCTGATGTGACTTCATTTCATAAACTGAACTCGTCCTAAGTCGATTGGTTCGAAATTGAATAATTTTAAGTGAGAGAGTAAGTGAATATTAACGTCGCTCTGTTCAGCTACAGGAGGGCTTTGGGCGACGGACCACGTAATTTTGAACCATGGTCAAGTGAAGTGGACGACACCTGAGCTGGCACCCTCTCTCCTAACTACCACACCACACCAATGCTAGGACGTTTGAGCTCTCGACAGATTTAACGTGCATTTCTCCCCTACACGGCGGGTCTTCAGAAGAACTGTTCTCGAACTCGTTACAAGGCCACCCACGATCCGACACCTTGACCACTCGTCTACCGTTGCCACTGAATAATTTGAAACGCAATTGATTCAATATGATTGTAATTCAATATAGTTAAAACATTTATTGAAGTAAAAAAAATTTGAAATTGTTTGAAGTAGAAATATTAACAAGAAATATAAATAAAAATGTCCGTAACAAAATTTTGTAAGCATAGAACTCGATTCCAGACGCGTTTAATTGTTTGAATAAGCTGGCTCATGTTATTTTAATCATATTTTCTGTGCCTGTGAGTCATTGCTCTCAGATAATATTAAACATTAAAGACTCGCTTAACATTAATATAATAACATTAAAGACTCACTTAGAAACCGTTTTACAGAGAACTCCAATTCAACTAACTAAAAGTAACATCTTTCGATTCTAATATAAGTTATTTGTCATCTATAATCTACAACCACAGAAGTCACAGTAATGTTACTTTAATTTAAATAATACGAATAATTAAAAAGAATTTACTACTAGACAGTACAAATTGTATTTTTTGTAGTTAATAAACAATTTTATGTTGTTAGTATTTAGTTTTATTATTTTCTCAAAAATAATGTCAAAATTATTTGACGGCACCTCTATCACTCACTAAACATTTCTGTGGAAAAAATGCATAAAGGTTCACCATACCTACCATATGATAACACATGCTATCTTCACATTTAGTCAATTTTTATCTGGTATATGCATGGACATACCTTCTTCAATCATTAATGTGTTCGGTAGGTGATGGATAAGGAGAATCGGTCGGCCAAGGCAACAATATAAACTAGTGGCTGCTGAAGCTTTCAATATTGCGTTCGTACCTCATGTTGCTTTCCTTGGTTTTACTGGAATGACAATTTAGACAAGTTCTGAAAGGGGATGATAACAGACTCCAAAATCTTGAAAATATATCGCTGACGTGATTGAAAGGAGGGTGGGGGATGCGAAACCTGACTCCAAGCAAAACATTATACAGGGTGCAGAAGAAGAATAGTAATAAATTAGGTAAAAATTAAGTAATATTTCTCAACAGTTTCCCAAAATTCTGATCCGACTTCCATCGTATTGCCCCTAGAAAAGTGACATGTCTGTTAAGACAATGCGGTATTGGTTTCACCATGTCGATATTCAATACATACTCAAATCCCTGTGGTATTTAGACAAATATAATCGTATTAAAACTAGATTGCTCAAGGAAGTCATTTTGACTACTTTTTAATTTATATTAGAAAAGCAATTATGTATATAAGGATTCAATTTCTTAGAATGTTTTAGAATATATATATATCTTTTTCAAGTGAAGTAAGTTTTTTTTACAGTTAATATTTATAAATAACTGGTTATATAGGCATAACCTATATAACCTATATAATAGGTTATATAACCTATATAGGTTATATTATAGGCAAATAATATAAAAAAATTAAAAAAATAATTTTAAACAAATTTGTTTACACATTAGTTATTCTTTCACAATGCAGTCATTTTGACTGCTTTTTGGCAGTATAGGTATATACTAAGTTTCAGTCTTTCTAGTGTTAAATATGAGCAACGTGCGACTAGTAGACGTTCTATCATGATGCAGATGACTTTGATGTACGTGCGCGTGTTGAATTTTGCACATTAATTTATGTTTGTTGTGATATGGTTTCTATTCTCTCTCATTCTGCAGAGTGATCTAACACAGTCGTTTGTACAATGCGAGTTTCATCACTCAAGGAGGGGGGGGGG
>BMAV01009503.1:109349-132861 GCA_019973955.1 Trichonephila inaurata madagascariensis
CTTCTCTATTTCTCCAGCAAATATAATCCGCATAATCTATAGGCAACACTCTTCCTCTGTCAAACGACGCTTACATTTTTTTTGACATATCCTAATGTTGCTTTCTCAAATTACAACAAAAAACAACACAATTCTGGAGCCTTTCTTCTTATTTATAGCTTGACATCTATGCAGAAGTAACGTGACATCTGTGCAGAAGTAACGTATTTCCCCATGTTAATAACGTGGGGAAATTTTCAAGCACTTTGGTTATTTCCTTCAGGGTTTTTCTTTTCTAGTGACCAGCTATGCATAAAAAATAAAAATTAAAAACATACAAATATAAATTAAATCATTGTCCATTAACAGCAATTTCTTTCATGGCTCTATATACCTAAATGTCTCTCATACCACTTGGTTGTATTAAGATGAGAATTCGAAAAAATCTTCGAACTCTACTACATCGGCAAGAATATGTACACTGCTGGCCATCGTAAGTGCAACACCAAGAAAGACAAGAGGTAGCACAACGTGAGTGCCCCAGTATAAATCTTCTCCAGGTACTTGGTGATATCCACTAAATAAAAGTAATCCAAAAATATATCCTATATCACTTTCATCTACAGAAAAATCTTCTCCTTTTTGCATTGCATATAATCCTGTCATATTTGCTAAATGCAGCAGATATTATGTTGGAATGAACTTGTGAAAAGTTTCGATTGGAAATAAGTTAACTAACTCGGGAAGCTTTTCATATATATTTTCAGTGCTGCTAGTTTTTAAGATTTTGCTAAAATGTACATTTTTCTCCAACGAAGTTCAACATTCCTTTCATTTGACTTGAGTTTTCTCTTCAAATTCGACATTTCCTTTGTGGTTGAAGGCTCTTCACGATCAAACATGCCTTCATGAGATATTTCATCATCATCTATGTTTGTAAAAATTTCAATTTTTCCACAAACATCCGCTGGTAGAACAAACTGAAAAGTATCTTCATCATTATATTCCTCGTCAGTCAAACACCCACTTCCCCTTCTGGGGACAACTGACAAATATCAAAAGGTTCTTCATCATCTAATCGTATATAAAAATATTCCAAAGCCTCTTCTACTGTTCGTAATGGCTTTGAATGCGGCATCTTATCAGCTTAATGGATATTCACTAACTGACGAAACACAAAATACGCAGAAAATAGGAAAGTAATATGAGACCTTATCACGTGACGTTCCTCTCCAAATAAGATATACGCAAAATCCAACTATCAACAAACGCACGTGCAGTTCTTCTACAGCTGATAAATTCCCTTGAGATTGTCCAGAGACGAATGGAAGGGGGTGGGAGAGAGGGAGCCGAAACAAAAGTCAACAGTCCGAAATATCTTCTTCTGACAGTTTTTAGCGTTCAGAAATAATTTTCCGCTCTTCTGTGAACTGTAAATGATGTATAATGGTAGTAGATACTGTATTGTGTGTGAGTGTCATTCAAATAATTCAATCAAGTTGGTATTTTTCAGGAATTTTTGAAACATGTGTAAGGACACCCCCTTTAAGTTCCCTTCTCCGTGATTATCAGAGTGAGCTAGAGGTGTAGAAATAAATGAAGGACTAGAAGCTGCCATAATCTTAATATTACTTTATTAAGATCTTAACTTAAACCCCCCAATAACAGATTAGATAATAATATGACAAGTGAGAGAATCTACGGTGTGCTAAACACACAATTTATAATACCGAAATAACGTAATTTGGACTACTATCAATAACTAACTCGCCTAAGCTCAATTTCAATACGAACACAGATCCGAATATTTAAATGGTCATTCCTACCTTAATGTCCAACAAAGCCTCGATCTATCTGATCCTAGCTAAAGTTGCGGTTCACTGGCTTGCAATGGTATGCACCTTGACTAAGGGCTCTCTGTCACGGATAACTTCTCTTGACTGTCACTTAACTTCTTGAAATACTCTTCACACTTGCCACACGAGCTAACATAACACTCCTCAAATGCCACCCTGCTTACTCTAAAATTCTGTTATTTAAAAGCTTCCTAATTTCCATCTTTCCTCCACGTTTTACTTCTTGGGTGGTTGGAAAAGAACTGCCATTTATTTTGGCCCCAAAGAACCCAAAAGGACATCTTAATGAAAAAACGCGTGAGCCCGTCACACATGCTATAAACTTCAATAAAACCATAATTTTAACCAAACTGAATTACCAAATAAATTATTAGACAGAAAATATGCTATAGATAAATCGTAATATTCAGGAGAAAATCCTAGAACGGCACATCTAGTATTACCGAAGCCAAGATCAAGATTTTAAACAGAAAATATCCTAGGTAAACAACAGCACCCAGACGAACTGAAGAGCTCATTTCAAGATCAACACAGCCTTTTTAAGGAAAACATTTTCAAAACTAAAAGTATTACAACATTGTTGTTGCCAACTGATTTTGTTCTTTACAATAAATAAAGCTTGGTTAGATTATAATTTTATTTTAATTCACAACAGTGAATATGACGAGATCGACACTTTATCTGGTACCCTATTATTCACAACAGTACATTGTGTTAAAAAGTATACCTTTACACGCCAATGCTCCATTTTTGTGGAGCATTGAAATTTCTTACCCGATAGTAAAAAAAATAACAATATTTGTTATATCTTGCAATTTATAGTTAAAATGAACATTTTTAATCACTTTTACCAAATATTTTTTTTTTTTAATTTTAAATCTCACCCGGTCAAAAGTAAAAAAAAAATGTGTAATTTAGAATTTTTTTTTAAGGAGAGACTGTATACTTTAGCAACAGTTCTTCAGTTTCAAAAAATTAATCCATACTTTTTGTCTTCAAAACAATTTGTACGAAACAAAATGAATAAAACTGAATTTTTCAAAAAATTTTTAAATTATTGTTCTAATAATGGAACATTGGCGTGAGAAAGATTTGACAAATTTATTATAACGAAAAGACAATAATATGTGTTTGTATTACTTATAAAATTACTTATAGCGAACATATTAAAGTCAGTGATTCATTTGGTTGGGTGAAAACTGTATATATACTTAATTTTATTGCATACTTTTTGGAAAAAAAAAATTTTTTTACTTAACTTAAAATAGGGGTTTTTTTTATAATTGAACTCCGCTACAAGTAACATACACAATTTTAAATGTATACCTTTTTGTAAAAATAATACTTTCAAGTTATTAGAACCTCCTAGATAATTTTGTTAACAACCTAGAATTTATCAAGTGGAAGTGAGATTTTATTTTTACACTACTGGCCATTAAAATTGCTACACCAAGCTACATGCTGCAGATATGAAGTTTAAACAACATGAATAAGGGGTTGTTATATGTATATGATTTGCTTTTAACAGAATTCAACAATGCAGTTGAAGTTAGCGTCACCTACAATGAGTCTAAATGAGGAAATTGTTCAGCTGGTTTGTAATACACAAATCGCATTTGAACGTTGTTGCCAGATGGAAATTTATTGTCTTGCCTCGTGTAAGAAACAAAATTGTATACCAGCACGCTTCTGACTTTAATAAATGTCGAATTGTAGCGAACCGGGATTGTTCGGTTTATCGTATCGAAGTACTGCTGCACGTGTCGGTTGAGATTCAATGACTGTAAGAAGAAAGTGGAATCAATGGGCTTAGGACGGTAATACGGAAAGCCGCACCATGCTGGCTCTCAATAGCCCCTTATCACTAGCAGCCTAAAAGACAAGTACGTTCTCCGCATGGCCTTAATTGATCATGCAGCACGTCACGAGCCCTGAGTTGAGAATTAGGATCATTAGCAAGACAACAAGTATCTGCACAAACAGTTCGACGACGTTTGCAACATCATGGACTCTCAGTTACGAGACCATTGATGTGACACCCCTTAACGCTGCATCATAGATTGGAGCGTCTTCAATGGTGGGATCAACGACGAACCTGTGCCCACGAATAGGAGGACGTTATTTTATCAGATGAATCCAGGTTCTGTTTACATCATCAAGATGGTCCTATCCGTGTTTAGCTGCATCGTTATGAACACACATTGGTAGCATGCATTCACCACAGTCATACTGGCCCATCAACTGGTGTTATGGTATGAGGTGCTATTGGATACACGTCTTGATTAATTCTTGGTAGCATTAACGGCACTTTGAAAAGTACATGTTACATTTCTAGTGTGTTACGACACCAATAAATCTTCCCTTTCTTCAGCCCCGTGAAACCCAACCTTTCAGCAGGATAATGCAAGGCCACGAGTTGCCGGTATTGTACGAACCTTCCTTGATACGGAAAACGTTCGGCTGTTGTCCTTGCCTCCAAATTCACCAGATCTGTCACCGATAGAAAAAGTCACTTCTACGGTTGCCGAGCGAATGATTCGTCACCATTTATCAGTCACTACGGTTGACGAACTGTGGCATCGTGTTGAAGCTGCATGAACATCTGCACCGGTAGGTGCCATCCAATCTCTGTTTCACTCAATGCCCACGCATGCAAGTGCTGTTATTACTGCTAGAGGTGGTTATTCTGCGTACTGATTTCTCAAGGTATATGCATCCAAATTTCTCGAAAATTTAGTCACTTTTTATTTCCAGTATAAAATATTTGTCAAATAAATATCTTTTTTTTTTTTGCATTTTTTCCTGGTGTAGCAATTTTATTTGCCAGTAGCTTGTTTCTTAAAGCTAAAAATATTCACACAGAAAAAAAATATTTAAAAAAAATGTAAAGAAGAAAAAATATATTGTTCACAAAATACAAAAGAAATAAAACAATGAAACTGTCAGAAAATAGTTAAACAAAAAATTAGCAATAAACTAAGTTCAACTCAATTGTAAGGAAAAAATAAACTGTTTTACTTTTTAAAAAAAGAGTGTAGAATTTATTTCACTTTCAAATCAGTTTTATACACAAAAATCCTTTTGAGAGGAAATCCACGAAAGGCATTTCAGATTTCCACAACCATTCACTTTTATACATTTCCCATTCACAAGAACCATTTTTCAGAATAGGAAATGTAAATATATTTTTAAACTCTTCCAACAGATCTCTCACAGAAAACATTTTGAAAGAAACTGGAAAAATAAGATCTACATGCAACGTATTTCCCAATCGTAAAAAATATGCAAATATTTGATAAATAATGTGGGTGAGATAGTTTATTTTGATATTCTTAGGAAAGCGATATACTAAAATGATAAATAAATGATTCTTGAAAAAGATCAATTTTTTTTTTTTCATTTTATACTTTTTTTTCAAATCAAATCCATATTTATTTTGTTCTCTTTTTCCTCTTTAATATAGAATGTATTTGAAAATTGATGTAACATATTAATTGTTTTTAATTTGCATATGAAAGCATTTTAGATATCAACATAAGTGTGTCAACTATTACAGTATTTTTTTCTCAATTCGTACTATTATATATAGCTCACACTCTCTATATATTTATTTATTTATTTATCTTGGTGGAATTTTCAATCGTTACTAAAATACATTTTAAAGGGCTCAATTGAGCTGAAATTTGATATGCATGATTATTTTGGATGACAATACAGTAATTTAATTATAATTAATAAAAATTAATTGATTAAAACTAACTATTTAAGGAATTTCAAATACAGCCACGTTGGCATCATTTTTGGCTACTTAGCGACGATTTTGGCGACTTGTGTCAAAACTTAAAAAGGTTTTTTTTCTCCCGTTTTAAAGCATTCAGGTGAACTGAAATTTTATATACACGATTGCTTTGGATGACGATACGATACTTTAATGATAACTAATAAAAATTAATGTCCACTTAATGTTGTGATTTTATTATATGTATATTCATATTTATATTAGTTGTAACTTGTTAATAAAAAGTAGCTAAAAAATAAAATTTTTCTTTGTTGATCTAAGTAGGAATTGACTTATTTTTTTTTTTACTTGTTGAAGTTACTCTTCATTTTAAATCTACTTTTTGTGGTTGATTTTCATAATGATAGCATCTTCTTAGAAGAAGAAAATGTTATTGGTAATAGATCTAAAGCATAGTCAAAGGACTTAGATCAAATCTGAGCTAATTATTAATACTTGTAACATAGTCAAAGTACCATACGATGGTTATCCCTTAAGGTTTCCATAAGTTATAAGTAAAAGTAAAAGTATCAAGTATAAGTGTATTTAGTATAAGAATTATTATAATTTAGTAAGTAATAGCTCCATCTAGCTCTCTTAAATTGGAGTAATTTTAAAAAGTTGACAAATTATTTATTCTCTAATCACTTAGTAAACAATAATTAAAGTTATATTTATTTATTAAAGCGATAACAAAAATGAAATGCTACATATATTTTTAGCGTCTAAATTTTTCACAAAACAAAACCTTCACTAATCTATATTTAATATATATAAAATTTAATTATGTGCAATAATTATAAAATAACGTAACTGTATCCATTTTATTTTTAAAAACAATATTTTAAAGTCCTATTTCTTTTAATTTCATAAATTATTGGAATTTCGATTTGATTCTTAATTCTAGCTTTTAAATAATTTTAAGGTATCCGACTACGGTCGGAACCGCGATTTTGCAAAAGCGTATAAATGGATAAGATTTATGATATTTAGTGTCACTTAGATTAGAAAATGTATATAAAATTGTTTACATTAAAAATTATTTAAGTACAATATTTTGACAAAAAATGAACATAGAATGACCCATTTTCAAAATACTCTCCTTTTGTTAAAAATGCTTCCATTATAATAATATTTTGCCGGTACATAGCTCAGACCTCTCTACAGAGGCTCAACTAGAATTTTTGAAATATTTAACTTAGAAGTGGGTTTATCCATATTTTACGACAACAGAGGGGAGAAATTTTAAGAAAAAGACGCCGATAATTATTTCAATTGGCAGTAACTCTGAAAATAATGTAAATTTTTCAACAATCCTAGTTCAGACACTGTGGAGAAGTCTTTATTTTATATAAGCGAAGTATATTATTATTTTAGAAGCATTTTTTATAAACGGAGAACATTTTGAAAAAAGAATATTCTAAGTTAATTTTTTGCCAAAATATTGTATTTAAATAAATTTTTTTTGTCAAAATGTGTCCTTAAAACAATTTTATACATGTATTCTAATCTAAGTGACACTATAAATATCATAAAAATTATCCATTTATGCTCTTTTTTAAAATCACGGTTCCGAACGTATTCGGATACCTTAATGGCATTATAAAAGCAACCGCGATGAACTTGTACTAAGTAAGCCATTTTCGACAACGCAGCGTTTTGTATTATAGCCGGATAAATTTAAGCATTTCAATCAATTTGTAAGGATTGTGGTAGTCCTGTTTGTTAAAATCCAAACATAATTATCATAGATTCATAATTTTATGTCAATGCTAAAATTAAATATTCATCAATGTTTACATGTATCACGCTGTTGAAACTAGGATTAAATATGGACCCTTAAGTTGTGTTATCAGGGCTTAAGGCTGAAAAATAATTAAAGTCGTGTGTTCAAATTGTGTATTCTTAAATGTTTTTTTCAAAATACATTGTTCAGGTGCATTTAGGAATTTCTTTGAATACTTGAAATCTTGACTACATGCAACAAATTACAACGTTTCCTTTGGTAGCTGGACACTATTTGTTGTAATCTAGGACAGCGGTCGCCAAACCCTTTCACCTCACGGATCAATAAATTCATAATTTAAATCCCGCTGACGACCAATAGGATTTTTTCAGGTATCCGACTACCCTAAAATCATCATTTTGCTTTAAAATTGACAATTTTTTTTTATGATTTTATTTTATAGGCAATCTTATTAGCTTTATAAAAATACAATTTTGTTTTTATTTTCCATTCACTAGAACAAAAACTACAAGTGTTTTAGTGAAAGCAAACGCCATAACTTTACATAAGATATCAAACTTTAAAATGCGTTTTACTCGAAATGTGTTTTTTTTTCGAAAAACTCAAACGGGGACAGCGATTGCTCAAAAAGTTTTTAAAATAATTTGTTGAAATTTTTTTGTGAATGTTCTGTATAATAGTAGAAGTATTATAACTTTCAGATTTATCAATCACTGTTTTATTACAAAAGTTACAGTTCTTTATGTGAATATAATCACTGTTTTTTTAAGCAATTTCATATAATCACTAATATAAAGTGCTCTAGTTTTTGTAAAAATTTTAAATATCTCTTATCCTTAAGGTCACTTCAAAACGGAATAACAAAGTAATACATCAAAATTCAAAAATTGAGAATTTGTTCATTTACTATTTGTACAGAGCGAGCCGCGTTTATGTTGTTTTTTGCCAATTTATATCTATTTTTTCCCACTTCAGTAGTAATAATTTATTTTTCTCTTCAAAATTTTTGTCTTATTTTCTTAAAGTGTACTAAATAAATCTAAGAACCACAAAAAAATCGCCATATCTCCATTTTTTAAAAAAAAAGTTGTCGCAAGTAGTCGGATACCTTAAATGTTAAATATATTTATTAAAAAAATGGTTATCTAAGAGCACATAAAATGTACCTAGTTAATAAAATGAAATTATTACTTGTAACCATATTATGAAATCTTTTTTAATAAACCGTAATAAAATGAACAAAAAAAAATAAATAAACGAACTGTTAAAACAAAACAAAAAAAATGGTAAAATGGTTGAAGTATATCAAACTTTTGGCATTAAACATTCCTAGTGTGATGGAAATTCCTGCTCACTTGATTTAAGATTATGGATATTTGGATTCAATATTATTGCTGAAAGACGGAGAAGTGTGAATTTATTTCAAATTGAGATAGGTACCGTGTTTTGATAGCTGGGATAGATGAAAAGGCCTTTTCACATAAATAAGTTGTGGAGAATTGAATTAGAACTTTCATCACCTGTTCACTTTTTATGGAAAGCCAAATCTGAGATCTTGATAAGGATGAATGAAATTTAAATTTGAGAGTTTCTTTTATAGATACATGCCTAAAATATTATTCTGAATTTTCGCTGAAAACGGATCTATTATCCACTTATAGTAATGCAGCTACAGCAGTACTAATTATTTATTGTGGAGTTATTCTATAAAGTAGCATTTTTATAACTTTTCACGTGTTGTTATGAATTAAATTGTTTCAATGTAAATTAAAACATTGTGATATGGTCGCTCTATGGTGACCATATCTTTGATTGTCAGCGTGAATTAGAGGTGTGGTATTCTCAAAATGATCAGACATTTTAAAATTCTCAATATGACTTTATTAAGAATATAACTTAAATCTCAAATAATTTAGACAAATTTTAATAAGTGAGAATCTAATAAACCAAACACACAGCAATAGTTAAACTGGATCGCGTAACTTAGACCATTTATTTAAATAATTATATTATCCACCTACTCTCAATTCTGATAATATTACAAGACCTAATATCAAAGAATCAGTCCTATCTTAATCCAAAATAAGATTCTATCACGGTACGAAACACCTGGGGGCGCATGCAATGGTATGCACCTTGTAGTAATGGCTCGATGTCTTGGTAACTTTACTATAGGCCGTCAATTCACACTCGTATCTCTTCCAAACATAACTTTCCCTAAATTGCCACACTGCTTACTGAAACTTCTGTTCTTTTAAAAGCTATCTTATTTGCATTTCATAATCGTATTTCACTTCTTGGATTTGGGTTGGAAAAGATTTGCCATTAATCTTGGCCGTCAAAGAACCCAGAGGTTATGTTACAGAAAAGACGCGTGAGCCCGTCACAGCATACTTAAATTGATATAAGTATATTCCACATTTTTCAGGGGACCAGGGAAGTTTTCTCGAGGGCCATTAATGGTCAACAGACCTTCACTTTGGTGACCTATGATCTAGGACAGTGGTCGGCAAAGTTTTGGAGAGAAAGCCAAATTGTGAGGAAAACAAGATAACTAAGGTATCAGTGAGCCACTTATGCAAAGAGCCACATACGCGTGCGTAGAAGGGGAAGGGGAGCCTCCAGTAGTAGTCGCGATTAACATTGTTCCACTCCAATTAACATTTTTTTAGTAAGATTTTAAAAAAAAAGTTTTATACATAGTAAAATTTTTCATTCCTTCCAAAACTAAAAACTTTTCGAAGGTATTCGTGTTTCTGTAGCTCAATGCAAGCACAACGAAGTCAAAACATCATTATGTTAAAATTTAGATTCTAAGCGTCGTGAAAAAATGTTCCTACGAATAATACCGTTAGAATTTTATTCTTAAATTTCATACTTACACTAATAATCAAAATTGGCTTTGGTTGTTCCTCTAAAAATTCTCTTTTTATTAATCCTTAAGGTATCCGACTACGTTCGGAACCATGATTTTAAAAAAGCGCATAAATGGACAATTTTCATGATATTTAGTGTCACTTAGATTAAAATATATGTATAAAATTGTTTTAAGGAAATTATGACAAAAAAAATTATTTAAAGCAATATTTTGGCAAAAAATTAACTTAGAATAACCTTTCTTCAAAATGTTCTCCTTTTGTAATAAATGCTTCTATTGTATTAATATTTTGCCTGTATATAGCTCAGACCTCTGTACAGAGGGTCAACTATGAGTTTTGAAAAATTCACATTATTTTCAGAGTTACAACTATTTGAAATAATTATCGGCGTATTTTCTTAAAATTTCTCCCCTCTGTTTACGTAAAACATGGATAAACCGACCTTCAAGTTATGCGTTTCAAAAATTCCAGTTGGGCCTCTGTACAGAGGTCTGATCTGAACACAGGCAAAATATTATTATAATAGAAGCATTTTTCACAAAATTAGAACATTTTGAAAAAAAATTATTATAAGTTATTTTTTTGCCAAAATATTGTATTTAAATCATTTTTTTTTTTGTCAAAATGTCCTTAAAACAATTTTATACATGTATTCTAATCTAAGTGACACTTAATATCATGAAAATTATCCATTTATGCGCTTTTGCAAAATCACGGTCCCGAACGTATTCGGATACCTTAAATATGTCACAAAACATGGAATGAATTTTTGCCACTTCTGTTGGGAGGGAGGGGGGAAAGTATGTGTATATTTTGCTCATATAATTCTATGGGAGTCTCATGCGTGAAAATCAGCAAACGTTGATGGAAACAACATCGAGAAGTGTCTCCCCGTGGTTGCCTTTCTACCAATAAATTAGATGTTCGCTGAGTTAGAGCCAATTTTTATTTAATTTTAATGATTCTCAATACACTTTACCAATGAAGAACATTTTAATACATGAATCTTAAGCTATTCGAATGTTTAATTGTAGACGGAAGTAATATAAATATTTTGAATAAATTATTATAAAGAAAAAAAGAGAAAATAAAATAAACGTCATTAGATATCATTAGAAGTCCGAAGAGCCGCAACCGTCTACACAAAGAGCCACATGAGGCTCGGGAGCCGTGGTTTACCGACCCCTGATCTAGGACATCCTTAAGGGAAGGGGAAATGTCGACGAGATTCTTAGTTCTTCAGGGTTTACTTTTCGTTCACGGATTCGTGGGTTTATTTTTCTCTAGGTTAATTCCGAGGAGCACATACCATGTCTTTTTAGTATTTATCTTACAGTTCATCCAACATTTACCTGGCTGGAGTGGCTTTCTCCTATACAGTACGTTTAAATTTTTATGAACAGGAATCACTGACCATCCCTGAATAGCACCGGTGTAATTCACCAGTTGTAACGCGCATATTAGGCAATCCAGTAGGAGGATATCTGCTAACTTCACAGGTCCATGGCCAGCCGGAGAACAGGTTACATCAGATCCAGATGTGAGCCAACACATCATTTATTTTTTTATACTTTTGTTTCTGCATTTCTCTATAATAAAACATTTAATTACTGACATAATGATAGAGTTTCGTTTTCAGTATATGTCAGTGCTTCTCAAACGGTGCGGCGTGCCCCCCTAGGGGAGCGCGAACCTTATTGAAAAGTCGAAAACAAAAGATTATTTTAAAAAATTATTAATTTACTGAACATAAACAAACAGAATACATTCCGACATAATGAAAAATAAAATACACATTTACAGTGATATAATACACTTATAAATGTTTAAGTACTCTGTGTACAATGTATTTTATAATTAATTTAACTATACTAAGTTAAGAACAAGTTTAATAATTACCAGTGACCCCGTGGGCTTATTATATATAAAATTATACACAAAAATCAACACTTATCTGGATAATTTGTACAGTTTATAATTAATCTCTTAAATACCGATTAAATTTTTTGAGATTAGCTTCCCAATGCCACCGTTTTCCACGTAGGTGAGCATATGTCATGTATGGGGGGGGGCGGGAGAATAAATAAAGAAATCCTCTGAAATAAGTGAATCCTTCGCAATCACTGTCAGGGACCTTTTATTACATTCCAAAGCCTTCGGAATAATTTTATGGATAGCAATGAACAGAAAATATCTTATTTCGAAAAGACGTATATATACGCCCGAGGCAATTTACGCACTGGCTGAGATAGACGTTTATATACGACGGTGGCGGAGAGATTGAAGTTGTATTGTAGCTTTAGCTTTAAAGTAATGTATTATCGAATTCAATACTTTGTCATTGTATGGAGGGGGTGGAGCGAGGAAAATTGTGATTGAATAATGGGTTGCAAGTATTAAAATTTGAGTAACACTGGTATATGTGCTTTCTTTCTGCAAAATTTTATTCCATTCGGGTGCTCATTTTGTAACATAGCTTTTTATAATATATAGTGATGAATGTTACGTCACATAATTAAATCTTTCACCATTGCATTAAAAATCGTCATAGAAGCAAGTCAAAATAGTTTTCTTGCATTATTTGCTGTGAGAATATTGAGAAATCTTTTAGTTATCTTACTTTTTCCTTTCTATTTTTGTCCGCATCAAAAGGATTTCCTACGGTAAAACTGTGACGGATATGATTGAATATTTTGAAACATATTTCATGTTCTTCATATTGAAAAATATTTATCTAGAATGTGGAATAAAAGCTGTTGAAAATACGAAAAATTTCAAAGATCGTTTGATTTTTTCTTTTTTTTTTTTGATTTGCTCTGCATTGAATTAATTTGAAAGTAGCCATAAACTTCCGTATCGTATTAAATTATACTATTAAGTGCATTTAGGTCCAGAATCTGGTTATAACTTGTTTATTGTATTTAGATTTAGTGCGGGCTCTACATTTTTGAATGTAATTTTTAGGTAAGTTACCTTTATCTTGTAATGGATTTAGATTTTCTATCCATTATTTTCAATAGCTTTTTGCTCAGTATTATTAACATAAAGAGGGAAGGCGGGCTGACCACAAAACATGTGCACTTTTATTTAAATCATTTTATGTATAGGAGCTTTCAGCAGTTTTTAAAATACTGTTGTTGTGAATTCTCCCTGTGTGTATGAGTCACCGCGCTCAGACCCACGTGATCTATCTCGATGAAAAGCATATGTAACGGATTCTGCCTGAGTGTTAATTTTGACTTCAGTGTTACCAGCTGCTGTTGTTTTTCACGGATATTTTTATAATCTTGATTTTGACTTTGGCGTATCTAGGAGTACTGTTGTTTAAGGTATCCGACTAGGTTCGGAACCGTAATTTTAAAAAAAAGCGCATAAATGGATAATTTTCATGATATTTAGTGTCACTTAGATTAGAATACATGTAAAGGATATTTTGAAAAAAAAAATATTTAAATACAATATTTCGGCACAAAAGTTAACTTAGAATAACCTTTTTTTCAAAATGTTCTCCTTTTGTACAAAATGCTTCCATTATAATAATGTTTTGCCTGTATATAGCTCAGACCTCTGTACAGAGGCTCAACTATGATGTTTGAAAAATTCACATTTTCAGAGTTACAATCCATTGGAATAATTATCGGCGTTTTTATCTTAAAATTTCTCCCCTTTGTTGTCGTATAAAACATGGATAAACTCATTTCTAATTTATATATTTTGAAAATTCTAGTTGAGCCTCTGTACAGAGGTCTGAGCTATATACAGGCAAAATATTATTATAATAGAAGCATTTTTCACAAAAGGAGATTATTTTTAAAATGGGTCATTCTATGTTCATTTTTTGTCAAAATATTGTACTTAAATAAATTGTTTTTGTAATACTATTCTGAAAACAATTTTATATATGTTTTGTAATCTATGTAACACTAAATATCATAAATATTATCTATTTATAAGCTATTCAAAATCATGGGTTCGAACGTAGTCGGATACCTTAACTGAATATATATATTCAATCTAATATTTTAACTTGGTAAGTTAATTTGTCAAGATTATTAAGTTTCATTTTATTGAAGTTTATCGAATGTTATCAATAAATCCAGAAAAGACCAACATGAATTCCAGAATTATTTGAATAACACCACACACGCAGTAGCGGTAATATAAGCATCTTTTATTTTAACTGTAGCATCCATTTCTTTATATTTTAATTTCCATTATATATTTATATTTTATAATCTCTATTATATTTTTAATTTCTCATATGGTCTTCCTAAAATCTTATGTCTGGTTATCTTGCAATTTCAGTTTTTTTTCAGTTTTGCTTATTGAATATTCATCTCTTTTTAGTAGAGAATTTTGACTATATATATACAATTATTTTACAGGTCCCTTAGTAAATAATCTCGCTGACAGAAGACGACAATGAATAAAAAATATAGAAATAAAAATTATGCATCAAGTTTTTAATTGGGGGAAAAATATATTTCAAATTCATAAGAGAATATTAAAAATGATACTATAATGAATAGAAAACAAAAAATGTAGTTTAATAGCCTATAGTTTTCAGTATATCGTAGAATAATAGTTCTGGTTAAAGATGGAAAGGCTCTTAATCTAGTATAGATGACTGATTAAGAACGTAATCCAAAAGCACACAAATGGCATTAATCACATTTTGAACACATCCAAATGTTGTTATAATTTTATCCAAATTTATATAATTTGTTAAAAAGATCAACTTTTTGAAGAAAAAAAAAATTTTTTTAACAAATATTGCATGTTTTTCATTTAATTTGAACAAATGCATACCATAATGCTATTGATTTTTTATATATATAATCATTTGATGGTATTTTTTATTTATTCCGTACACATTTAGATTTTAAAAGAAAACTCTATATTCTTTCTTTAATTCTGAGTACGTGTTAAAATTTAAACAAAATTCCATTGTTTATTAACACGATTTTCTTTTACTTTCTTTTGTAAATGATACAATTTTTTTTCTGATTACTTGACTAAGGGAAAATATTATCAGAACCTTCTTGACAAATATTTTCTGCCCTCTCGTTAATGTGTTAATTGTCGCCCTGATTTGAAAATGAAGTTATTTGAAACCATGATCCTTCTTGAAAAGGACAAAATCAAACTAATTATATGAATAACTAGCTCATTAAAGTGAAGGAAATACGTTCTAAACGACAATGTTTCAGAAACAGCACACAAAAATTCCATAATATAAGAATAAATAAGGGCACAAAAATTCGTAAAATTCTAAATAGGGGATTTTTTTAAAAAAAAAAAAATAATAAAATAATACTTAGCGCATTATTAGACAGATAGAAAAATCTACTCTCAAAGTAAATTTTCGTGCTTCTGTATAAAATATATCTCTCATTAAATCAATTTTACTCAAACTATGGGGAGCGCTCCCAGAGGACGTGAAAACCCGACATAGGGGGTGCGAGTATATCGATAAGTCGAAAACAAAAGATTATTGAAAAAATTATTAATTTACTGAGAGGAAGAAAAACAAATATGACGTAATAAAAAGAAAAGTATACCTTTACACTGATAGAATCACATAAATATATCAGTTGCACACATGACCTTCATAACTAATTTAACAGTACTAAATTAAGAACAAGTTTAATGATATCCAGTGACTCTATGGAAATGTCATAAATTATATACAAACTTTAATACTTATCTTGATAATTTTAATAATTAAAGTTGTATTGTAGAGAGAGCTTTACATCAAAGTATATTATTTTTGAATTCAATAGATTATTATTGTACCGAGGTGGACGATGAAAATTAAGTTCGAAAATTGGGTCGCAAGTATAGAGAATTTAAGTAGTATTGCAGTAAATCCAGTATTAATTTTAATTGAGCTGTTCGTCTTTCCTTCCACAAATGTTTTCTTTAACAAATATTTATCCAAACTTTATACTCGAGGGGAAAATAATTTCATAATTTATAATATAAAAAAAGACATTTAATCTTGAAAAAAAATTCCTAATTAATCGTCGTACAGTGTAACAAAGGTTCAGCAATTTTTCTAATAGTTTATGATTATTGTGCACTTGAAATTTATAACTCGAATTACTTTTTAACATAAAAGGCATAAAACACCGATAAATTTTAAACTTTTATTCATAAAAAATTGCATTTTATGTTAAATTCTTATCATGTAGAAATATTTAGCAAGAAAATAACGAAAAATGTTCTTGATGAATACTAATAAAAAAAAACGTATATATTTAAAAATTTAAAATGAAAGCTGATAATTTAAATGTTTTTGACCAGGCAGTAAGTATTATATTAGACGTTAATCATTTATTTATGTATGAAATAATTAAAGAAATTCTTCAACGTAATTTCATTTTACAATTTAAAACGATGCAATATTTTGTTATTAGAATTTTATTTTATTCTGACTAAGCTACTAAGAGACTAAGGTGGTGTTTAGGGGTGTTTGTTAGTTAAATTGAAACTACCTAGTATAAAATAAAAGCAATATTTTTCTTTGTAACATTGGGACTAAGGGAAGTTATAGGGGTTAAGGGATAAATTAAATATAAATGAGTTAATTATATTTTAATTATTAAGTTTTGAAAAAAATTAATTATGGTGCTAAATATGTATTCCTTTATGTATTCTTTTATGCCTAATACATGTTTTTGTGTGAATAAATTTTCCAAGGAAATATACTATATTGCTCGAATTAATTGGGACAGGCATTTTTTTTCTTGTCTGAGTCGGTATGAGATTATCAGTGATGTCCCAAATCCCCTCAAATCGGTTATATTTGCCTAGAGGTAATAATATGATTGATCGACATTGACTATAATTTACTCGTTTGATTTGTTTTGGTGTATAAATTGTCCAGTTGTGAGCCTTTCAGTGTGGCAACAGGTGGCTATAATTTTGCTTTCCTTTTAACACATATTACTCTTACATGTTCTGAGATAGGTATTACTCTAAGAAAATGTTCTAAAATAGTCATTCTTATTTAACATGTCTCTATAACTGTGAGAGATATGTCTATGGTAGTTGGTGTGGGTAACTCGAGTTTTCAAGAATTTTAAGAGCATTTCAAGATTTTAGAACATCGTCTCCAAAACGAAAAGGAAAATGTGGGCTCAAACGGAAAACTACTCTAAGAATTGATAAAATTCTAATAAGAAATAGCAAAATAGGTCCAAAAAAGATAAACAAAAACCTTCGAAGAGTTGATTGGATTATGGTGTTGAAGTAAGCATCTCAACTACATGAAAAAGTCTTCTGGAAGTCAGCCGTAAAACAAGACCGGTAGAAAAGCACTTTCCAGTTCAGAAAAAGGAGAAGCCCCGTTTTTCACGTTCCAAAAATACCGATTCTAGACTCTTAACGACTTTTACAGGTGATTTTCAGTCATGAAACATATTTATTTGTGCAAGGATGCAATTAGGTGTAGTAAGACGAATTGAAGATGAAACTCTACCAACAGATCATAGCCAACAGACTGCAAAACATCCTTCTAAGCAAATGTTTTGGGGTTTTTTCGCAACAAATGGCACTAGAAGCTTCATTCCTGTTAAGGCCATGATGTTAAATACATATAAGTATTACGCAGAAGAATTATTGCATTCATGGAAACATTTGATGGAACATTTCAACATGAAT
Source organism: Trichonephila inaurata madagascariensis (assembly GCA_019973955.1). NCBI lineage: Eukaryota > Metazoa > Arthropoda > Arachnida > Araneae > Nephilidae > Trichonephila > Trichonephila inaurata. The sequence continues at coordinate 127,254 of BMAV01009503.1, forward strand.
TGGCTTCTTCTCACAATTCGTAATTGTTCCAGACTTTTATGCAAAAAATGAAATAAATTGCTTAATTGCTCACGCGCCCTGGTAATTCATCAGACCTAAATTCTATTGAGAATTTATGGCATATTCTTAAGAATCGTTTGGCTAAGATGAGTTGCACGACAACAGAACAAATGTTCAAATGTGCAATACAAGTGAGGTTTCATTATGATGTGGTTCCAGTGAAGAACATTGAAGTCACTAGTGAAGTCAATACCAAGACGAGTCGAAAAAGTCATTTATGCTACAGGAATATATATTTCGTACTAATATAAAGGTCTTTTTTTGTCTTCCTAAGGTTTGTATTGATTAAAAGCAAAGGTTTTTGAAAAAAACTGTTGTCCTACTGTTTGTACCAATTAATTCGAACAAAATAGTGTATAAAAGTCATCCAAATTAAAGTGGCACTACAGCTGGTTTGATAAATGGTTTGATGAGCTAATATAAATCAGTATATAAATCAAAGTTGTTATACAGGCACCAGACAGGTTTCCGTAGGTTGAAACAAATGTCCCAGTGAACCCAGGGGTCCTGGATGCCCCGGGTGAAGTAGCTCCGGTGTTGGTCGTGGAAAAAATTTTCAACAGCAGATTGGACCTCATTATCGTTGGGAAATGTCCGTCCCTTCGTAGCTTTCTGGAGTAAATTAATGATTAATTACACTCATAGACAACAAAATTAGCGTACCAAGAAATAATTGTGGGATCGTAACGAAACTTGGCTTGAAAGTACATGAACGGGAGATATGCAAATGATTAAAAATACAGTGTGATTGCACATTAAGTATAGCCGATAGAGGGCGTTTAATGTCGTTCTCCATGGAGTATAAAACAGGTAAACAAAGCTTGTTTGAGTGGGCTGAACAGTTTACAAAGAAAGAGCTGAGGTAGGCATGTCATTACGTTGTTTTCGAAGACAGTATGAGCAGCTATTGCAGTTTGACAGGGGGAGAATCATCGGCATGATGGAAGCTGGATGATCAGCTAGGTGAGTAGCTCGTCAATTACGCCACTCTGATTTTGTTATGAGGATGTGTTGGGACCAGTGGATCCGAGAGATGTAATTCACACGAAGACCAGTATCGGGACGCCCTCGACAGACCAGTCATCGAGAGGACCGCCACATCGTAAGAAATGCACATGTACAGCCAACTGCTTTATCGGCCGCCATCCAGGCACTGGTAGCAACTTCACTAGAGGCCCCTGTGTCTTCTCGAACCGTACGAAGGTGCTTGGCTAAAGGACATTTCTGATCGTGGCGCCCATTACGTTTGCTGCCCTTGACTCCCACCCATCAATGACTAGGTTTGGAGTGGTGCCGCACACGGCGAAACTTGACTGCAGCGGAATGAAAACAGGTCGCCTTTAGCGACTAATCTAGATTTAATCTCAGCAGTGATGTTAATCGTGTTCGTGTGTGGAGACCCTGTGGTGAACTCCTCAAACCTGCCTTTGCTTTACAGCGACACACTGCTCCCACAGTTGGTGTGATGTATGGGGTGAGTTTGCCTACAATACACGGTCACCCCTAGAATTGATCCGTGGCATCATGACAGCCCAGCGGTATATCTATGACATTCTTCAATCACATGTGTTGCCACTCATGCAACGGCTCCCAAGAGCCATTTTTCAACAAGACAATGCTTGGCCTCACATGGCAAGTGTGGCGCAAGACTTTCTTAGCACTGTTACTACCCTTCTATGGGAAGCCCGATCTCTAGATGTTTCTCCAGTTGAGCATATCTGGGATCATTTGGGAGGGCGAGTTGAGCATCCCCCGGGTTTGAATGAACCAGAGGCAGGGGTACAGCAAATATGGAACGAAATGCTTTAAGACATCATACAGAACTTCTATGCCTCAATGTCCGATCGTATTCCATCGTGCATTCTCGCTATATAAAGGGGTTTCAACAGGGTATTAAATCCTCCATTCTTTTGCCTTTTTCTCTGATATAAATGATCCTTTTTCTTTGGTTTTCTAATTATTTTCTTATATCAAAGTAGTCATTACGTATGTAAAATTTCGTTTCATTTTGACAACTTCTTCTTGGTGCGCTAATGTTTTTTGTCCATGAGTGTATTTACACGGAGATAGGTCCAAGGTGTAAGGGAGATATTTGAGAACCTCCCAGCAGAATTTGCGTGACAATGCTTAGCCCGCCACAGCCGCATGAGGACGAGCATTATTATGTAAGATGGTAACCGTACCGGACAGCATGCTACGTCAGCGGTTCTTGATATCCTTTTTCAGTTCATGCAATGAGGCCCAGTTTCTAGCAGTATTGACATTCGATTCGGAAGCATCCGTGACGCTAACGATGCCTTTTAACGTGCCCTACGCTCATCTGGCAAGATCGGACGATATTGCGTACATTTCCAGCACTCTTCGCCCTCTATAGGGGCATGCGCTGTAATCTTTCTCTTCAAATTGTGGAATTATTACAGCAATGCCCCTTTCATTGGTTTGCCTTTATATTATAAAACTTAATTTCAAAATATTTTTCTTTTTTTAAAAAATGAAGATATGTTATTATACATAGAAACAGAATAAAAGATGCATATACGTAAAATAAGTTGTCAATCTTCTTAACTCTTAGAAAATTAATTAGCATTATTTTTAGCTATTGAGGCTTTTAAAGAAAAATTCTTAACATACATAAAAAACTTTAATTTCAGACTAAAACACTTTATTATTTCTTACGCATATACAAGCTTAATAAAAACAAGATGTGTTACTTAAAAATGTATAATTTTTCAATTATGTTTTATAAATACTTCCCTCAAGAACATTGCCTCAGGAAAATTTCAAATAATAACTTTTAGAGATAGTGTGCGAAAAAAATAATTGAATACCTTGAAGAAATTATTCGCTAAGCACAGCATTGAATACAAAATGACTTCAATAAAAATGCAAATTCCCACAGAACTTTTTTTATTTCCATCAATTCCAAGTGTCCTTAAAAACTATCGGCACAAATATTCTAGACGTGTATTTTTACCAAACTACAACTTTATTTTGCGGATATATAATGTTTTTCACTGTATTAAATAGAATAGAATTAAACTTATAAAAATAAATATTCGGAGAAAATAGTGGCTGTAAACACTTCGATTATTAGTAGACTCTTGTAAGCTACAAAACACGATAAAAAATAAAGTTTCAATCAATAATTATAAATTACGAAACTTTTCCAAAGGAATTTCACAAACAAAAGCATCAAGTTCGACATTTTTTTTACGTTCTGTCTTCCTTATCACTGAACAAATATAAAAAGAAACAGAAACTTATTTGTGAGAAAGTTTCAGATCCCTAGAAAAGACATGAATAATGCTTTTTATTCATGAGTTTCACTGATATTGTTTACGATAGGATGAATACTGATGAAACACCTTTTATTTTTTTTACAGCTGCTATCTTTCAGTTTATCTCTCGATCAATTCCAGCTCAATTACACTGTAAGACGAAAAGAAACTTTCACTCAAAACAATTAAAACCCATAAAAAGAATTTAATGCATTTTCATTCAACAGTAAAAGTAAGTGAAGTACATTTCCCGCATAAATATTCTACACAAATTGTTTCAAATACTCTTTCGAATATTTTATTCAACCTTATAAAGATAAACACGTTTTAAGATTTAATTATTCATTCACTTTCAAACAGACGCGTTTAAATTTTATACATTGAATATAAAGCTGAAAAATTCATTAAATGTGAGGGCTTTTATAAAGAAATGTTCCCTTTAACAGAATTATATTAAAGGTATTTGATACTGAATATGTGTAAATAAAAGTTTAATTTAATCCATTTAAAACTGTGTTAACTATAAAAAAAGCAAGTTTCTGCTCATTTATAAAACTGGCAATTTTTATTTATATTTCATTCAAAGAATTCGCTGTAATGTTCATTGAATTAAATACTACAGAGAGCAATTTAAATCATTTCTAGTATATAATAAATTCTCAAACTCAAGAGGAGGAACAAAAGACAAGCTGTTTATTTAACCATCTACCCGGAACATCCGTCTCTCAGACGGGAATTATTTGCTTTAATGCCTGTAGATAACGCTGTGGTGGGATTTTTGGGGTGGGCTGCCTTGACATCTTCAGCTGGACTATAGCCAGTGAGAGGTTAACGTGGTGGTACATGGCGATTTTTTTCAACTCACGATATGAGTGATTATTCTTATTCATCACCGTCTATCCTACGGATATTGCTATAGTTTTTTCGTATTTGGTACTATTATTTTTAACTATTTTTACATAAATATAAATAATTTCCAATCAGTTTTTTTACAAAAATACTAGTCATAATTCTTGTGAGATTAAAATGTATTAATATGGTGTGCCTCCTAAAGACATATATATTAAATTTTCTACTCAGTTTCATGAGCGATAAGGACATTTAAAACAGTCCTTAAGGTAATAAAATTCAAAAAAATATGCGCACGCATCTGTTAGACGGATGTTTCTAAGAGTGGCAAAAAAATGGATGCTCCGGCCAGAGAGTTAAGTTAAGAAATGATATGTTTAATTCAAGTTATATTCCGGTTGGTTCAAAATTAGTATAACTAATTTTAAAAGCATATAACTATGAATGGTAAAATGTTATCGCTTTGCTTCTAGTTATATTTTTTAAACAAATGAAACATTCCAGTGACCGATCTAACTATTTTTGTTAATTTGAATAAATTATGGCTCCGAAAACTTTAATTTGCTCAGAAAATTTTTACGCAGAGTGTACTATGCCAAATGAAACCACATTGAATATTTCATGTAAATAACTTAATTCGATAAAAATGTATGTTCTGTAATTGGTCACCTTATTTTTGAATCAACCAGTGTGTTTACATTATACAAAAAAAAAACAAAAAAAAACATTAAAAATACATAATATATGTTTTTAGAATGGTAATAATTAGTATTTAAAATGATTTTGGTTTTTTTAAAGGTTATCTTAGTTATCATTCTTAAATCTTCACATAACTTCAAAAATCATTCTTACAGTATCATATCGGCATATCTTAAATAATAAAAGAATGTGCTACATTTACAATATTTATAACATAATTTCTTTCTCCTTGTTTGGGAAAAATTCCGCATAATTTATATTTTTACAGTTGCCAAACAAACTTATTATGAACTCTTGATGTTTTGAGAAAAATCAAAATTTTATATTAGTTAACTTTCATTTAATCACAATTAAAATTATGCTTAAATGCTAATTAACTAATGTTTAAGAAATATCTTATATATAGTAAGATTCATGTTTATTACTTTTATCATTATGTAAGACATCCATATATGTAATAAACACACCACGATTTTAATAAATCCTGCAAAAAAGTGAAATTACGTCATTATTTTATATTAAAAAGATATATTTCCAGAGTTTGTGTGGGTTTTTTTTCCTTCTTTTTAGTTACAAGTGATTCTGAAAGTTTGATTAAAAAATATGAAACAGCTCTAGATTAACGTTTCTAAACATAGCTCTCAGAAGACGCTATAACTTCTTCCATAAAAAATGTAATGCATGTAGACTAATACTTCTCATTTGCGATTATAGGTGGCTCA